>PVHY01000365.1:0-135842 GCA_004024945.1 Uropsilus gracilis | reverse complement strand
TATCAAAAAAACAGGCAACAACAAGTGCTGACGTGGATGTGGAGAGAAAGGAACACTCTTACACTGCTGGTGGGAATGTAAACTCGTCCAGCCACTATGGGAAGCAGTATGGAGAACCCTCAAACTAATGAAAATGGAATTACCATTTGACCCAGCAGTCGCACTTCTGGGAATCTACCCAAAGGAGACCTCAATGTGGGTACAAAAGAATACCTGTGCTCGGATGTTTATTGCAGCACTATTTATAATTGCAAGGACATGGAAACAACCCAAATGCCCCAGAACGGATGACTGGATGAAAAAGATGTGGTACATATACACAATGGAGTACTACTCATCAATTAAAAATGACAAATTTGATGAATTTATGGAAAGCTGGATGTACCTAGAAGAAATCATTCTAGCAGAAACGAGTCAGATAGAAAGGGACAGAAACCAAGTGGTTTCACTAATATATGGTCAACCAAATGAAACTGCACAAGGGGAGAATGGGGACCAGCTGGAGCCGGTGGGAAGGGGAGGCGATGGGTGACCCCGAGGGACTGAAATGATGTGAAATATATATAAATAAAAAAATTATAAAAAAAATCCCAGTTTGCACAGTTCCTCTGCTAGTCCATCCTATGCCAACTATACATTCTTTCACAATTTGCTTCTAATGATTCTGCCTTCTATTATTCTCAGTTGTGTCCTTGGTATGTTTTCTACAGTGCTGAACAATGAGTAAATATTCAATAAACTTTAGTGCTCATTAGGAGAGAGGTAGGGGTATGTGAAAATGCCCTGTCAAAGTTTGAGAGTTGCACATTTTGCCCCCCACCCCTTCAACTCAGAAAGGGAAAAAAGGAGGTAATTACAACTGGATGACTTTATTTTTCCTGCCAGAAGTTCAGAAAAATATTCCTCTTCAAAGATAGCTAATCATCCCAAAGACAGATGACAGAATATGATCTATTTATTCATCTGGCCAGTCATCCACACTCCTTTGTCTCTTAGAACAGGAGGCCAATTGCCCCAGGATTTCTTAAATAATTCATCATTTCCACAGATTTGAAACAACCCCTTTATCATATACTAACATCTCATTTGTTTGAGTATTATCTTTTCAGATTAGCCCTTCAGTAACTTCCTGACATGATTTAACATTTAGTACAGAAAATGAATTTTATTATTTAAAATATATTCTTGGATATAGTCTCATGAATTCAATAATTTATCACTACTTTCCAAATGTAAACTGCCTATGAAACATTTGAAGATTCTATTAGAATTTTGATTGGAATATTACTAAAACTTATTAACTTAAGGGTGAGTTGGCATTATTATATCTTACAAGAATTTCATTCAAGAAGACAGTTTGGTTCAGTTTTTTCCCAAGATTTTTTTTCACTTTCTGATCCAGAAATGTTAGTTTCCACATTGACAAAATGGAGATACCAGGAACCCCTTATAGGAACACTTGAAAGCATTCAATGAGATGATAATTGCCAAGCACTAATAGCTCCTACATATAGCATATAGTCACTAAGTGTGAACTCTCCTGCTGACAATGGGAGCAGGGAAGGTATACCTTAGGAAAGGAAGTCACTTGTAGCTTCATATTTCTTGTTTTTCTTAAGTGTGTTATGTTACTATTTTTAAGTGTGTTATGTTCCTATTTTTTCACAGGATGATTTATAGCTGACTATTAGTAGCATATTACAAAACATTTTTACCAATTATAAATTCATTTTCAGCTGGACAAGTTATAAAACTCTTACTGGTTCTGAGTTTTCCGTAGCTGCACATGAATTTTCAGGCAAATAATTGTGATACACCAGAAATTAAAAATATATACATATATTTCTAATGTATATTTAATTAACCCATATCTTAATACATTTTTAACATTTTATTTTGACCAGAATTTAAAGATTTATGTTAAATGATAGTAGTAATAAGGGTAGGGATTCTCACTTTACCCTTCTGAGAATGCTCTATTTATTTCACAAACTAGTATACATTGTACCACATATACATAGAATTTTAAGAGCTTTGATGGAGTGTTACACATTTATATGAATTGAGAGAATAACAAACTTAGGCAATTTTAATTATTATGTGATTTTTGAGAGCAATGGGAGTTGTGAAATTATGGGCTGTAGTTTGCAGAAATTCTTGAATATATTTGACACATACTATACTTTTTTTTCAATGCTCATCTATCAATAGCTCCCAAAGCAGTGTCCTGTTGTTCACCAGTTCAAAACTACAGCTCTGGTGATTGACTCAGCTCATGCTGAGGGTTGAATTTACACAGACATGAGGCTTGTTCTGACTCTTTTAAGAACAGTATGGATATGGAAATATAATTTGTGGCTGGGAGTTAATATGTTGCTGGGAACTATTATGACAAAGAGGTAAAAGGCAGGCATTCTGGAGACCCTGCTTGCATTTGAGTACTGGGCCATGTCCTAACAGCTATGTAACTTTGAGAAAGTTGCCTTACTTCTCACAGGTTCCTCATTTCCAGAAGGGGAATCACAGTTGAATCTACTTCATTGATTTGCAATGAGCATCAAATGAGTTATTGAGCAAGAGCTGAATGCAGTAAGAACTATATAATGAGTTATTGAGCAAGACCTGAATACAGTAAGAACTATATAACTAATTATTAAACATTAAATACAAATAAATGAATGTGTCTATCCCATTAGAAAAATATCCATAGGTATTTACCATAGTGATGAATAACTCAGAATGTCCATACTTTATTTATTACCCCATTGTCCCATCCTCATTTTCATCCCAAGTTAGGGAATGAATATACTGAATTCCCTTAAACTCCTGGGAAAACTGCTTAAATTATCTTTGTGAACCCAAGAACTCCTAACCTGAAATCAATGCTAGAAATCCCTACTATGAACCATTTGACAGAAATGTAATAGGTTTCTGTGTGATCCAAGGTCATTCTCTATAGCCTTTCTGCCTTTGATAATAGGTTCCACCAGAATGGGCAACACAGTCTTTCCCACAGCAATTTCAAATATTTGTCTTTTCTCTTTATTTGATCTAGAACTATGCTCCCCCTTTTTCAAATTTGTTTTTAAAGAAATTCACTTTATTATTCCACTATTTGGGGAGTGGGTTTCTATTTGTATCTGCTTTTATTCTCATTAATTTCTTTTTCTCACTTTCTTTAAAGTTTTTTTCCTGTATATTTTTTTGACTTGAGCTCAAGGCATAATTTAATGTTTTCCTTACTTTAAAGTTATTAACAAAATAATTTAAGTATATATTATTTCCAAATATAATTTTTATTTTCTGTCACCTTAGAACGATAAACTTCCTCATGTCTAACAGTCTAAATTTCAATGTTGCCTTTTTAATTGACCTGAGAGTTTTAATTTAGGAGACTATAGAGTTCTGTTTGTTTTATCATTAGTTTTTTCTTTTAAAATCTATGTGATCATTCATCTTTATTTAAACATTGAAATTTTTAAAAATTGTATTACTTTTAATTGGGTAACATTGGTTTACATTGGTTGATTATCCAGAGGCATAGATTCTCACCTTTTCAGATATGTTATCATATATACCTACCACCAAATCACCCATAATCCTCCACCATAGTCCATTTTGCACCTTTCCCACTATACTCCCTAACCTTCCTTTCTGATAGTTTACTTCTATCAGAAGTAATCTTCTACAGTCAGAGTTCTGGAGTTTACTTTGGGTTTTATCTGACCCTTTGTTTTATTGGCCTATATTTCACATTTGGATCATCCCTCCTATATTTTTCTTTCTCCTTCTAACTTATATTTTTTAGAAATATCCTTTGCAATTCTATCAATGCTGTCACAAATTGCATGATTTCATCTTTGTTTATTAAGTTGAACAGTATTCCATCATGTATATAAGCCACATCTTAATTAATTCCTCTGCCAATGCACTCTTAGTTTGTTTCTATAAGTTGGCTATGGTAAAAGTGATGCAAGGAACAAAGAAGCATATCTCTTTGAATAAGTGTTTTTGAATTTTTCTGGTAGGTACCTAAGAGTGGAACTGCTGGGTCATGTGTAGATTCATTTTACTATTTTGAGAAACCACTATACTGTTTTTCAGGCCACTCTATACAGTCCCACTGAAGTATTTGAAGGTTCCTAATTCTCCACATGTTCACCGGTATCTTTGATATAGGTCATTTTCACAGGTAGGTGATCAGATCTCATTGTGATTTTGATTTATATGTCTCTAATGAGAACAATGAGATGCTAATTAATGAGATGCCTGTTGGTCATCTATAGGTTTTTAAGGAGACATGTCTTCTTATCTCTCCTGTTCATTTTTTGATTAGAATATTTACTTTCTTTTAGTTGACATATGAGTTCTTTGTAAACACTGAAAATTAGCCTGTTGGATGTATGATATGACAATATTTTATCCTATTTGGTAGGGTGTCTGTTTTCATTTTAATTATAGTTTCTTTCATTATGTAGAACTTTTTAAAAGTTTGTTTTCATTTTATTGAATTGTGCTCAGAGACGAAGTGTTGTCCATATCTACTAGAAATACTAAGAATCCTGCGAATATGTTTCTCAAATTCTTAAATAAAATACTGTTAATACTGTTGTCTAGACATTGGTAACTTTTACCTTCCCAGTATCACTCCAATCTAATTTACTACCTGTCAAATCTACCAAATATATACTTTATGTAGGTCTCTCTGGTTCCACCTCCACTGCCCCTACCTTCCTTCAAGGAGCTACCATCTCTCTCTTTGTTCACCGAGTCAACACTCTTGTTTTCACATTTTTCCTTTTCTATCAATTGCCCTCCTCTCAGTAAAATGACTTAAAGAAATTAATTAGTATGTATCCTCTCTATTAAATGTTGAATACGCTCTTCCTTTGTTCTCAGGACAGCCAAGACCTGAACACAATACAGAGTTGTACCCTTTCCTCTTGCTTGCTATGAACTAGCCACAAAAGCACCTGCCTTCTTTTGATTCTGCAAGCTCTAGCCCCTAGTACCAAGTGTTTTCCCATCTCAAATCCATGGCCTATGGTGCTTTGCCTTGGTCTTTGTGTATTTGCTTTATGGTTCCGTCTCTTGCTGTGGCTTTCTTTCCTCCAAGATACCTTTCCAGGTCACTTGATATAAAGGATATCCCACCCATCCAATTCAATATTCACTTTCCTTGCACCTACACTTTTTCCTTTATGTTGTACATATTGCAATTTACAATTGAATAATTATTTCTTACATGTTCAAAGACTATTTCTTCCTCCAGGTCATCAAAAACTCTGTATATATACGAACTTTATTTATGATGCCCAGAAAAAACATTGCTTAGCACAATTCCAGTGTGTAATAGTTTCTCAAAAGTACACTGAATGAAAGAATAATTTGTGGAGAGTATAGAGCATGATGTGTTTCCCCAAATTGAGCCTTATTATTTTTAGTATTCAGAACATAGATCCTTATTTATCTGTTCTTCTTCATCAGTCAAGTCCAAAGCAATAAGTATTGAAGTTACCACTTCAATAGTGTTTCTCTCAATTTCTTCTCATAGTTCTGGCATATTTCACTTTAAGTATGCCAAAGCAATGTTTTTCAGACAGTAAGTGTTTTCTGACTGTTATAATTTTGTATGATTTAGAACTCTTTAGGCTGTAACCAGTGGAATCCAGTGTGAGCTTGCTGTGTTAGAACAAGAAAGGAGCTTTATAAGACAGCAGGGCAGGAAGTACAGGACCTCAACAGGTAGGTGTGTATGTGTGTGCTGATTTATTTTAATTCTATGTAGGCCAAGGACTTGTTCAGAAACAATGTATATAGATTTTCTTTGTTTTTCTCATTGATGACCACCAAAAGTGTTGGAATCTTCTATCATAAATGGAAGCCTGGTGAAGATAGCCATCCCAGTATCCCACTAGGTTTTTGGTCTCCATATTGTCTTGTTTGTACTTGGTGAAGCGACCTCTTTTTGGTTTAACCTTGCCCATCTGACCTTGTTTTTCCAGCTGTCACTGAACAAGAATGACTGAGGCCACATAGTAAGATCCTACCTGCCAATTCTGCTGCTCCGATTGAGCAAACTGGTTGGCTTTCCAGAAGACACCATTATTTTTCTCCAATTGTTTAATGGCAGTGACAAGACAGAAACCAAAGTTCTTGACTTTCATTTGCTCATCTAACATGAATGAGAGTATATTTGTAAAAGGCATGGGTTGAACCCTTTTCCCCCAGTTAAGTCAACTCTTTTATTAATCTGATGACTTTCTTCACAGTTTAGTGCATTTTTAACCCAGATACTCACAGAGATACACTTCTATTAAAAATGCTCCTTCACAAAAATGGTTTTGCAAGAGCTACTAACAATATACTACATGTTTTCTAACTTTGTCAAGTTAAAAACAAATCTCAGTAAGGAGAGGCTTTATTTGAAAAAAAATTTTGAAACAGGGTAAAGGCAGATTACTTCAATAGTGAGAACCTGTGGTCATAGGTCTATAAGCATTTCAAAGCTCAGGCAAAATGAACAGTTTAATCATCTATGAAGCAAAAAGTGGGAATTTGGAGGAGCTGTGCCTTGCTTTATTGTAGATAAGCTATGTGACATCCCTGAGTTGTCATATAGAGAAGGGGAGTTTGCACTAAGCAGCTTTCCAAATCCCCCAAAGATGGGGATTTTTCTTAACTTTTGCTGTTAACCAGATCACAGGGCTTAGGATCACACTGTGACACTCAGCAGTGACAGCTTTCATTCACTCTTCAACCACTCCAAACTGGTCTCTGTGTGGACACTCTTCCTTTGATGTCATCAGTTCAGATTTATGACTTGTCTCAGGTCTAAGGTTCGCTAGGTGTCAGCAGTATTTGGGGCAACTAACTATGGCCTTGCTTCTTCTTCAAATGTTCACTGCCTTCGCCACCACAAAACAACCCTCTCTTGTGTTCCCTCCTAGTGCTTCAGACTTTTCTGTCTTCCTTGTTTTCTGTCCTAATACAAAGTGTTGCTATTTTGGAAGACTCGGATTTGGAGCTTCTCATACTTTACATCCTAAGACCATGCCATTTGTTTCTACACTTTTAAATGTTACATCTCTGTAACCCCTCAATTTTCATATACACTTCACATCTCTTTGTTGGACTCCAACTCAGTAAATTTAATGTTTGAAAATGGTTTCATTTGTCTAAAACGAATTTCAAACTAAAATTATCCCAAATGAATTGATTTTTATTTACAATGTATGTTTTTAAACATTTTCCCATCCACTCCATCCATTTAGTGGTATTACCTCCAAATTCATATGCTCTGATAGACTTTTGAACTGTTTTGGGTCTGCCCAATTTTCTGCATCTGTACTATCACATTCATAGTACAAATTACTATCCATTTCAAGACCGTGGAAACTACTGTTGTAACCTTCGATTGATATCCTTAATTATGCTGTTTCCCATACAGTCAGTTTTCCACACAATAGTCAAAATATATACTTTTAAAAATCCTTTGTTCAAAATATTAATGGTGCCCCATGCACATAATTAAATCAACTTTTAGTTTTTTTTTTCTTTTTAAATCAAGTTCAGAATATGGCATTTTGGTCTGGATTATTCTTTGTTGTGAGGGACTGTCTTGTTCACTCCAAGGAGTTTACCAGCATCCACTAGATCCCAAGAGCATATTTGGTTACCCGGTTACTTCCTACCCACTGGTAACTTCAAAAATGTATCCAAACACAGGCAATTTTTCCCTGGGGACACAGTCATTCATGGTCGAGGCTTTGAAAAATGCAGCCCTGCCTCTTAGGTAATTTCTGATTTTTTTCTTCATGAAATGTCAAATGTCTTTTACTAATATTTTGCTGTCCAAAATTTGCTCAAGGTCTGTCACAAAAGTCATCTCTTTCAGGAAGCTCCTTTGACATTTTCCAACTCCTAAACTATCTCCTAACAAAAGCAATCATCTCATCCCTTCCCTGAACTCTTTATAGCTTGATTTTCCTCCTTCAACCACAGTTTTCATGATTCAATGTTTGTCACAATGAACTATATTATATATGTATTTATCAATTATAGAAGATTTGTTTACATTGCTTTTATTGTCTTGTCTTTTGGGTGTTCCTCTCCCCTCCTCTTCTCCTTGTCTTACCCCTCTGATGACTCCATTTCTTCTGTCATTGCCAGTTGTTGGTTAGTTTTCAGTCCATTGGATTCCTTTTCTTTTCTGTCCTTTTGCCAGGTGTAGACTTGTTTTCATGGGACACAGAGGACTGTGGTTAGTTTACGCAGTGTATCTTTGTTGCAGGTAGCCAGTTCATGCATTTTAGCATCCTTTCAGTGTCTCCTCCTTCTTACTTGTCATCTTCTCCAACCCAGTTTCTGTCACATTTTGCTTCTTCTTTGCTTTATAGTTCAGTCTCTGGCATTTGGAACATTTCTCCCAGCCAATGTTCATATAAAAAGTTTTTGATCAGGATAGGCATTAGAGGATGTTTGGTCAGCTCTTCGTGGGGCCACTGCCCTCTATCTGTGGCATCCCCTTCGTGAAATGGGAGGGTGCCTAGCTCACACTGAAGGCATCTCTAAACCTGAAATTTCATTTCCATCTGTGGGAACATCGTGGGTGCATTTCTGAGACACTTTGTCATTACAGTTGATCTCACAGCCCTGTGAACGTTCCTTGGATCTGAAATATTCGTTTATCCTGGGCCTTAGTTCTTTCCCCTCACCTCCATCTTCATGTGTATCTGCCATTGAATTAGGGATTTTGTTGTTCTTGGTAAGAATTGACTGGATTTGGAGAATACCAGAGTGGTGATAACCCCTCCTGACTCCCTCCTTCCCCTACCCCTGTTGGCCTGCATGCCCAGCAGTCCCCATGAGTCTGGAAGGGGCATCAGGGGAGGGTGGGCCTCCAGGGCCATGGTTGGCCTGGCTCCCTGGCAGAAAATGTGGGGACAGGCCCCATTGGTCCCAACCCACCATTTAAGGCAGCGCAAGTCTCCTGTAAGGCACCACCAGTCAGAACAGAGGAAGGTCCCACCCACCTCTTGCCTTACCAGTCTGGAGGGGGCAACAGGGGAGGGCAGGGCCTCTAGATATATATTTTTCCTTGTCATTTGAATGAACTACCAAGCATATCTGAAACTTTTAATACATTTTAATGATTCTTATCAAGTTCCTATGAAATAAAAAATTGCTTCCTTTCATGCTGCTCTCTTGCTTTACATACAGAGATGATCTATTTCTTTGGAGCCATTTCTTTTCTTTCTCTTTTAATTGAATGATCTTCCCCCATCCCCACTCTTATAATGTTTTAGTTTCAGTGTTTTTCTCCCAACACCAATCCTTATAGCCTCTTGTCTGGCTCTTGTGCAAAGTAGAAAAGGCACCAGGAAACTAAGTGGTCCAGGTCACTTGGCTTGTCTTAAGCGAAGCTGCTGTCAAACTGTCTGCAAATCCATGCTTCCTACACTGCCTTTCTAACAGATGGTTTATTGGAAAAGACAACTGAGACCAAAAATAGACCAGTAATGGCTTAATAAGAGGCATTTAGGAAGAGAGGCATTTAGGACCCTTTGCAATATCCAACAGTGATATAAAAGTAGTAACTTGCAGCTGTATAAAACTTTTTAAAAATGTTTCATCTATGTCTGTCACATAATTGTTCCTTCTGGTTCAGTTTTCCTTCTGGCAGCGTGCATGTACCTGCTGCTGTGATGTTGTTTCTGAAGTTTTGAAAAAAATCTCTGTTATCGAATGTTCTCTTTCCTGACATATAGATACTAGACTTGTCACTTTGTGTGCTTTTGGGGTCTGTGTCCACATAAGGCTATAGAAGGTATAACTTAAATGTAAAAACCTTTACAGGAGTTCTCAATATATTTGCAAAATATGAATGGAGTTATTATATCATGAGCCCATTTTTTATGAAGTATATTGTTTTTTCAAGATCAGATTTTGAAGGAGGGTTTGGAAATAGAATAAAAGTATCTTAGGCCAGAATTTAGAAGAGGAATAATGGCAAGAGAAAAGAGAGAAGATTCAAATATCTTATTAACACTGTTGAGGGGACTTCGGTCTTCCTAGGGACAGGATGTATGTCCAGTGAAAATGAGTAAGATAAAAAACCATCACTCACAGTTTTGGCTCAGCTTGAAACAGGCATATGAAATTCTATAAAACATAGAAATGCAAGTTCAACCAGACACCTATCACAGCTCTTTGATGAACTGTTACTGCTGCATTTGTAAACAAGTAACTTTTATGAATATTTTGGAGTTTAGGACAAAAATTTTACATTTGTTATATCATCATACTTGTGTATTATTTGTATAATAAATGGTTATTAGAATGCATTCCTTTATTTTGATACACTATCTGTAAACATTTAATTCCTTTTTATTTGTCATTATATGAAAAGGAATATTATTCCTTGCCAGTAGATCAATTTCACCATATATTTACTACCAGTGTTGTTATTCTCAATATTTATATGTGTAATTAAAGAGATACAAATATGTAGATTGTACTTATTCATATACAGAAATGATAGAATGAGAAATTATTCTGGGAATTGATGAGGTAAGATGATGTCTGTTAAATTTTTAGAAAATAAGTTGGTAATAGAAATGAGGATAGCTATGAAGTTTATTCTAGTCATGGCCTATTAAGTTGTTGTTAGGAAATATATACTAAACCAGAAATTTTCTAACTTTCTGAACTCACAGAAAGGTAAAAATTAACTGATTAGATAATTCGCACATAGTCACAGATAACACACACACACACACACACACACACACACACTATTTCAGCAAGAACCTTTGATGCCAGAATTAGGGATTTACAGATTAATAGAAAAGGATATATATTCCCACCAGCAGTGTAAGAGCACTTGCTGTTGCCTGTTCTTTGGATGTAGGCCATTTTTTTTTTAAATTCATTTTATTGATTTGTCACAATTGTGCATTAATTTATCCCTCCTCCTCCCTCCATATCCCCCCTCTGTATTCCCCCCCTTCAGTCAATCCTTCTCCCATTTTTCTGCAAATTGTTGGTTGGTTAAGTTGGTGTTTAGTTGTTGGTTGTTTGGCCTGTTCTCTTCCGATATATGGTAAATGTGGGTATTTTTTTTTTTTTAACCCGGAGCTTTCCCGCTTCACTAACATTTGTTAACTATCCTGATCTTTTGTGCTCTTCACCTCCCCTGTCTTCTTCCCCCTCCTCCTCTCTCGCTCCATGGTTCAGTCCCATTGGTTGTTTTCATTTTTTCTTATTTGTTTGTTTGGTTTTCCCTATTGGATGTAGGCCATTCATACCAGTGTAAGGTGGTATCTCATTGTGGTTTTGATTTGCATTTCCCTTATTGCTAGTGACATTGAGCCATTTTTTCACGTGCCTGTTGGCCATTTGCATTTCCTCTTTGGAGACGTGTCTTTTTAGTTCTTCTCCCATTTTTTGATTGGGTTTCTTGTTTTGCTTTTGTTTAGTTGTGTGAGCTCCTTGTGGATCTTCATTATTAAACCCTTATCACTCTTGTGGAGGGCAAGAATTTTTTCCCATTAGGTTGGGCTTCTTTTTGCTTTTTTCTGTTGTCTCTTTTGCTGTACAAGCTTTTGGGTTTGATGTAGTCCCATCTGTTTATATTTTCCTTCATTTTTTGTGCCATCTGTAGATGTGTCCAGAAAGGGATTTCTGAATTGTAATTCATGGAGGGTTTTGCCCAAGTTTTCCTCTATGTATGTTATGGTTTCAGGTCTGATATCTAAGTCTTTTATCCATTTTGAATTAATTTTTCTACATGGTGTGAGGGAGTTGTCTTGGTCCATTTTTTTGCATATCAGTCCAATTTTCCCAAATCATTTATTGAAAGAGACTATCTTTGTTCCAATGTAAGTTTTTCACTCCTCTGTCAAAGATTAGTTGACTATATACGTGCAGTTTTATTTCAGGGCACTCAATTCTGTTCCATTGGTCTAATTGTCTGTTTTTGTAAACTGGTCTAACCACTATGGAAATCTGTGTGGAGGAAGCTCAATTTAATGAAAATGGAACTACCATTTGAACCAGATATTGCTCTATTGTAAATCTACCCAAAAGAGACCTCAATGTGGGTACAAAGGGACACTTGTGCTCGGATGTTTACTGCAGCACTATTTATAATTGCAAGGACTTGGAAGCAACCTAAATGTCCCCAAACAGATGACTGGATGAAAAAAAATCTAGTATATATACACTATGGAATATTACTCATCAATTAAAAATGACAAATTTGATGATTTTATGATAACATAGTTGTACTTAGAGGAAATCATATTGGCAGAAACAATTCAAAAGGAAAAGGACAGAAACCAAATGGTTTCACTAATATATGGGATATAGGGGAAAAATAAACAAAAGCCATGAGGTAAAGTCAAAACAAGCTAATCACCAAACTGAAGAACACAACTTGGGGCAGAGGGGAGCAGTGGGGAAGGTGGGGGGGATGAATCCCTGGGATTACAAAGATGTGAATTTCATATATAAATAAATTTTTTAAAAAAGAAAAGGATATATCGATAAATTAAAGGACTTTTCCAAGAACATTCCGCATTTCCATTGATGTCTTTCTAATCTTTTCATTCTTCCTGCCTCTGGGGTTTCTGCTCATCTGCTTAGACTTGTGATGATTGAAGACAAATGGAGCAAAGTAAAGAGGAAGTAAAAGATAACACAACAAGAAGCAAAAGTGGGAAGTCTTTACACTCCATCATGCTTTTCACTGGGATTTTCGGTTAAATAGCCCCTTAGGTATAAAGGCACTCAGCAGTATTTCTGAGGAAGATCTGGGATTGGTTATTAAAGAGGTTAATCTAAAACTGAGGATTAGAAACTAGTGAAGTCATCTGAAACCTCTGCCTTACTTTCTACACAGTTATGCACTGTTTCACCATAGGGTGAAATGTGCTAAGAGATGTGTAATTAGGGGAGCTAGTTGTTAAGCAAGCATCACAGTGTACAACTGCACACACCTAGATCCATAAAATATGAATGGCAATTTTTCCAGAGACTATGGTAAATCTGGAAATAATGAAGCCCATGATCTCAAAAATTTTATATCTCAATGAAGAGAAAGATATAGGAACACATTATTTTAAGGAAAGTCTAAATAATATACAATGAATAATACAGCAAATTATTTGCTCAAAATTAGTAATAACAGCAAAAAGGGAAAACAAAATTAGTAATGATAGAGAAATGAAAATGCTGTTATTAGTTATCTATGAAACTGATAAAATAATACAATATATTATTCAAAACTGTTAAAGGTTGTATTAATAGTCTGAATATATCCGTAATATATTTTTGGATTGTAATTTTTTATAAATATTCTGGATGATGATTTGATGATTTATATTATCATATGCTCATATTCTGGGATCTGACGGTTCCATTTCTATGACTTTAACCTGAAGCAATAATTAAATCATTATCAAAGATGTATTAATGAGACTGAGACTGTTTAAAGATAAAGTATAAAACTTTTACATGTATAACTACACGGAAAACTCAAGTTGTTTTCAATATTTGTCTATGAAATGAAATTTTACATACCAATTTATATTTTCCAACATTTTACAGGACAGTGTTACCTTTAATAACAAGAAAATACAGTAAATATAATTAAAATTTTTTTTATTAGGCAAACCAATGATTTGGATCTGCTGTAAAACCACGTGTCCAGATGTTTAGAAATATCTGGTTAATGGCATCCAATTTTAACTGTAGTTTACTGCAGATGAAAAAGTAAGAAGAGAGGTTGGAGTTTGCATCGACAAAGCCTCGGTGCAGTTAGGAAAATGAGCTATTTCAAGGAGAAACCTTTGTAAGGGCAGTTAATGTGCATCACCTTCTGTGAGAAGGAGTGGAGCCTATTCTGTCCCTTCACATGAGTCACATGAGCGACACCATCTACATGGGGATGAGGGATGCTATGCTGAGTGTGGCTGTCATGCCACAGCTGCTCCTGCCATCTGTTCTGCCTTTGATTCATATTGTTTGTCATTTCCCTTGTGCCTTTTTTGTAGGCTGCTGTCCAGTGTTCATTTTCAAGTGACTTTTCTGAGACCAGGGAATTGCTAAGTCATAACAGCATGATTTCAATTCTATTTTACCTGGAGGCCCTTAGTTTCAGAAAAGGAAATCTGAGTAATATATCAGTAACCCATACGGGGCATTGAAAGTTCTATTTGAGAAGTTAATCAAGTTTTTGTGATCCCTTTGTTCTGATGACCTAGTTAAGTAACTCAAGGATGCCAGAGGGGATATATTTGGCTTGAAAATAGATTGTAGAATAAGGAGATGGTTTAGACAGCACATAGATCTCAAATGACAGCTACGAATTGGCTGTTTTCTGTCAAATCATTCAACTCTATCTTTCGTGCCTTCATAGTGATCAAACTAATTGTCTATTTAATTGGCAATTTTGTCTTTTTTTTAGAGCCACAAAGAATAAAAGGTAGTTTTAAATAAAATCATTAACCACATTCATTCATTCGTTTGTTCAAACACCTGGACACCTGCTATGAGTCTGGCTCAATATCAGATTGGAGATACGGAGATGAAGAAGGGCCATTCCTCCTTGGAAAACTGAGACAAACAAGAATTTTCTTCTTTGCCAGGTTGAATAATTGTGGTGAGGATGTTCAGCAATTGTTTTGCTGGGGCAATGACTGTAAACACTTAATGGATGATGAATACTGAGGGAGAGATTTGCCAGAGAAGAAAGGAGAGTAAATCAAAGGAGAAACATGAGGGACTTAGAAGAGAACCATGAATTACTACAAAAGGAACTATAAGGGTTAGGGATAGCTTTTACAAGTGAAAGGAAGATCAACTCTTGCTTTTAAATAACCTAAAAGGAAGTTTCTTTCACTTTCTGGAGATCCTGTAAGGTATGTTGGGATAGCCCCATAACATTCCATTTGGGTATCTCATTTTCTTCTCTGATAAAGCATTCCTCTCCATGCCTAACTCAGTTTCTGCTCACAAGATAACTGGGCTATCTGGCAAAGCAAGATGACTACTTCATTTTGATAATGGTAACATCTCAAATATTTGCAGATGTGCTCTGTGTGAAAAGTGCTTTGCATTTTTTTTTAAAACCTGATTTAACTCTTACAAGTCCGGGAGACTGGTGTTTTATTTTCCTACTTTAGACAACAAGACCATTCTGATTCAGAGAACTAAGAAATTTGTGAAAGAAAACAATAAGCATTAAGGGACATATTTGGCTTAAGATGATGTGAATCAGTAATTATGGTTGTAGCAGACTATTTTAAGGACAAATTCTCGTTATTATTGATACCATTTACCAAATATTTCTCATTCTCTTTCTTTTAAAGAAACTTAGAATTGCATTTTCTGACTTCCTTGTGTTCCAGAGGGTCACACAATTATGTTAGCCCGTGAGTTGGGCACACAAAAAATTGTTGGCATGAGATTCTCCAGAATCACTCTCTTAGGGATAAAAGCTAAAAATGTTCAAGATGACACTGCTCAGCGTGGTCACTGAGACTGAAAATAGACTTATGATAGCCACAAGAAAGAAGCACATACTTTCAATTTTTATCCGCTGAGATTTTAGTTGTTACTATAATGTAAATTAGCATATCCTGGCCTGCATAGAGTAATCGTTTGTTCTACAGGA
Organism: Uropsilus gracilis; assembly: GCA_004024945.1. Classification (NCBI taxonomy): domain Eukaryota; kingdom Metazoa; phylum Chordata; class Mammalia; order Eulipotyphla; family Talpidae; genus Uropsilus; species Uropsilus gracilis. The sequence continues at coordinate 120,163 of PVHY01000365.1, read as the reverse complement.
CAAGAAGATACTCTCTGTGTGTTTCTTTCTTTTTCTTCTATTCTCTTAGGGCACTGGGATATGATTGAAAGAGTAATTTAAATTTACTCTTCGGAGTTTTTATTAAGATCATAAATAGATAATTTGAAAATGACTATACCTACATCATGAAATAAAATTTATACTATACATTTTTTGAACAGTAAAGGAGTATATTTATTGCAAATTCCTACATGAAACCCAGTTATTATGGAAATATCTCTTTGATTGGTGAGACAAAGCTCCTGAAATATGAGCTTTGAAAGTATAAAATCTCCACTGAGATTTGTGTTATTTCCTGAGACTCTTTCCTAGAAAAACTTTTAAAAAAATATCCACAGTTAAGAATGTTCAAAGGGATGGTGTCCAAATTCAGAATCAGATGGGGAAGCTTCAATAAATCCATAGACCACATCCAGATTCACAGACCCCCTTCGCCAGCTACTCTGAGCCAGAATGTATGGAAGGAATCCAGGTAACTGTTTTTCCGAAGAAAAAAAGATGAAACCTCACTCCAGAAATCTTCCTTGAATGTTGCTGACCTCATTCAAGTTGGAATGCTTAAAAATATTCTTTCTTTCATAACGCTCCCTACAAATACACATTTTCAGGCTTTTGAGTAAGTATTTGTGGTTGGGGCAGAGTCTTACCTTGAAGTTTTCAAAACAAGAACTTCTTGGAGCGGGGCAGAGTGGCGCATGCCCGTAAGCGTCAGCCTATGAAGTGGCTGGGGCTAGGGATTGCAGTTTGAATCCTGCTCGGGGAGACACGTTGAGACTAAAAAATACCTGGGCGTGGTGGTGCATGCCTGTAACCCCAGTTACCTGGGAAGCTGAGGCTGGGGATTGCTTGAGTCTGTGATACCCCGGGCAAAGTGAGCCTGCAGTGGCCATGGGCAAAAATAGCGAGTCCTAGTCTCAACAAATGAAAAAAATAAAAAAGAACTTCTTGGGATCCTAGGGAGACAAACCTGGGGGAACTGGCAGCAAATAAAGAGCAGAAGGTACCATTAGCTCCAGCTGCACCACAGAGGAGCTCACTGAGTAAAGACAATTTGGATTTTTTGGAGAGTCTTTTATTTTTATACTGTCAGAAACACAAAACAAATACATACTGAACAGGGGTTTGATCAAAACAGCAGTACTTCATTGTTTTGGAGGGAGGAGGGTTCTATTGCATTTATTTATGATTGTTTTCTTTCACACTAAGGAAAACCAGACCTGAAGGTAGTGAAAGCAGCTGCCAGACTTTTTCTGGCAGGATCATGTACATGTATGAGTGACATGGTGCCATCCACCTGACATGCACCTCAGAGACATGTGTAGCCTCCAGGAAGTTCCCAGGTTCTACCACCAGGTTACATTATACACAGCTTTGTGTCTCTTCCACCTAAACATCCATATCATCACCTGATGGCTTCTAGCTGTAGGTGGAGTATCACAATTCCACAGTCCTGAAACCTGACACTTGGTGTTGATTGACCATTATTACCCTTGATTATTCTCTTTCCTTTCTTAAAAGTTCTAACCTTATTTTTCATTCACTAGTACATGGACTAATAATGATCAGTGACAAATATAGTTTGGATTTTTTTTTTTTTTTGAGACAAGGTCTCGCTAATTTTGCCTGAGGAACCGCAGGCTCTCATTGCCCGGGGTACCCCAGACTCAAGCAATCCCCAGCCTCAGCTTCCCAGGTAGCTGGGATTACAGGCGTGTGCCAACACGCCCAGCTATTTTTTTGGAACTAGGTCTCGCTACTGGCCCCAAGCGGGACTCGAACAATGATCCCTAGCCCTGGCCGCTTCATAGGCTGAAGCTTACAGGCTTGAGCCACCGTACCTGGCCAGGATTGATGGGTCCTTACATATTTCCTTTTCTTAAGGAATTTTCCACCTAATGAAAAGTTATCTTGGTATTATAAGATAACTACAAAACTGTGTGTATTTTGAATTTATAATGACCATAAAGATATAAAATGGAGAAGGAAAGGAGATTGTTTCCTCATGATCATATCTAGTTAGTGAACCATACTGACTCATTGGAACCATCATACTCCTATTGCTACTATTCTGTTTTACACTTTTATGGGCATAGGTTTTTTATCTTTTCCTTAATTTTTCACAAAATTAAATAAAATCATCATAAAAGCACTCTCAAAAATATTCACAAAAATGTGTGGAAAACATTACTAAAGGTTTAGAGGAAGGGGAGAGATTGACAGAACAGAAAAGTGAACAACTAGATATATTCCTAATAACATCTGTCTTTTTCACAATTCGTTTCAGCCTCTTCCATTTTATTCTACTCTCCCTCCCTTCTTTCCATATTTCTTTCTTACCTTCTACCAAGTTTATTTTCTTTTTCATTCAGTAGAGTTTACCTATTGCTGCTATGACTTTAGATTCTAAAGAGCAAATCATCAAGATCTCATTTTTTGTTTCTATAAGGATCATCAAAGTCACATTTTTCAAAGATTCCTTCCTTAATAGCTGCCACCAACTGTTAAGAATGATGAATTTATCTATCTTTCTATCTCCCACTAAAGAAGTGCAAAACAAAATTGTCAAGAAGAAAATCAGAACTTAGGCTTTGTTGGTGCAAATTTCAGGGTAAAATGGACAAAATTTGGATTGGATGGGAATATATATCTAAAAGGAGAATTAAGTAATAAAAAAAAAAACACCAACACATCACATTATAGGATTAGCACCAATCTCTTAATAAATGATATTCTATTTGCAATTCATTTTAATTGTATTTAGATTTAATGGAATATATGTATGTGTGCATATGTGTTTGTGTGTGTTTATCAGGTGAATGTGATAACCACTACACTATAAAAACCTTAAGAATGTATGTGTGTGTGCATGTGTTTAAAAAGCTTAACTGGATTTTCTTTGCAACAGTAATTTTTTGGTTACAGCTTTCCCTGTTAGTTGTTGTCAGAAGTTAGAAGTTCCTGGCCTTGACTGCAAAACACACTTACAATGAGGAGGAGGAAGACACTCTACCTCAGAGAATGATCCAGCTATAGAACTAGTCAAATAGTGTAGTTACTTCCCTGACCTGGCAGAGGTAAACATTCAGGGAGATCCAATATGGCGAGTGGGGTTTGGCAATAGAATTTCTAGATAAATGACAGGCTCAGCCTCAGGCAGATGGCAGTGTGGGTCTATTTAGAAAAGGAGAAAAGAAGCAATGGGAAAGGAATATGGCTTCTTAGCCTGGAAAGAGTCTGATAAAGTGTGAGCATCTCATTTATGTGTGCTAAGTTTAGGGAAAGGTTGCACACTACTAAGTTGGAGAACCAAAAACAAGAAAAGGGAGACAGAAGGCCAGCAGAATGGATGCAGTAAAGACTGTGATTCAAAAGCATCTTGCATTACGTGTGGTTCCTCACCTGCCCAGTGGGCATCTGTGTGATTGAGGGACCTCATGTGTTGTGCTCAGAAACTGGACTGACAGGAATGGGACACAGTGGGCTTACAGGTGAACTGCTTGGGCCTCCAGGTGAAGGTTCCCTGAACTTATTCAAGAGACAATTGTTGAATTTTTTGTCTTCCTTTATTTATTAACTGAGAATTCTGTTTCTCCAACATTTTCCTTAGCATGAGGACTATGTTCATTGTGTACCCTAATTTCTTCACTCTGGAAGTTCACCCAATCTGATTTTTGGTCTATTAACCTTTACTGTAATTTCATTAATTGGTTCTCAATTCATAGACCTTTTTTCAAATGCCTGCGATTTGAGTAATGCTATTCCACTGCCTAAAGTTATTTCATTCTCCTCTTTCTCTTCTCCCCTTCTCTTTTTCCTTCTTTTCCTCTCTTCTTCTTCTCCAGAACCTGCTATCCCTCATATCCTTTCTTTCTTTCTTTCTTTCTTTCTTTCTTTCTTTCTTTCTTTCTTTCTTTCTTTCTTTCTTTCTTTCTTTCTTTCTTTCTTTCTTTCTTTCTTTCTTTCTTTCTTTCTTTCTTTCTTTCTTTCTTTCTTTCTTTCTTTCTTTCTTTCTTTCTTTCTTTCTTTCTTTCTTTCTTTCTTATTTTTTTGAGACTAGGTTTTGCTATTTTTGCCCGTGGAATCATAGGCTCTCATTGCCCCGGGTACCACAGACTCAAACAATCCCCAACCTCAGCTTCCCAGGTAGCTGGGATTACAGGCGCGCACCACCACACCCAGCTATTGTTTTGGAACTAGGTCTTGCTACGGGCCCCAGGTGGGACTCAAACCGCAGTCCCTAGCCCCTGCTGCTTCATAGGCTGAAGCTTACAGGCACGAGCCATTGTGCCTGGCCTATCCTTCATATCCTTTAAAGCACAACCCAACTCTTACCTTTCTGGAAGCCTCTCAGGTATGGGGAGTTTCTTTTCCTTTGTATTTAATACCTTGTATTATATTTAACACCTCTCTCTTAGCATTTCAAGCTCATATTAAAATTATTCCTTCTACATTCTTTTCTCCTCCAGTGTGGGAATTTGTTCATTTTGGTGCCTTCAGTCCCTAGCAAAGCACACTGGACTTATTAAGAGTTTAGTCAATATTTGCCAAATCAGCACATGGCTATAACTATGCAGCTATAAATAAATGTTTTGTCAGAAAATTAGAGAATGACTCTTATGAATGTCTGCAATACAGTGCTCTAAAATAATACTCTAATATTTTTTATAAAAATTACCATGAAAAAAATTACATAGAAGAAAGTATGAAGAAGAAACATTTGAGTGAATTTTATTAAATGGAAAAAAGTAAACATTATGGGGATATTATAATAACATCTCTCTATGCCACCAGGCAGGTCAACATTTTGAATATGATGTATTAAGTATAGCTTTAAATTTTAAGTTTATTAAAATAAAACCAAGAATGACTGAACTTTGGATAAATATTTCTTCATCACAAGAAGCAGTCATTAAGTGTCCACTAACTTGAAGACAAAAAAATATTAAAATTTTAGAATCATTGTTCCTTCTCTTATTATGAATTTTAATTTTCATTGTATAACCTCCCTGCAAGGACAGGAAAGGAAAATGACATTTTTATGTCTCCCCACCTTTTCTCCCACTACCTTCTCATCATGGTTAGTCATATGTTCATTTTTTAATTTTGTCAGACATTGCAATATTTCTACACTTCTGAAATTAAATAGCCTAACCAAGAAGTACACTGAAGTCAATTATTCTTTAACAGTTTTTAAAACACATATATTTTCACTCAAAAGGTTCAATTCTTTACTTCAACGAAAACTTATTAATACTATTCTGAGTACTTCTTGTTTTCATTTGATGCCTTCATCCTAAGATCTTACTTATTCTTACTTGGATAATTTTTATTCTTGCTAACAACTATCTTTGTAATTAATTTAATATGTTATTTTTCCTTTGTGTTTGCTTTGTGAACTTTATCTGTTTAGAAACGTCTTTCTGGGGATCTGCGCCTGCTCTGATCTGCTGGTGAACCTAGGCCAGCAGCTGCACCCTCTCAGCAACCATACAACATCCACTGGGCCCCTTTGCCATCGAGTTGGTAGGTAAGGGGGATACAGAAGCCGGCTAGGACCCCTGGACCTGATCGGCATGGCAAGACTGGATCCATCCTTGGTCCAGGAATAGCGGGGGGTGGGGGGGAAGGGTGGGAATGACACCTTTGCTGCTTCACCCTCACTGCACTTAGCTCACAGGAGGACAAATAGCATAAACACAGTGGCATAGAATGGATGAGGGGCCAGAAAAGAGCCTGCACATACATGTGTGTGGGACACAGAAGAAGGATCATTCAGAAAGATAGAAGATGCTGGAATGGAGAAATAACTGAGGTAAAGATCTATCAGACCTTCATCTATGGCTTCACTGGAAGCTGATGAATCAAAAACCCACGTGGAACTTGCCACCCAAGGAAACATGGCTTCCTCCCCAAGCCTTGGGGGAGGAGGCCTGCAGAGTCAGGGCATTGGTTCCACAGCAAATCTGCAAGCGATGGAGAGGAGATGACTTGTAAGGTCCATCAGTGGATGTCTGCCCTTGTCGAGAAACCTCCTCAATGACAATGGCTAGGGGAAAGGATCCCCAAGGCCAGAGGTCAGAGAAATGGGGTGCAGAGATAGCGGAATGGCAAGGAGATTGTACTGGAGCCAGCAACTAGACGACACTGATAGACCCCAAATGAGCATGGACTGGGTGCCCAATACAAAGCTAAGGACTACAAACCATCAAGCACAATGTAACATGGACCTGGAACACAGTTCCTCATCAAAAAATGGACATCACCACAGATAAAAGAGACCAAAGGACCAATGAACCCAACATAAACCAAAAAAGAACAATGAGAGTGGAGACTGAGTGAACACAAGGGGGTGGAGGGTGGAGGAGGGAAGGCATCCCAGTAACCATTTACTTGTGTAAGAATTTTAAAAAATATAGAAAAAAATTAAAACAAAGAAACAAATAAATAAATAAATAGATAAATAAATAAAAGAAATGTCTTTCTGGAAGGACAAATCCATGTTTGTAGAAGTTCTGTGGAAGTACATGAACCTGGGGTGGGGTCAGAGGCTGGTAAATTTATTGAACCCTAGGTAAAGGGAATATAGATTGCTAGTGTATTAATTACACTAACTAGCTGTCACATAGCAGACCCAAAGGAAAATCCTAATGTGACTCTGACTGTTCTACTCTACTTCATGGAGACTGCATTTCATTACTTATAGCACGGAGTTAATAAAAGTTAAAATAATGTATGATTGGCAAATACTAGTCTTCAAGCCATATTAAAACAAAAACAGGCAGCATGTTTTACATTTATACAAGGAAGGTTTTTTATTCTCCTAAAGCAAACTTAATTTTTTTAATTCTTGTTTTTATGTTAAACTTAAGGATCAGTCCAGTGGAAAATGGCAAAAAATGATTGGTGTGTATAATTAATTTTGGAATGAGCAAAGTGACCAGCAATTCAAAGAATGACAGAAAGAAAGGTGACAAATATATCCTAAAAATGTTCAAATTTGCCCCAGTCAGCTACATCAATAAATGAAAATAAACTGCTTCATAATATATGAAGTCCGACAGAAAAAACTACATGAGCTATGGTTTGTTTTGAGAGACATCGCAAAAGAGAAGGAGCAAAAAACTTTGGAATCAGGCAGATACACGTGTCTCACACTTGGTATTTAAAAGCTGTTGAATGGGATGTGTATGTGTGACTCTTTGGCTGGGGACTCAGAAAGAAGACAAGCAGGGAATCTGAACCTAACACAAACCATGCACTCAATACTCTGATCCAAACCATGTACTCAAGAGTATATGATGCTCTATTTGATTACTAGTGGCATTATTATTACCACTTTTAAAGAAGTTGAGCAAAGCACTTGGAATAGAAAAAGGGACAAAGTCTGATTAGAATTTTTTGAGCAAATTACCTCTTGTGGCATTTTTAAAGATCAAAAAGAATGGGGAACATAGTTCCCAGAAATATCTTTGTACTTGATATGTCCTGCCATAAGCATGCATTAGAATTCATAAGACTGATAATGAAACCAAAATGCAATTGCTCTAGTGCAGTCCACTGGAAGTAAAAAATATGGTATTTGGCAATTTTGTAAAAAAACTACAAATAAGTATCATTTTTGAAGCTCTGTAGGACAACACCAACTTTGCCTTGGATTTATTGTTTTGATGAAAAGGAGTAACCCAGGCTGGGAGGCTGCCACTGTAGCGATCTGAACCTACAAGACACTAGATATGATTTCAAATCTTGTCCCCTTCATTTTGCAGTTAGGTGACTTGATCCAAAGAAACAGACTCTGAGTCTTATCTCCAACCTAACATCGTAAGTAAAAGCGTGAATTAAATAGAGTTACAAAAATGCTTCAGAGTGTATAATTTTTTTCTAGTGGTTAGAAGGTGATCCTAAGGTGGTATGAAGGTGAACATCTGCATGCTCAGAGGACTCCAGCTTAGCAACCTTTAGCAAGGAGGGAGGCTAAAAGTCCACACTGATGTTACAAGACCAGAATGCACACCCTTAATCCTCCCTGGCCAATCCTTGTTTTCCTAACTGACATCTCCAGTTCCCAACTTCCCACAGGAAATCCTTTTGTTTTCTATTCAAAGTCTCTTCCTTTCACAATGTCAGTTTTTCAGTTCCTCAGAGTACACACAGTTTGGTGTCCTGTGCCTTCTGCCCTGAAAATCCTCCAGAATGCACGCTTACTCCACAGGTGACTGTCTCTGCAGTCAGTTCTTATACTTTTACAGCTTTCTGCCCTAAGGCATTTCTTTGTTTCAGGGAAACTAGATTTTAAAAATGGACCCAAGCCCAGAGTTTATACATCTTCATAAAATGTATCATATACTAAATAATGAGTGTGTGACTGCCAAACACTGTAAGCAAATTACATAGCAACCTGTTCCTTAATGAATCAGACTATTTTTATTCTACTTAAGTCCATTAAAATAGCAATTTCCTGATCCTTCAAGGGTAAGTGAAAATTCTAACCATTTATTTTTATTATTATTTAAATCTGCCACTTGACATGCACTTTGAAAAATAATGTACATGGGTTTTTTTTTTCCTTTCCACTTTAAAAGGAGGAGTCATCTATCACCTAGCCTACTAAATGAGAGAAAAACAACTAAAATGTACAAATTTGAAAATACAGGTTTGTCATATAAGGATATATTAAATATGGACAGAATTATGCATCAAGTTTCTGGTTGGCTAAAATATTCTAAATGTTTTTTTTCCTGGATACCACTCAAACTCATCTTTTTGGTTTTAAAAATTCAATGAAAATAGAAATATATTCATGAAGTCTGTTAATTCCAAAAGTCATGGAATTTTATCAAGTCATTAAAGGAGAATTTGATAAGAAATTACTGAGTACAAAGACTATACACACACACTATGGATTTTATTCAGTTATTTCCTTGGTGGATATTAATAATGCTTCATAATTTGCTCAAAGAGAAAAATTTCCAAAGAGAGAGAGCAGATCACCATGTATTTCTGGGACCTCCTTAATTTGAGAAGATACCAATATTATTTTATGTAGAAATTAAAGAGTACTTTGCTCTCATAAAGATGTTAAAAATGGTATTTTATAGTTTTTATGAGAATGCCATCTTCACATCTTGAAATAGAAGAACAGATTTTCATTATCTAGAACTCTTAAAACTAAATAATTATGGCACGTATGACAAGGCCTTTTTCTACTGAGGAACTATCCTCTGTCCAAGGACCTAAGACACTTGAAAATGAACTCAGTTCTCCTATGCTGCAAGCTCCAGATCATACTTCTGGCAAGCTTCTTGCTCATTTGCTAGACAATATTCACAGTATAGCTTGCCTTTATGTATTTTAATGTCTGTTATTACATTCTTTCTCTACCCCCTATTATTTGTCATTCTTTGGAAGCATAAAATTATGCTGAGTCTAATGAAATACTCTAAACAGAGAGCAAATATTAAAGTGAAAGGATCACAAAGGATGTTGACAGGGTTCATATAACCTCAGGTCACTTGCTTTATCTTCTTATGTTTAATCCATTTACCTCACTTCTCAGGGCCTGTGGGGATGACTTTTTTTTATCTGAAGACAAGGTTTCTTAGAACTACTGCTTTTGTAATGGTTTGGGGGTCTTTCCCTGTTTTCTAATGTATTTCTCAGGTTTATTCTTCTCCATGTGTAGATTAGAGAGTAGATAGGAAAAACTTAGTAGGTTCACACCAGCAGAAACTCCTCTGCTTCTAAAATTTAGGGCCTTTCCCCCAAATTTGTCTTTTCTTAAGGAAGACTTCTACTTCTAAAGACTTCAAAACGTAGCCTTGTACTCACCTGCAGCGTCCATAGTGCTTTGAAACAATTCAAATTCCTATAGGGGTACTTCCTATAAATCTACTAAGTCAGAATTTTAGAGAGGGCCAGGGAGTTGAAATAGTTAAAAGGTCCCCAGGTGATTCCTGTGCAGATTAGAATGTGTGGATGGCTACAATAAATGGCACCATTAGCCACCCAAGTGCTCATGCCAAACTCAGGCAGTCAATCCTGACGATTTTTATGTTTCTCACCCTCTCTGCATTTAATCAATAACCTAATCTACAAATTTACCTCTCAGGGAAGTCATGATTATAAGAGATACTATCTGAGGCAGTGATTTATAATCTGATTAGCTAGGACACTGAAGCATTAAATGAATTAATTCCTATGTGCAATTTATACTCTTCTCACAAAACTTAAAGATAAATACTCCTTAGGGAATAAAATGCTGAATAGCTGAACAAGATGCTAAATCAAAGCATGTGATGTCTGATGTACTAGATTCCTTCAATGCGTCTACACTTTCTTTGCTTATCAGTTTCAGATTACCTCTCGAAAACTCAAAGCAGATATTGTCCCCAATTTCTTACTTTCCTTTTTGGTCAAAAACTATGGTGTATTTTACTTTAGTATATTAAAAGGATTACACTGTTAAATCATGTGTTCTGCTTTCATGTCGGAGAAACTTATTTTCCAGAAGCTTAAATAACCCAGAATATTTTATTTTTGTTACAAAGTATGACAGAGAATAGACACTTGAGGTTGATTTTTTTTCTCCCTTGTAATTGTGTCTTATGTTACCATTTGCTTGAATTGCTTCCTGACAGAATCTTTTCATAATAGCCAATGTTATAGTTAGAGCATCAAAATGTATTCCTTGCCATCTCTAGTATTTCTTTTGCTACTTAAAATCTTGATGCTGTTGTTTCTATTTTCTCATCAATGTCCAACATTAGTACATAATTTCTTAAAATTAACTTTTACTTTCATCTGATTACAATGTCAGATGGATATAAGTTGAAAAGCAAAGCAAGGAGGCAAAAAAAATCAACTACAATTTTACAAAAATATGTATCTTTACATTAAACTGGGCTTAAATAAACTTCTGAGCACTTTACTAATCTCACTGCTCTCTTTTAGGGAAAGTGGCAATAAATGTTTATTAAGCACATACTTTGTGTTAGGCATGAGCTGAGAGCTGAGCATTTAATAGTGAATAATTCAGGTACAGGGGTTATAGACTGTTGTGGAGTGTGCAGTTCTGACTTTCCTATTTTTTGTTTTGGCAGAGGTTGCTATAGACATTCCATTAAGTGAGGTGATATTATGTACTGACTCAATTTCCTCATTCAGCGAACATTTATTGAGTGCTGTTTTAGACAACAAAAGTAACATTAGCTATTGTAAGAAGACAACAGCTTAAAAACTTTAGTGGCTTAAAATAATAAGACTTTTTTGGCTCATGTCTCAGTCTGATGAAGTTTGGCTCCTCTCTAAGCAGTACCCTGGGGATGGTGACTTATTCAACTTTACAATGCCACCATTTTTAGCACAGGCCTAAATGGAAGGATAAATGTGGGATTGTTAAAAGAATCAGACCTGAAGTGACTTACATTATATTTTATCATATGCTTTTGGTTAGACTTCGTCATATGATCCCCTAACAAAACTGAAAATGAGGGACTTTGGGCAAGGAAAATAAAAAGGGGTTCTGTGACTACTTAGCTTTGTCTCTGCCACAGGTAATCAAATATCTGTATCAAGGATTTGCCATCCACTGAGAATTTCCTACTCCCAATCTTCTCCATGTGGATCAGAACTCTAAATCCTATCTAGTCAAGTTTCAGTATCATTGGCTTAATGATAAAAATAAAGAGAAAATGATTCACTGCTCCCAAGCCTATATACAATGGAGAGACAAGGGACTCTCTAACAGCAAAAATATATCCAGGTAGGTGAAAAATGGTAATACCCCACATTCCCTAATCTGTGGCATCCTGAAATCCCACTGAAAAAATACTGAGAAGGTCTTCCAACTTGGGGGTACAGAGGGAAAGAAGTCTTAATTAGTATAGGAAAAGCTTACCTCTGAAAATTGTTTTCAACAAGACATGGGAGTAAGTTTAAAAGACAACAAAAATATCAAGTTCTTATGAATTGTTAGAAAAGGAATATTATCTATAAAATATCTAGAAAAATTTCACATAATAAGTATTCATTTTACATAAGTTAACAGGATGCGTATATACTTTTGGTCAAAGGCAATAAAAAAGTAATTCAAACTGACTTTAAAAATTAGTAAATTTATTATCTCATAAACGCTGAAATTCAGACACAGTACAGACTTCAAAGGTGGGTTATTTAATGGCCCTAACGTCTTTCCTTCTCTTTGCTCTATTGGAGAGTGTCTCACAATGTGACTGCTAGGATCAAAAGGTAAAACTTTCATTTCTTAGCCATGTATACTGTGGGAGAAAAGCAAAACCTTTGTGTGCACTCCAGAATGAGGTCTTACTCTTCATGCTGACTGGACAAACTTAGGTCACATGCCCATCCTGCACCATTAACAGTCCCAAGGTAATACCATGTGCTGATTTGCTTGATATTAGGACCCAGTCCAGGAGCTAAAATTGGCTGCAAATACTCTTCATCCATGGGCTATGTAATATGGTGTAGACACTTAAAAAGACAGGTGTTGTGACTGAAGAGACAATCACGAATATCCATTGCATATATTGTGCAGCAAATAAGTCAAGTGTCATTTAATTAAGGGGATATGCTGTAGAAATGTATCCGTGAGAATGGCAAGAGTATAATTATAAAACCTAGATGCTTAGGTATGTTCTAGCCTGCTGGGGCCACTTTAATATACATGCCCATTGTTGACAGAAGCTTTGTTGATGTTAAGCAGTACCTGACTGCGTTATGCTAATCACTACACATTTTGACATGTATGACACATTTTATTATTTTTTTTTAAATGCAAACCTTCTATATACTTATATCTGAGGAAAGCTCAGGGAAATTTGAGAATACACAAGAGCAAGGCAAAGTTTGGAGCCAGTGAGCCAGGAAGGCACAATAGAACAGTGACCATAGCGGGGTGATGATGAAGGGGAAGAGAGGGAATTCCAATCAGAGGTAGCAGCCCCAGGAAAACCCTGAGAGAAGAAAGCACTGGGAAGACTGGAGAAAATGTCAATTCTTAGACTGGCATTTTCTGTGTGGTAGTTACTAAGCCACTTGGATTTGGAACACTTGAAACTTGGGTGTTGCCACATACTGGCATGATAATATTTTGGATATAGAAGATTAAATGAAATATTATTAAAGTTCACTTCACCTGTGTCATTTTCACTTCTTTTTAGATATGTTCCCATATTATTTTTACTGGGCATTGATGATTTAGACACAATGAAATGGACAGTACAAAGCAAGGTTTGAAGCTGGATGAAGCTGGTCATTAAGCCAGGGTTAGATCATACAAGACCTTAAACACTAGGTCTTGGAATGAAAATTCTATCATTTTGTCGTTGAGGATTCACTGAATATCTCATGCACATTTTAGTAAGTTCACTGGTTGCTTTTGGAAGGGGGTAAAGAGTCCAAGAAACAGGTGTAGTGATTCAGACAGGAAAGTGTTGAAGGCTGCGAGCTGAGACCGGTCAGAACTCATTCTGGAATGAAGAAAATGTCATTCTACTTTTATCTGTCTTCAGAAAACCGAAGATGGAATGGCATGACTGAATGCCAAGGGAAGCAGCAGTGTCCTCTATTCCTCCACTATTAACTCTTAGAGGCATTCCTCAAGAGTTCACAACAAGTTAATAAGTGAATCCCCCGCCCCCAGGTATCCCACCAGAACAATTGTTTTACCTAATCTGATTTCACCTATGTCACTTATTCCCCTTATTTGACTTAATTGTGAATCCTATAAATAACACCTGTAAAATACAATAAAGTGGCTGGATGGTGCATACTTTCATTAACCCCAGGCTCTTTGGCTGTCAGTCTAATTCATTGTCCTTCCTTGTGCCCAGCAGCCCAAGTTTATACATTCTGGCAGCCAACAAATTCTATCATTTTGTTGTTGGGGAGTCACTGAATATCTGATGTGCATTTCAGCGGTTCACTGGTAGCTTTTGGAAGGGGATAAATAATTCAAGAGAAAGTTGTAGTAATTCAGACAGGAAAAGATGAGGCCTGAAAAACTAGCCTTGGGAATAAGTGATGAACAGATTCAAGAAGCAGATGATGAAATCAGCCTAATTTTGTGGTAGATTGGATGTTAGACAGGGCTGAAGGAGAATGTAGAATGACTTGTGGGTTTCTGACTTGTGTGTTCATCCATAAGGATCTACACGAGAGGGAGACGGTTTGAGGTAAGCTTTGATAAAATGTCATGTGTTGGGAGGATACCAAAAAAGCTTCAACCAAACAAAATATGACAGAGAGCACAAACTGGAAATGGTTATTTTGCTATGATCTCACCTGTATGCTCTCTTTGAACTGCAGTCAAAATGAGTTGTAGGGTAAGTGGGACTATTTCTGATGTTTCTCTTTGTGTGGTTCGAGGGATTCTTTCTCCATGACATGGTATTTCTGGTATTACAATCAAGCATATTTTTAACTTCTCAGTTTCTCTAATATAGTACCTTATACTCTGACTTTGATTGATGAATAAGGAAACCAAGTACCCAGTTGTTCAATGTATCTCATTATCATTATTATGAATAGACAGATAATTTTAGTTTTATGCTCACATCAGGAAGTAAGTAATCTCTTGTGTCTTTCAGCCTTTTCAGTATAGTTTGGCTTGCTACAGCCAAATGTCTGGCCTGCTTCAATTTTGTTTTGTTACCAGGCTCAAAATGAAAGGGACTTGGAGTTCTAACCCATTTGTGTGTTTTTTCTTGTCATATAACCTCTATTTATATATTTTTATTATATTAATATTATATTATATTCTCTACTATCTACTTAACTTTGTTTGCATATATGAACACAATCTTATTTCCTGGAGAGGTATTAAAAGATAGAAGTTTGTATGTCCCTTGGTATTTGGGTTCACAGAGCACAGCCCCACCTCCAAGACATTGCAGGCTTGGTTCCAGACCAGAGCAATAAAGTCAATATTGCAGTAAAGTGAATCTAGAATTTTTTGACTTGCCAGTGCACATAAATGTGGTATTTTTACTCTCTGTAGTCTAGTACACAATAACACTATGTCTAAAAAAACCAATGTCAATACCTTAATTAAAAATACTTGATTGCTAAAAAAATGCTCTCTTCTGAGATTTCAGAAAATCATGATGTTTTGACTGATGGAGGGTCTTGGGAAAAAAAAAGCAATGTCTGCAGAGCACAGTAAAAGAGAGTGCAATAAGATGAGGTATGCTGGTAGAGCTGAGATTGAGCAGTCTTCTGATATAATGACTAATTTTCCTGAATCATTTCAGTCAGAATAATTATATAAACCAAGTTTTTGCCAGAGTGGAGATGGAAAGTTTTTTTTTCTATTAAGATTTTGGATGGAGTCAGATCAATAAGATATCTAAGTCTATAAGGGATTCTCAGGAATAAATAGAGAGTTTTATTGATGAGAGAATTTTAATAAGGCCTCTTTTAGTGACTAATGGATAACCAGGAAATGTTACGTGATCCTTTCTTGTGAAATGTCTATTTTCTCCTTCAATAATCTTAATAATAATCTCATAATACTCAAATGAGTTTCTGTAGGTTTTTACGTCTCTATAATTTTACCTTTTCCAGAATGTGGATGAAACCATAGAGTATGTAGCTATTTTATGCTGACCACTCAAAATGTTTTTATTTTGACCTATTCTCTTTACCAGTTTTTCCAGGGTTTAGTTTGTAGGAGAGGTCCCTCTTACCCCTAGTTCACTTTCCTTGGTTACAGTTACCTTATATCCATTGGGATTAAAAATATTTATTACAATAAGATATTTTGAGAAAGAGAAACACACATGGAGTGATGAAAGACAATGGAGAGTAAACATGACCATGTAACTTTTATTATGGTCTATTATAATTATTCTACATTAGTATCATTGCTAAGCTCTTGTGGTGCTTTATTTATCTTAGTATGCATGTATGGGAGTAATACTTATAAGACTACTGTAATTGATTAATTGTTCTTCTGAGAACAAACTTTGGGCTTTATGAATGTTCACAACTGATCTTTTTTCTATTTATGACTTATTTTATCTCTTTTTACCTAATTTCTTTGGGTTTATGTTGCAGTTATAATTTCTCACACTGGATCTTTACTTTATAATGATTAGATTTTATTGCTGTTTAATGCTATAGATTTTCTCCAAAACACCACTTTAGGCATAGTGCACATGTGGTGATAGATAATGTTTTTATTATCCAGCAGTCCTGGATAATTACATTTTCATATGAACTATTTATATTTTTGTTTGAATTTTAAAATACTGGGAGTTTTTATGCTTTTGTAATTAATTTCTAACTAACTTACATTATGAAAAAATACACTTTTTAACCTTTCTGATATTTGTAGATGCTTGTTTTATATTCTAGTATGTGATTAATTTGTATAAGTTTACTTGTATTCTTGAAAAGCATATTTGTTGGCTTCAGCATTCTACTTATATCTAAGTATGGATATAAGCTTTTTATTTATTAATTTTTATACTATTGTTTTTACCTGATTGATCTATTTCTAAGAAAGTCACATCAAAATCTCTTACTTTGATGATAGATTAATTTCAACTGTTGCTCTATCATTTTATTTCATAATAGATAACCATTTTTCAGTTGATTGTATTTAAAATTATTTTGTCTTCCATCTTGGTGAATGGAAACTTTATCAATGTATAGGAAGTTTCTCTAGACCAATGAAGATTTTTAAATTTAAAGTTTATTTCATCTGGTATCCATGTAGTTATACTAGCATTTTTTTTTCTGTTAGATTTTTGCTAGTATCTTTGACATTCTTTTTATTTCAATCTTTCATAATTCCTAAGGTTTAATTGTATTTCTTCTATATGAATTAAAAACAAACAAACAAACTGTTGACTTGTGTTTTAATTGCTGAGTTTATTCTTTATTATAATTATCAATACATTTGGGTTGATTTCTAGTATCTTTGTCTATTGCCAAATTGTTCTACCTTTTGTTTGTTATCATTACTTCTTTTTGTAAGAATTGTGTATATTTCTTTACCTTGAGACAAACTTTTGTATTCTATTTATTTCTCCTTTTTTAAACTCTAGAATATTAAGTATTACACAGAATTTTAATTCCGTATTACTATGAAAAAAAATTTGTCTTCTAATTTTCTTGGAAATTACAATGATCACTATATTAATAACAATATATTTAGTTCTCTTACAATATCTCCTTGACTTGTTTCTCCTCTTATTTTGATACTCCAAAATGTTATCATGAAGGAATTATATAAAAAGCTTTGACACCTTTAACCACTAGAGAGGTTTATTAGTCCTCTTAACACATACACACAGATATTATGTGTGAAATTTTATACATAAAATCATAATGAAATCATAAATGACTGGACTTGAAAACTTAGGTTCAAAATTACTTGTCTTTAATTCTTTGAAAATATTTCTTTATTGTGTTCTCACCTGTGCTTTGAGATCAATACAGTTTTTCCTTCTGAATGTCATGCCCTCTTTTCTTTCAGCAATTTTAGAATTATCTGTTTATCTTTAATTTTCTTAACATTTTCTATGAAATGTTATCCTCATTTTTGTGTGGTTGACAGTCTGTAAGACTTTCTAATCAGATGTTTGGATGCCTGCTTGCCTCCTCCCTACCTCCCATGTCCACATCAGACCACCCCAAATTCCCAGGGCCAGTCTCTTCAAGAAGCCCTGCCCTGGCACACCAGGGTATTTTGAGCTAACGGCAATGGAATCTCTTGAGGCTGAGGAAAATCTTGTATCCTTGCCTAAATCTTTGCTTTCCTCAATCAAAGAAGAGACCGTTCTGCCCAAAGCTTCTGCTCTTTTCCTAGTTGAAGAAGCAAACCTTGCTCCCTTTTTATGACCTAGAAGAATGTAGTTAGGGATCACAACTTTTTGTTGGTTTATCAGTAAATAAATCCTCTGCGAATCTCATCTTTACTTTCAGAGGAAGGATGAGGTAGCTTCTTATCTGTCATATAAAGCCTGCTTTTCCCCCTCCCCCTACCTCAGCTTGACACCCCAGGTCCCTAAACACAGAATTCTCATGGTCCACTGTACTATTCTTTAGAATTTGTAGTCATGTGATTTCTTCATATGTATGCTATTAAATTGGTTGTTTTTCCTTTGCTAGCCCAACTGATGCTGCCTAGATTACCCCTCCAGCCTAAGAATAACCCAGAGAGGTGCAGATTAGAGCCCTGTATGCCCTCTTGCTCCTATTTCCCTCAAGTTGGGGCTTATAAGGCTAATAGCACAGTTTTTTTCTTGCCTTGAAGATTGGGATGGGAAGTTTTGAACTGAAAAATTATCTGGGAACCTAGCCAGAAACCTTGTGCAGATAGGGAACCAAGGGATTGTTATTGAAGCAAAGCCATAAAGGCTACCTGTGGCCATTAGAAGCTGGTGTAAATTCTAAAGCGTGCGGGGACTAATCTCAGTCTGACACTTCAGTAGAGAGAGTCAGCGTAGATGTGTGTCCTAAATCTTATAAAGTCCACAACTTCACACTATAGAAAGTGTTTAAATTTCCCTCACTACATACAATGCTCTCTTGCCCCTTTTTTCTTTTGCAGCACAATTAACAACTCTGCTCTTTATACTTCTACACTGTGTCTGATGAATTCTTCCACACACACACACACACACACACACACACACACACACTCCCTCCCTTGTCCAGGGCCCTGGTATCCCTTCATAGCTGCTGATCTACCTCTCGTGGCACCTTCCTTTATAGAACCTGTCATTTTAGCTGAACTAGCTCTCCAAATATTTCCTCTTTTTTTTCTCCTCTTTTTCCTTCTGTGATACCTACTATTCAGATGTTGGCCCTTAAGAGCTTTTGTTTGACTTTTTCTCCTTTTTTTTTTTTTCCTGGCGCAGGTCCTCAATAGAATGTTCCATCTATTTTTTCTTTTACTGTAACCACTTATATCATATGCTTATGCACTGACTCAGGGTCAGCCTAAACACAAAGGTGTCCTCCACACAACCAGGCCAGCTCCTGACATCTGATTTGCAAGTTCATGAATTTACAAGGCAACCCTCTCTTCAACTTAGCTAGTTACAAAAGGATCAGATTTGACAATTTGCTAAAATGACTTTCATAACTCAAGGAAATGTACTTATGACACTGTTTTAGTATAGTAAAAAGTTTAAAAGTCAGGATATGACAAAAGAAGTGATAGAGAGAATGAAATCTAGAAATGGAGGTTCCCAAAGGCAAAACTCTGTGTTCTTAGGTATATGGGAAACTTCTGATTTTGATTTACAGAAATATGCAGAGTAATGGTGACCTAGAAAGCTCTCCTTGTCAGCAATGTCCAGAATATTCACTGAAATTTCACATCACTATTGAATTATGCCCAAAATGTTTAATTCAATCTCTACTCTCTCACTTCTTAGTGTTGGAATGACTTCACATGACTCAAATACCAGACCTCTATCTCTGAGTAGGACAGCTTTCAGGTCTCAGCCTCAATCATTTTATTAGCATTAGCTCTCAATTTTAAGGATTCCATCAGTAATAACAAAGATATTGTTATCATTTGGGAAATTATAGCATTTATTTCCCAAAGTGGAATCTCTCCTTGAGTAAAGCTAATTTTTTCCTGCAAAGTATTTTCCTGCAAAGTATAATTTAAAAATTATACATTCTTCTACAAGCAAATGCCCCGCCTCAAAAAGTCAGGAGTAGCCATCCTTATAGCAGACAAAGCAGATTTCAAAATAAAAAAAGTAACAAAGGACAAAGATGGCCACTTAATGGTTCAAGGGTCAATAAGCCAAAAAGATGTAACAATTATCAACATATACTCCCCAAATGAGGGAGCACCAAGATTTATAAGACAGCTACTAAGAGAGCTGGAAACAAATATATATGAATAAATAGTAGGAGACTTCAACACCCCACTCTCAACAAAGGACAGATCAAAAAATCAAAAATTACACAAGGACACAAAAGCCTTAAAAGAAGGCCTAGACAAAATGGACGTAATGGGCATCTACAAATGCTACACCCACAAGGAACAGAATATACCTTCTTTTCAAATGCACATGGATCATATTCTAAAATTGACCACATACTAGGTCATAAGGCAAGCATTAATAAATACACAAAGATTAAAATAATACCAACTTTTTTTTCAGATCATAAGGGTATCAAACTAGAAATCAACAATGAAAAGGAAACAAGAAGAACACTTAACACTTGGCAACTGAACAACATGCTTCTAAAGGAAGAATGGGTAACTGAAGAAATCAAAGAAGAAATTAAAACTTACTTTGAAACAAATGACAAAAAAGACACAGCATTCCAAAATATCTGGGATGGAGCAAAAGCATACCTAAGAGGAAGGTTCATAGCAATACAGGCCCATATCAAAAAGCAAGAAAATAACCAAAAACCAACCTAATCTACCAACTTGAAAAATTAGAAAAAGAACAACAGAAAAACCCAAAATCCAGCAGAAGACAAGAAATAACTAAAATAAAAGAAGAAATAAATAATCTAGAAGCCAAAAAGACTATCCAGAAGATCAACAAAACCAAAAGCTGGTTCCTTGAAAAAATAAATAAAATCGATAAGCCCCTTGCAAATCTCACAAAGGAAAGAAGAGAGAAAATCCTAGTAAACAAAATCACAAATGAAAGAGGAGAAATTACAACGGACACATCAGAAATCCAAAGGATAATAAGAGATTATTATGAACAACTATATGGAAATAAATACAACAACCTGGATGAGATGGATAGATTCTTAGAAAGATACAGCTCCCCAAAATTAAACAAAGAAGATATAGAGAACCTAAATAAACCAATCACAAGCAGCGAAATTGAAGCAGTCATCAAAACATTACCTAAAAACAAGAGCCCAGAACCTGATGGTTTTACAAATGAATTCTACCAAACATTCAAAGATGAAATAATGCCTGCACTACTAAAGTTTTTCCAAAAAATAGAGAAAGAAGGAATACTGCCAAACACATTCTATGAAGCAAACATCACACTCATACCAAAACCAAATAAGGACAGCACCAAGAAGGAAAACTATAGACCAATTTCCTTAATGAACACAGATGTAAAAATTTTAAACAAAATCCTGGCAAACCAAATCCAATGATGCATTAAAAGTATCATTCACTATGACCAAGTGGGATTTATCCCAGGGGCACAGGAATGACTCAACTTCTGGAACTCAATTAATAATACACCACATCAACAAAGAGAAAAACAAAAACCACATGATCATATCAATAGATGCAGAGAAAGCATTTGACAAAGTCCAGCATCCATTAATGATAAAAGCCCTTGAAAAATTAGGGATTAAAGGAATTTACCTCAACATAATAAAAGCCATATATGACAAACCTATGACAAATATCATCCTAAACAGGGAAAAACTAAAATCATTCCAGTTGAGATCTGGAACTAGGATGCCCACTCTCCCCACTACTCTTTAACATTGTACTGGAAGTTCTAGCTAGGGTGATAAGGCAAGAGAAAGATATAAAAGGGATACAAATAGGCAAAGAGGAACTGAAGCTATCATTATATGCTGATGACATGATTCTCTATATAGAAAACCCCAAAAAATCCACAGAAAGATTACTTGAAATAATAAACCAGCTCAGTAAGGTAGCTGGATACAAAATCAACACACAGAAGTCAGTGGCTTCCCTATATGCAAAAAGTCAAACAGAGGAAGAAGAAATCAGAAAAACCATCCCATTCACCATCGCACCAAAAAAAAAAATTAAATACTTGGGAATAAACCTAACAAAAAATGTTAAAGAATTATACAAAGAAAATTTTAAAATGCTCCTAAGAGAGATAGAAGAAGACATAAGGAAATGGAAAGACATACCCTGTTCATGGATTGGAAGAATTAATATTATCAAAATGACCATCCTACCAAAGGCAATCTACAGATTCAATGCAATCCCAATAAAAATCCCAATGACATTTTTAAAGAAGATAGAACAAAAATTACTGAAATTCGTATGGAATAACAAAAGACCCCATATATCAAAAAGCCTCCTGATCAGAAAAAAAAAGGAGGTATTACAATTCCAAACTTCAAACTATACTACAAAGCCATAATAATTAAAACAGCATGGTATTGGTACAAAAATAGACAGATCAATGGAACAGAATTTAGTGCACTGAAATAAAACCACACATATATAGTCAACTAATTTTCGACAAAGGTGTGAAAAAGTTACCTCTTCGATAAATGGTGCTGGGAAAATTGGACTAAGACATGCAAAAAAATGGACCAAGAAAACTCCTTTACTCCATGTACAAAAATCAACTCAAAATGGATAAGAGACTTAGAGGTCAGACCTGAAACCATAGCATACATAGAGGAAAAGTTGGGCAAAATTCTCCATGAACTACAGTTCAGAAATTCCTTTCTGGAAACATCTACAGATGTTTTTTGGCCAAAAAAAAGAAGGAAAACATAAACAGATGGGACTACATCAAACTAAAATGCTTCTGTACAGCAAAAGAGACAACAGAAAAAACTAAAAGAAACCCAACCAAATGGGAAAAAAATCTTTGCCCTCCACATGAGTGACAAGGTTTAATAACGAAGATCTACAAGGAACTCACACAACTAAACAAAAGCAAAACAAAAAGCCCAATCAAAAAATGAGGAGAAGAACTAAAAAGACACTTCTCCAAAGAGGAAATACAAATGGCCAACAGGCACATGAAAAATTGCTCAACATCGCTAGTAATAAGGGAAATGCAAATCAAAACCACAATGAGATACTACCTTACACCAGTAAGAATGGCCCACATCCAAAGAACAGGCAACAAGAATTGCTGGCGAGGATGTGGAGAGAAAGGAACACTCCTATACTGCTGTGGGAATGTAAACTAGTCCAACCACTATGGAAAGCGGTGTGGAGGACCCTCAAGTTAATGAAAATGGAACTACCATTTGATCCAGCAATTGCTCTTTTGGGAATCTACCCAAAAGAGATCTCAATGTGGGTACAAAGGGACACCTGTGCTTGGATGCTTACTGCAGCACAATTTATAATTGCAAGGCCATGGAAACAACCTAATTGCCCCAAAACAGATGACTGGATGAAAAAAATGTGGTATATATACATGATGGAATATTACTCATCAATTAAAAATGACAAACTCTATGATTTTATAACAACATGGATGTATTTAGTAGAAATCATATTAGCAGAAACAAGTCATAAAGAAAAAGACAGAAACCAAATGGTTTCACTAATATATGGGATATAGTGAAAAAAATAAACAAAAGCCTCGAGGAATAATCAAAACAAGCTAAGCACCAAAGTGAAGCGCACAACTTTGAGCAGGAGGGAAAGGGGGGGAAGGGAGGGGAAGGTGGGTGGGGGCAAATCCCTGAGATTACAATGTTGTGAAATTAATATATAAATAAAATAATAAAAATAATACAAATAATACCTTCATAATTAATATTTACAATTCAATTTTTATATTATTTTTTCTTATTTTATAATATTTTGTCATACTTACTAAAACCACAATTGTTTTGTTTAATAACTCTGCCTGTGACACTATCTGCTAACAACTTCATGGTCTCTTTTGTTTGGTGTTTGACTTTATTGAAATATTGAATAATTGGTATTCAAATATTGTACATTATTAACATACAATTTAGTGTTTGAACATATGCATACACTTCTGTTATCACCACAACCAAGGTAGCAAACATATCACTTTCAAAAGTATTCTTGTGTCTCACCCCATCTCTCTCTCTCTTTCTCTCTTGTATTCTCTCTTTCAATGAGAACAGTTAATATGCAATTTATACTCTGAACAAATATTTTTAGGTGCAGAATAGTTTACTGCTAACTGCTGGCATGATATTGTATAGCAGGTTTTTGGAGTTTACTACACTAATTTTTTTTGAAGTGGTTGTGTTGTCACTTAAATGTATAGTATAGAAAAATAGAACAAGGGGTCATATAAAATCAAATTAAAAAAACAAAGAATCCTTGAAAGATGACGAAGGTATGTGAGCAACCAGAGAGGGAGAAGAAGGGAGACTGGGAGGGGTGAGCACAGAGGGGAGGAGTACAGGTTCACATGTGATGGGCTTAATGTTAGATGCACCATGGCACCTGAAGGGGAACCCTACACTCCTATAATGCAAACAAAGATGTACTCTAATACTGATACAGTTAATAATTATCAAGAAATTAATAAAAATAGCTAATATTAAATTAATAAAAAATAAAAATGAAATAAAGGAATGAACATCAGAACCTTTACTTTTCTTTCTTTCTTTTTTGTGATAACCCAGACAAGTTGAAAGGCAGTTAAAAGGATTACAGAAAACCACACTTCCTCATACTGAACAACTCTTCAGCAAGGATGTCATCATCAGCTTCTTGAACCCCTCAAGATAGAGAGAGACTTCCCCTAATACCTGTCATGCAGCCTTGAATGGGGAAGGGTACAGAATTTAGCACCTAACCTGTTATATTCCTACCGACTTTTCTCTACTTTTCTGAAAGAAGAGCTAAACCAGTTTATAAAGAGCAGGTACTGATGATCTCAATGGCTGCTCTCAAACTGCTTTCCCTAATTCCTCTCTCCATTACTCATGGCTGAACCTTGCCTCAGGTTGCAGGCTTTGCCTCTTATCTACACAGTATTTCAAACACCTCTCCCTCTCTCCAAGGATTTGCTTTGTTGTCTTTATCATTTCTTGGTTTCAGTTTCATTCTTTACCCATCCTCATATGCACCTACTTCCCACCATTAATCTTAGGAGAAGGAGCCTATGCTAATTCTGCTTCTTCTTGGGAATCAGAATCAAATGCTAGTTTCATTCCATATTATAAAGATGGAGCATCACAAACTAAGTTAAATATAGTGTTTAAGAAACCATCACTGAAAAGATGCTGAACTAGAATTCAAACTTTGATTGAAGCCAAAGTCTATATTCTTTCTCCTATGGTTTTCTCTGTCTCTAAGGGGGTTTAGACTAGACAAAACCTACCTTTCTATAGTTTTGTAGCAATCAGACTTTTCCTTTTTCTACTCCCTTTGGAAACTGAAGACAAAGAGTTGATGCAGGTTAAACAATGTATGCAGAGTGGCATGCTTTGTGGAACTCCACAATGAACAAGTACAATAATGGACAGTAGCATGGCCCCTTCTGTGTTTTTCCATAGAGCAAATTCTCTGCTGGTTTGTCTGACCTTGAAACCTGTGCCACTGCACTGCACAATTAGCAGACTCTAAATGTATATTCAGGTCACATCTGCGCTGAATTGTTTTATTTATGTTGATTGATTGTGGATTATGACACAGCATCCCTACTTATTCAGGGTAAGTGGAGTGAGGAGTTTTAAGGACAAACAATGAACCAGCTGCAAAAAGGTCAGAACCTGAAGATTGCAAGATTGCAACTTGATAATGTAAACTTCAAGAAGGAAGTTTTATTAAACCATAAAAAACATCTGTACCATCTTATGACTGAAAAGTTCAGGCTTATTAGGCATTGTCTGCATAATGAATTTTGCATACAGACATAACATTCTCCTTCACCTGCCATAGCTCCTGAAGAGTATATAACTTATTCCTTGCCTAGGAACTATTTCAAATGTTCTCTTTTCTCTAATGGTCAGCAAAGTTACTGTCTTCAGAGGGATAGCCTGAAGCAACAATAGAAAATTCCTATTAAAAATTCAGAAAACATTTTTTGAATGATTATAACTTTATTTAAAAAATTTATGCAGCTTTGCACTCTCTTCCAGGCTGTTTGCTTTAATAAATAAAAGTATCACTGACTGTTTAATGCTTTGGATACTAGCTCTTAGTAGTTAGTGCTTTGGAAACTACCTCTTTTTACCGAATTCCGATCTCAGATATATGGGTTTCTGCATATATTATTGTAGAACTGTGCAAATGTTTCTGATGTGTGGTCAATTAAAAGTCACTGCTGGATGAAGATGTGCTTTACTATCATGTGGCTTTGTACTATCTTTGGCATAGGAATAAGCAGTTCTACTTGAGAAGTGAGGAAGTGAACTTTGAAGGTTGGATTCTCTGCTCTAAATCCAGGGAATCATTAAAGATGTGGGGCTATAAGGACAAAATAGAAAAGTAAAATAAGATTTCTGATGAGATGTTTACCAACTGTAAAGTACTAGACGTGACACTACAGAAGGGGCAAAAATGCAAGCCGACTGAGTGATGAAGCAAATTGCAACTTTGTCTGTCAAAGGTCCCTATACTTTGAAGAAAATAAGTGACATTTCAGAATTGTCTTCTTCAAAAGTTTTGTAGTAGTGACGTGACTTATTACTTATTTAGATTTATAAACAGCAATAAAAGTGGTCTTCTTTGACATCCCATTCAGTCCCTTTGCAGTTTTGTTACAATTTATTACCTCAGTCAAACACTTCATGTGGGCTCTTGACTTTCATCAAGGGAAAGGGAAAGGAATGAGCAAAAATGCCTGCAGATAATAACTTTCTCTAGTATTCTCAGGAGCAGAAATTGTTAGTTTCCACTTGAATATTCATTATTTGATAATAAATATTCATTTTTAATGTTTTGAATATTCACTCTCCCTTCATAAAACAGAACCATGATTTAAATTTAGGCATCCACAGTTAGCCACATGACTTTGGGTAAACCAAATTAAAACTTGGTTGTTTTAATCTCAGTGATTTGCTTAGAATAGTTCTGTGTTCCAATTCTGTCCAGAAGTTAAAGCAATCATTCTCTTTTGGGCTTCTCCTTTTAAGCAGGAGATTCCAGAGAGTATTGTACTTATTTCTGCCTTAGCCTATTCGCTTGTGTGGTGAAATATTTTGAATTATGGTGGTCAAGTTGCTCTGTGAGAAGAATCAGTCCATAGATAGAACTGAGCCACTAAACCTGGTAGAGAGAAGAGATGGCGAGAAACTGGGTCCTTTATGATGCCATGGAGCCATTATATTTGGAAAACATGAAGTGCTTCCGCCAGTTCCATTTTTATAATTACTGTGTTTTTTTTTTTTTTTTTTAGAGAATCAGGCTCACCATAAAATTGAACAGAAAGTACAGAGATCTCCAGTAGTAGTGTCCTTGCCTTCTCCCACCTCACTATCAATATTCCATCTTAGAGTGGTACCCAGCAATGAATCTACCCTGACATATCACTGTGGTTCAAAGTCCAAAGTGTTGTCCATTATGTGAGTTTTGACAAGTGTTTCATGATACACACCCACCACTGTAGCCTCTTACATAATATTTTCACTGTCATAAAAATTCTGTCTATTCTTTCCTATCTAAGTTCTGGCAATCATTAATGATTTTGCTATCTCCAAAGTTTTGCTTCTCATATAATAATTGGTATATAATTTTCTTGGATTTTGGTATTAGGGTAATACTGCATCATAAAATACATTGGGGGGGTATTCTTCCTTGCATTAAAAAATAGTTTGTTAAGAAAGGCATTAGTTTATCATTATTTATTTTCTGCAAACAGCCAGACACAACATTTTCATTATTAATCATCTCAAAAAATCTGCACAATCACCACAGATACATATATCATATATCACTCCTTCTTTTAGCCAGCACAAATACTATTAGCCCTTACAGTCCCCAACATTCTTTGTTCTCTTCTTATGTTCTTGTTGCTGTTTACCTGAGGCCTTTCCTTCTCATGTCTTGCAAATCTATGTTTGGGTTCATTTTTCTTTACCTAATCCACAGAAATGTAAATCATGTCAAAGCAATTGTTCTGCCACTTCCAAAATAGGTTCTGATTCTAAATACAATAACATTGGAGTAGTCTTGAATATTTTAGCTAGTTTTCTCCAAATTTCTGTCTTTTATACTATTGTTGTCCTAAGGGTGAAGGATATCAAGTTGGTTGTTCAAAAATTTCCTGATCCAGAGAATGGCTGGGTCATTCATAATGGTTCTAGATCACTAGCTCTTCTTTAAAAGCTTGATAAAATTCATTAGTAAGGTTACCTAACCTTGGTGTTCATTTTTTGGGAAATTTTTTGCTAGAATTTCAATTTCTGTACTTAAAATAGTTTGTTCAACTCTATTTCTTCATAGTTTAGTTTCAGAGGATAGCATTGATCTAGAAATTTGTCTGTTTTTTCAAGTTTATTGGCAGAGGTTCATAGTAATCTCTCATGATATTTTCCATTTCTGTGATATTTGTGATTTCTCCTCTACTATTTGTGATTCTGCTTATTAATATTTCCTCTACTTTTTTTATTAGCCCAAAACTAGTTTGTTTTGTTGCTATTCTCAAAGAAACAACTCTTTGTTTCATTGTTTGGCATTCTCTCTCCTTTTTTAATTCCATAAATATTCTTAGACCTGTTATCTTGAGTTCCTCTTCAGTCATGTTGTGCAGTTCCACTGGATTGCTTCAGCATGTGTGGTGTATTCTTCTGCCTCCTCATTTATAATTTTTCTGTGTTATAATACAGTTAGATTTCAGAATGGTGTCACTGACCCTGCTGAAGTAATTGGAAGACTGGTCCCAGCAAAGGAAAGCAGGTATAAAAGAGGACCAGAGTAGGGCCCATGGATCACCTTTAGTAAATGCAGGAATTCAAATTTCCTACTCTGTTGTGGGTATCAGAATTTTGTGGTGGCCATGAACAGTGATCTCTTCTTGGCAAATGCATAAACCTTTGTGTGTATTATATTCTCTTGTCTATTTCTAATCTAGGACATTTTCAAGCAGTAGATGCATCACTAGGCATGGGGTGTAGCTGATTTGGTTTCACAGGTGAGTTTTTTATCTTTTCCAACACAGAGTTGTATCCTGGGGTGCTTGCTCCTCTGATTGAACAAAGATTTTAGCTGGAATGTGTCAAGTTTCCTTTGTTGCTTCAGTTTTAGCCTCAAGGCTGGGAGTGATAGGAGTGTTGAATTTTCTAGCCTGTACTCTGAATGGCAACCCCATCTATGCAAAGACTCAAGTGTCTTCACCTGTTTTCCCCGACAGTTCAGGCTCCATGTCTTCTAGATTGAGAGCCTCTAACTTAGTCCAATACTCCATATTGCTACGGTGCCCCCTCCACCTATGGTGCCCACCTAGTCACCTCCTTTTCAAGGCGGCGCCCTGCCTGAGGAATCCCTGATGGTGGCATGTGCCCCAGTCAAAAACTACAGGGGTCTGCGCAAGAGTCAGCCCTCACTCTTGTGGTTTGCACTGTCCCAGGGTTAACCTGAACTGTTTCTGACCCCCTTCTATTTAGTTGCTAAGTGTGTGCTGTTTTTCCATTTTCTCCATGAGGTATTTTGACTTTGTTTTCCTGAAATCTTGTGGGTTTATGAAGGAGGAGAATTCAGCTTTTTCACTCTGACAGAATCTTTTGGGATTCCTCCTTTATGTGATTCCTCCTTTATGTGATCATTTATATGTATGTGCATGTGAAGGCTGAGGAAAGTTAGGTGATGACAAACTAGAAGATCCAATTGGTAGATAGGAAATTTAAATTGGTCAAAATTGGGTATCTCTAAATATATGCTTTTGCTTATATTCAATGTCATTTAATAGAATGGACACAGTTTTCTCCTGGTGAAATAATTTAAAAAATGGAATGTTGAAAACATTAATAATCAGGAACCAATCTATCTAATAAAAGAGACAACTGAATGTTTACTGAAGCTTATCACTATCGAGCTCATTGTGTTCTAGCTTATAGAGAGTAAGAAATAACCATTATGAGGGAATTAACAGCACAAAATATAAATCTTGCAAGTAATTAGGCAGTTGTATATTTATCAGTACAGAATGTATTTTAATTTTTAATCAGGGTTTTTGTTCCAACTGACAAAATAATAGCTTGTTTGCGATCTTCCATGGAAACACACTTCCCAAAATGGGATTTGGTGCATCAGTAGGTCTCTTTGTGTTTTATTTGCCATCAAGTCTGATGCACTATGTAATCCCCTCAATGAGAGACCCCCAAGGAAATACTGTGCTGCTTTCAATCTGGCTATGTTTTAACATATGTGATTCACAGGGCAAATAAAATTGTCTGTTTGAGCAATACTTCCACTTTTGCAGGGAAATGAAAGAGAAATATTATTACAAATGTATTGGAATTAGTATATGAGCCTTGAGCATGGTTTTTATGGATCCAGAATGTAGATTAAATTTGCAGAGAAACCTCAAAATTGAAGAACTCCAGTTGGGAGACTTGTATATTGCCAATGGCAGAAACATTCCTGCTTATCTCCACCCTAATCACGAGCTTAATTTAAATGTAAAAGACAACAGGATTTTAGAAACAAACCACTGTATCCCTATCAATTATTTTCTAGAGACATAATATGTGCTAAAATTAGGACACATGAAGTTGTCTGTGGTCCAGTTGTCTGAGCTCCAGAATTTAGCTAGAAAACCTAAACTTGATTCCTGACTCCAGTTTACCATGAGGATCCAACCCTCTTTGTTTTAGTTTCCTCTCTGGTAAACTGGGAATCGTTTTGCATGAGCAAATGTTTGTTTGATAACTGTGATAATTTTATGATACATTATAAAACAAAGGAGCTGGACATTGGGAAAGCAACTTGAATACTACCCTGCACTTACTGTGACAAGTTACTTAACCATTAAAGTTTCCTATATGTTGTGAGAATTTCCCTTCATCCAGGTGAGATTTCCTGGAAATTATAGCAATACAATTAGAAGTTAAAATGCACAGGAAGCACTTTCCATTTTGAAGAATTATCAACTAGAAACTGTTGACCATAACTCAACAAAGGGTCAAAGATTTATCTGTAAGTGAAAACAAATCTTTAACTTGGGATCTTTAGGGGTGTAACCCAGGAAACATGCTGAATGGGCAAGGCCTTGTGAGTGAACTACTGTGAGTGAGAGGGGGGTGAAGACAAAGTTTATGTAGGCAGGATTGTCTTCTACATAAACTAATAACATTTTTAAAGGGGAAAAGAAAATACCACATATAAAAGGCTGGGATAGCTGCACAGTAGCACAGTGACAGATTGTCCTTTTAGTCTCAGATCTGGTAGCATCTATCAGTCTTTGTGAGCATATTTGATGCTGTGTTTACAAACACTAATTCATCATCAGATGCTATTTTGCTGAGGGTGATGAGTGGTGTGGTTGCAAATCAGGTCACCAACTTGTCAGTGTGTTGGAGGCATATAGATTGAGTCTTCAATGGAACCCCTTGTTCCATTTTGGATTCTATCAATTTAGTTTCAAGATATCTTAGTCCTTTCCAGAAAACTTAGCTAATGAAAGCTCACTTCCAGTCCAAGTTGGTTTGGGAAATTTGGAGGTTTGCTCATCAGGACTTCTAAATATTTGAACCATGAATAGGTGTTGAGCCCATGGAAGACTTTGCTTGCAATGGGTTGGGTTGTGAACATTTTTGTTTATGGACATTATGAACTTCTGTCATACCTACTCAAATTTCCTACTGTGGCATCAAAGTTTTACTTCTGGTAGGCAAAAATCCCAAGGAAGAGAGGAGCATGCTTCTCTGCAGGTGAGCAGTCATGGGAAGTCATTGCCATGTTGGGTGGTCTGGATCAGTCCTTTTATTTCTTCACTCAGAATTTCTGTCTTATTAAATGTGAGTATTGTGAAAGTACTTTGTAAACCATAAAGCCCTTTGCCAGTGATAGTTGTGTTTAATGGAATAGGATGAATGAACTTAATTTAGGTGCTAACAGAAGGAACAAGCTCTCTGGCTTCCTGGGGATATGGAGGGTGTCAACAGAAGATACAGTGACTATTAGCTACCAGGCCAATTTCCTCAGAGGTGGCTCACTCTGATCTGTTTGCTTCCAAAGTCCATTGTGTTCATAGAACACAGAAAACTGACATTCAATCTGGCATCTGCTACTAACAGATATATGATAACATGCAAGTCACCTTCCTGCTTTGTATTTAATCTCCACATCTGTGAAAGGAATGAGCTCTATTGACTCATCATCAGGATCCTGACATGCCTTCCCATAGTTGTATTCTATGTGCTACACTGTGCTAATGGGAATATTACTGTCTCTGCAGAGCAGTTGATAGGTATAAAGTCTTCCAGATACTTGAGCGATAATTCTCTTTCAGCTAAAACCTAGAGAGATTAATTTTTCACTGACTTCACTGCTTATTAAGTAATATCAATAGGAATAATCTTCCCTTTACTGAATCTAGAATGGATTCAGTAAATACTGAATCCATTCTAGATTCAGTAAAGGGAAGATTCAGTGTTTACTGAATCCACACTGCCCACTGTTCAACATCCTTGTGATCCTTTCACAGTTAGCCCAGTTCTTTTGGGATCTGCAAAGCACATTTCCACTTGTCTTAACCCGATTCTATTTAGTGGACTTGGGTATCCAGTGGTCATTGCCAGAAGCTGTGAGGTCAAGGAGGCATGGATGCTAGTTCTAGACTTACCATTCTCTCTCTGTATGGCTCTAACTTGCCTTGACTTCACATCTGTAAAATATTCATTAGGTCTGCTTCAAGGGAAAATTTCAATGATTATGTGTGATGATGGCAATAAAATTCTAAGCATATCAACTGTCATATAGTGAGGAATACTGTGTTCAAAAATTATAATTTTATTTGACTTTTAGAGAAAATCAAGCCAGAAAGACAGATTTGGAGGGCGTTTCTCATTTATTTCTATTTCAGCTCTCATAACCAGCTGCTCTGCTGTTGGGCTACCCTCTGTAGGAATGTTCCATCTCACTGAGCATGGAGAAACTTCAATTGTAACAAGCATGTGCAAACATAAGGCCCCTATCATATGAAAGTAACTTGCCTGTCTTCATTAGCTGCTAATGTGTTAATTAAGCCAAAACAAGCGATGAGGCAGAGAGGGATCATTTTTTTTTCCTTCTCATCAAAACAAATGCTATTGGAAAAAGACTTGCAGATCTATTTTTAGTGGTATTGTGCTGTGATGCAGGGAATTGAATACAAGATGGTTATGGATACAAGATGAAGTGCCAAGACCACGGTTCTCAAAAATCTTGAGAGGTGAGACAGGAATCAGAGGTTCCAGCAGGGTGAGAGCACATAGGTCAGGTAGGGATTATGAAGGAAGAGTTTCAGGGAAACAATCAGGGCAGGGGCAGGCTCACTTGGTCTATAATGGGTTGAATGGTATGTTTTAGGTTACTGGGCATCATGTGTCTCCATCACGCTACTCAGCTCTGTCATTTTGGCATGAAAGCAGGCATAGGAATTGGTAAACAAGTTGGCATAATTGTGTTCCAGTAAAATTTTCTTTATGGACACTGAAACTTGGATTTTCTAATACCCTTTTAAAATTAGAAGGGCAAACATTATTCCTAATGCACTTGTGGTACAGAACAATCTGCCAGTAGCAGTTTGTTGACCCATGATCTAGAGCTTCATATATGGAACGGCAAATTGCAGAGAACTGAGCATTTCAGGACACCAAAAGTACAAAATGCAGCTGTTGGACAGACACTAGCTCTATGGATATCAATTTGACAGGCTCTTGCCTCAGTCAGAAAATGTGAGCCCATATTTTACTTGGAGGTACCTGTTAATCCTTACATGCAGTCAAGAGATCATCAGGTTTTGTAGAGGGACACAAAGAGAAAATAAATATGCTGACAGACAGGTTCTGATTCCAACAAGTCCTGAGCTGTATTTCCCTATTCTAAAATGTTTTCTCTACAAGCTACCATGTGTCTTTTGCTGGTTTTGACCTATTTTCTTTAAAAGTCTTTTAACTATCTTCTTTGGGTACTTCTGCATAAATATTTAGAGCCTTTGCTAATGTCCAATTTGCTCTAAAGAAGTAGGGTGTACCCTTGGATCTCATGCAAGAATGAAAAGGAGTTTTTGACAATCTTCCCCAAACGGAATGGTACAGAGGAGACTCTGGTTGTCAACACACACATACACACACATACACAGGTACTTGCACACACACACTGTGCTTAAATGTCCTCTATTGATTAATTGCACTCTGAAAAATCTGTGCATCTCTCCCTTATTTGCATAAAGCATCTGAGAATGTGTGTCACTGAAAACAATGTTAAGCCTCTATAAATTCAAGATCCTACACCTGTGAACTAAATGACATTGGATGTATTATTTGAATTTTGCATGTGTTTTTTTTTTTTCAAATGCATTTGATAACATCTCCTGGTCCAATGATGTAAGCATTTACTAAATTTTTAAATGATTGGAAAAAAACTTTTAAATAGGTTTAATTAATTAATATATGTTAGTACTTGTGAAATATATTTCAAATATTTTAGTCTCAGCACATACCCACATTAATACACTTCAATAACTGAATAGAGAGAGGAAAAAGTACCTTTAGTGACTTCTGATTTCAAGAGATTAATTTTGAGTGGGAGTAGTGAAGTACAGCTACAGGAACTGGCTTTAGAAACTAGGAAATAGAACTTGTGCTACAGGCCTGGATTTGATCCAAATTAGCTATAACAATGAAAAAGTTGTTTAACATTTCTATTCCTTCATTTTTGAAAATGGAGACATTAACCATTGCCTCTATCACAAAATTACTTTAAAATTCAACTGTCATGATGAAAAATGATTAAAAATAAAGTGCTATGCAAATTATTTTAACATTAGTTTCTCCCCTGTAGTACTAAGAAAGTTTGCTCAAAAATTCTAGGAATCAGCAGTCTGGAAACCATTAGCAGAAAGCATCAATTAAAATAGCAAGATTTTAGTACAAGAGAATGGTGTATCAACAAGTGAACTATATTTACTAGATTTTTCTACACATGACTTGGAGACCAACTTTATCACCTTAATAAAAGTCAAAAGGCACCCCCATGGTTCAACAAGTAGATTTTCATTAATCATGAAAATAAGAGACTCTTTCCATATAGTCTAGAAATATGTACCTTGCTTTTCTTTGCACCTGTTAATGTAACAAAATGTTGAGTCACTTAAGCATTAGGAGTTTAATGCTTTGCTTTAATCTGGAGAAAGCAGAAACTATATCTCTGCTCCAGCTACTGGGGGAAGAAAATTTCTTCGCAACTTCTAAAAAAGACTGATTTCACTAGAGTAGCCAAGCAGTTAGTTGAACTAATTGCTTTTCTGAAATGACTTCTTTTGACTGAATACACTGTGTTCTTGAGACCAGAGGACTGATATACTGCTGGTTTGACCAGCTAGCTTCTAAAGCCACCAGCAACATACCTTAAAACAAACAAACAAAAAAACAAAACAAAATCAATTCAAAAAGAGGTTATAGTCTGAGTACAAGCAGGCTTATCCAATGTGTATGAATTTCTACTCTTATTGTATCATTAGTTGCTTGGGACCAAACACCTTTGATTTTAGGATATAAGATCCTGCCAGGTATGGTGGCATGCTCCTTTAAGCCCAGCCTTGGGAGGCTGAGGCTAGGAATCGCTTGAGTTTGTGGGTTCGAGACTACTCTGGGCAACATAGCGAGACATAGTCTCAAAACATAGCTGGTGTGGTGGTGCGCACCTGTAATCCCAGCTACCTGGGAGGCTGAGGTTAGCGACCACTTGAATCCATGGATTCAGGACTACTCTGGGCAACATAGCAAGACCTAGTCTCAAAAGAAAAGAAAAGAAAAAAAAGAATATAAGAATATAAAATCCTTAACGTGGATTGCACCAAGCTATTAAATGAAGAGGAAAGATTTCTTTCCTGATCATATCAATGGAAGGCCTCCTACTATAGTTTGTATTTATTCACCAGGAGAAAGAAAAGTGAGATTAAAAAAAATACCAACTGATAAGAGGAAAAGAAGGATTATTTTTCTATTGGTGATGTTTGGTGAGTAAAACTGTACAAAAACATTGTTCCAAAGATACCCACCTGGCAATATTTCACTGCAACTGACAAATCAGTGTAGAGATTATATTTATATATCAAGAAGATATGATTAGAAAAATCTGCATTATTTTCTCTAAACATACAATTGCTTGGTTAATACCAAGGGTGGTTTGAAATAGATTATCTAAAGGCAAAGGAAACAGAACAAAAACAGATTAGATTCTTTTGGGCATGAAGCAATCATTCAGGAGTAACTTACTAATTTGACATATACATAGAATGCAGAAGAAATCAATGTGTCCGTAATATAATGAGCAAGTGGAAAAGAATATAATGCAGAAGTAAGACCAGGATTATGTAACGCATCATAAGCTTGTAAAGAGATTGGATTATGTTCTAAATGAAAAGGGCATTTTCCTATCAGTTATATTCTCAGGTTTTTGCATTTCCAAATTAAAGGAGTAGCAGTGGGACTGTAGCTTTGTTCAGGTAACAAAAACCTCAAAGTTTGTAGCCACATGAGATGAAAGTTCATTTTTTATCACATGCAAAATGTTTTCAGATAGGAGATTCAGGAGAGTAATATGATTCCACAAAGAAATCAGAGATTTAGTTCAATTTCAACCTCTACTGACATAGTTAGCATGTGATATACACTGTCAGGCTCCAATGAACGCACCTGTGTTCCAGTTGGCAGATGGTTGTAAGGGTAATGAAAACAGATTAAGGAACACACATCAGCTATCAATGGAGGGCATTTTAAGAAAATGCAACACATTTCCATTAAAATGCTCAAAATCACTTACAATCAGGGAAATGCAAATCAAAGCCACAATGAGATATCATCTTACACCAGTAAGAATGGCTTATATATATATATATATAATATACACATATATATAATATACACATATTATATATAATATATACATATTATATATAATATATACATATTATATATATATAATATATACATATTATATATATAATATATACATATTATATATATAATATATACATATTATATATATAATATATACATATTGTATATATATAAAACAAAACAAAACAGGTAACAGTGTTGGCATGAATGTGGAGAGAAAGGAACACTTTTACACTGCTGGTGGGAATGCAAACTGGTCCAGCCACTATGGAAAGCTGTGTGGAGGACCCTTAAGCTACTGAAAATGGAGCTATCATTCTACCTAGCAATTCAACTTCTGGGAATCTATCCAAAGGATACAGAAACACTAATTCAAAAGGATGCCTGTACTTGCTGTTCATTGCAGCACTATCTACAAGATATGGAAACAACACAAATGACCCCAAACAGACAAATGTCAGAAAGTTTTGATATATGTATACAATAGAATATTAGTCAGCAATCAAAAATGACAAATTTGGGGCATGTGCAATAACATGGATGGACCTAAAAGGAATCATGTTAGCATAAATAGGCCAGAAAGAAAAAGAGAAATACTAGATGATCTCACCCATATATGGGATACAGGGAAAATAAACAAAAGGACAAGTAAAATTTAAAAATAATACTCAACAGAACTGAAGCATAGAGGAAAAATGGGGAGAGAGGTAAAATTGGGAGAGGAATGAACACAAGAGATTAAGATATGGTTCATGGGTGACAAGGTGGTGGGAGAACCTTGGGGTATACAGTGATGTAAAATATATATGTGCAATCAAAAAATAAATAAAATAAAAAGTAAAAAAAATAATAGGTGAAGTGGGAAAAAAGGAAAAAAGAATATTTCATTGGCTAGAAATTAGTCACATGACAGCAATTCATTGCAAAGGAAGCTGGGAAGTAGCTACTTTATTTTTGTACTATGAACATAACTAGGAATTAGGGAGTTTTGTTATTAAGAACAACAACAAGAGGAGAAACAATTAAATGTTAAAGTATTTAATCATAGCACTTGTTCAGTTAGTGTTAATTTTCTCTTTCTGATTTGGTCCTAACTCATATTTTCCCTAACTCATATTTTCCACTCTTACTTTAGACTAAGTTTACCATGATTCTGGATATACACTTTTTGTCAGATTGGTGCTCTACCAGTTTTTGTCAATTTTAAGTGGGTAAGTAGTTAAGTAATTCTTAGAAAAGACTGAAATTTGACTTCAGATTTCACAAACTGTAAGAAGAAACCAGACATTTAAGTTATTGGGATAGGTATAATAACTTGAATGAAAAATAAAAGAAATGAGATTAATAGTAGTTTTGAGTTAGTTTATAGTACATATATTTGTCTTTGTTGACATCAGATTCCTTTTTAAACTCCTCCCACTATAACCTCTCTCCATGTTCTCTCTCCCCCGAAACTTGGGAGCTATTACTCATCTTTTTACCAAAGGCTTTATTTTTTGAGAGCACTGAGTAAATAAGTGTTGGGGGACAACTTAAAGCAATTGAATTCTAGATACAACACAAGTATAAAATGCTGAGTATGCTACTCCAGGAACAATCAATAGCATGGAGGACTTTGAGTACCATTTACTCATGGGACTTATGCTTTCTATGTCAGTCAAGCTTAAGAAGCTCTTAGGACAGAAAGTTTCATCTCCCTACATCTGATTCTTCAGACCTATTAAATGAGAGGGTTGGATTCAATACTACTAATTTTTTTTATCTCCAGGGAGCACAATTTGCTTTGTATCCTAAGTACCATTCAGATGTGATATTCAAAAAAAGAAAAGCAATTAGCATCTCTGGATTTGGGTAACTCACGATCCTAGATAATATCTATTATGTGACAGGAGAATTGTTTCCTTTGAGTACACCAGATAAGGATCTATATGAAAATTATCAACTTGTGTTTGGAATGCATTAATTTTGTTTCTATATGTGTTCCTATTACTTTTATAAATTAAACTAATTAAATGCAAAATATGTTTACTGAGAAAAAACCGTAACTTTTCTTCAATTGAACAAAATGGTAGAGGTTTATGATCATTAATTGTGGCTTGTGAATAACTTTATTAACCATGTGTTATGTATTACCATCATCATTATTATTCAAGGCTGTGAGCTGATGATTCATGATTCCTGAGCAATAAGTAAATATATGAACAGAGTTTACAGTTGTGATAAAATAAAACTTACAACATAGTTTATCTGGCTTTTTATGGAACACATAATACTTATTGTGTTGCAGTAAACAGATATAAATTGTTAGCCGTTTCACTTTAAAGCTCATGATTAAAATTACTTTTACAAAGATAGATAGTGTTTTTAGTTTTCTTATTTTATTTGGTCTTCTTGTATCTTGAGTCACCACCAGTGGAGTTTAGGAATCAGGGAATGAATTCAAAATGGGTTATCTATCACTACTTAAAGTAGTATGAATAAATTGCCAAATTCACAGTATCTTTTGTTATAGTAATAAGCAATAGGATTTTAATATTCCAGATGCATGAGCAAGTTGTCCAGAATTTTGGTTAATAGGAAATTCATAGAGGAGTGGACCTAACGATCGAGTGAGTCTACTAGAATATGAAATTTAACTGTAATATTTATTTTTTACTCTACCTGTTAAATGTCAGGATGTTTTGATAAATTAATTTGCAACTTATTTAACAAAGTTTGAAAGAAGGAATGTGAACCTTAAAAACCCATGGGGATTTATTCACATGACTTGCTTAGTCCAAAGAGCTA
The DNA here is from genome assembly GCA_004024945.1 of Uropsilus gracilis. Lineage (NCBI taxonomy): Eukaryota > Metazoa > Chordata > Mammalia > Eulipotyphla > Talpidae > Uropsilus > Uropsilus gracilis. The sequence continues at coordinate 80,668 of PVHY01000365.1, read as the reverse complement.
TGAAGGAAGAAATATTGTCTGCTGCAATGGAATATAACTTTAAAAGCATTGTGAGATTTCATCTTGTTCGCTTTTCCTTTTGTCTTAGGACTGGCATGTTATCTATGTACCTCTTAGCCTGCATCCTAGGATGAAGATAATATGAATAAAAGCATGTAAAATCTGAGTAGAGCACAGGCAACATAAACAAGAAATAAGAAATATTAGCAGGGGTGTGGAGAAATAGGAAACCTCATATTTTGTGAATGAGAACACACTGTACAGATACTCTATAAAATATTAAAAATAGATATGCTATTTGATCAAAAAATTTCACTGCTACATATATACCTAAAGAAGGCAAAAATACTAATTCAAAGGGATACCACACTTCTATGTTCATGGAATGCTACCTATAATAATCATAGAAACAACTGATTGCCCAGTGACTGAGGAGTGGATTAAGATGATATGATACATAAACAATGGAATACAATCCAGCTATTAAAAAGATGAATGTTTTGCCAATTTGGACATCAGGGATAGTACTGAGAGGGATTGTGTTAAGTGAAATAAATTGGAAGAGAAAGACAAATACCTGATGATTTTACTCACATGTGGAATATTAGATACAAAAACAAAGGTACCATTAAATCTCAACCCTAGAAATATGACTGCTGAATTGAGGATACTACCAGGAGAGGGGAAGTAGAAGAGGCAACAATGGGTATTAGGGCCCAATATTCTGTGTTTAAGGACTGTGGGTGCTTTGGTGCTAAGTCTGGTGTAGGGGTACAAGGCTGAGGAGATGTGAATTTATTTCCACAAATCATACACAGTATTGTAAACCAATGTCACCTCAATAAAAATAAGTAAAAATGAATAAATAAAACTATATAAAGATGAAACAAAACAAAGTAGATGCTCAAATAGTCACTGTTTCAACACAAATATAAATAATATGAGATAATATATTATCTCATTCAGCCCTTGAACTTAGAGGTGATCTAAGAGGGAATATTAAATATGCAAAATCAATGTGAAAAATAAACATGAAATGGAACAATTTACACTGTGTTTTTAAAAGCATGTGTGTGTCCTTTTGCATGTTATAGCTTGTCATAGGAGTACTGGAGTATAACTTTATAATCAGACCTCAATGATTCTAGTCAACTTCACCTTCTGAGTCTCTTTTATAAAATAGTTCAGATTGGGCTTCATAGAGTTGATGCAAATATAAAAGATAAAGGGAAATAATATGAGTAAAAATAAATAGGAAAAATAGAAGAAGTAAATCTTTGATATGAAACTTCAAAGAACGTAGACAGGAGATAGGTGAGAAGAGTGAATAGCTTCCCAAATGGATTAACAGAGGGGAGGAGAGGGAAATATGTGGGTGACTGCAGGAGGGATGCACTCAGAATGGGGTGCCTGGACCGCTACTGGGAAGTGGTGAGAGGGATACTCCATTCCTAATGAAGAAGAGCATGAAAAGTATGGGGAAGGAGCAAGAATATCATCTGAAGAGCTGGCCTTACCATATTAAATCAGGAATGAGTAAGCCAAATGTAGGGGCCACCTGGGCATTGTAAATGAGGGCCATTGCCTGGGGTAGATGAACAAAGTGAGTGGTATGGGCCATTGAATAAAATGGAGACTCTTCCATCTTAATATGCAGTCTTTATTCAGCTCCATATTTGCATGCTGCCTCAGTGTAGCCAGTTCTAATTTGTAGAAGCATTCAACAGTATGGACTTTTAAGTGGAGTTCTAGAACTTTTCATGCTCTTTTATCCCTTCTTAGCTTTATGGTTTTCTTCTGCTATAATGAATTGTCCCTCCATTTTCCTTGGCTAAATTCAATATATCCTTTGAGACTTGCCAAAAATGTGATATCCTCAAATGTTATCTCCACTTCTGCTTTCTGAGGGATTCTCTCCTAATTCTGTTTTGGCGTTTATGCACCGGGTTATAAGCGATGGGAGCTGCATGAAGTCACACACGGTAAGGACCCAGGGTGATAAGGAACCTAGTCTCCTAGGGGAGCTGTGCCTGGGATGTGCACTGCAGTGCCCCAAGTGTAGGCATCACCTCATCTTGTTAGAGTGCTTAGCTTGGTGAATGACACAGGGGAGTGTTTCTATGTGTATGCTACATGTCTATGTAGGATTTGGCTCTTAACCAGTAGTGGATGATTAGCTTCCTGTTCATCTCCACAGTAGAGAGCTAACTGAGAGGAATACAATTGCTTTTCAGATTAACGAAAAATTGAGCTTAATTTAGTATAAAGATCACATCTAAAAATACTCCTGAAAATCATTAGAAAAATTTCCAATTCTCAGGTCACAGTTATTTATGGCTCTACATTTTTTTCCTTCTCATCTTTTCTCTTTTTTCTCTTCAGTGAAAATAGCACTAATTTTGGAAGGAAATAAGGTGGGAGAACTCATTTGAGAGTCAATTTTGATGGGCTGACTCTATTCTAGAAAGTGAAAACTAATGATAATTGGAAAGTATTGTAAGATAAATGTTGGTGGATTAATCATATTTAATTAATCCTAGTTGCTTTTGCAATGATAACGGAGTTTTTCTGTGTCCTGTGTCACATTCCTTTAGACTTTCACATGGCTCAGAATAGGTGGTTCTGGTTTTTAATTAACTATTAGTAGCAAAAAAACCCCAAAAAACCCACAAAAAACCCAGAATTGCCAGTGCCTTCTCAATTGGCCTTATTTTGTCTTTTAAAGCAGATTTGAACACTAGAAAATTTATCAGGCTTGGTTTATTTTTATTCAGTCATTTCATTTTATTAAAAATTCTCAAATTCCATGTGTTTGGGATCTGGTTTAAAATAGTTTCTCATTTATTTTAAATTGTTATTGTGATAACCTCATTTATAGCTGTTATTGGAAGTTCAGGATTTAATTCTCAGATGCTGTTACCTCATCACACCCACTGCCACCAGAGTGGTGTTCACCATTATAGTCCATTGTGCTCCCTTCCCATCTTGCTCTCACCCTTCTTTCCCTCCCTTAGTGGCCTCTGTGTAATTTTGCTAATTAATATATTATTTTTATTACAATATCAGAAAGATGGCAGGTTAAAAAATCAATTTATAAAAATCAATTGCCTTTCTGTATGCAAATGATGAGCTAAAAGGGAATGAATCCAGAAAACAATCTCTTTTACAATTATAGCAAAAAGAATTAAATACCTAGGAGTGATTAAACAAAAGAGGTCAAGGACCCTTTCAACAAAAACTATAAGACATTGTTAAAAGAATAGAATACAGCACAATGAAGTGGAAAGTTATTTCCTGCTCATGGATTGGAAGAATAAACATTATTAAAATGACCATTTCACCCAAATTATATACAAATTTAATGTAATCTCTATCACAATTTCACTGGTATTCTTCAAAGAAATAGATACACATTACTGAAATTCTCATGGAACCACAAAAGACTCTGAAGTATCAAAGTAATCTAGACAAAAGTGAGAAAGAACAGTAACATCACACTCCCTGACTTCAAACAGTACTACAAAGTAATCAAAAGCCAGTATAGCACTGTAACAAAACAGACACATAGATGAATGGAACAGAATTGAGAGCCCAGAAAATAAACTCACACAAATATGAATAGTATATTGGAGAAAATAAAAAGTCTTTTCTGTAGTTGGGAAAACTCATCAACTATAGAAATCCTTTATTATTTTAATGAACATAATTTATATCTAATCACAGTATTTTTAAAAATAAGCAGTGCTTGTAATATTAGTCCTACTACCAGCTCTCTCCCTCATCTCCTAAGAAACACAATCCTCTAACCTAATAGACTCTCTCTAGATTTTCTAATGAGGCAAGCTCACTCTTAGTCCTAGTCTAGGCACATTTAAATCCATTTACTTAAATTTTTCCACAGTCTATATCACATGTGACATAAAAAAATAAATTATTCTTAAGTTTGTGAAAATAATGTCTCTACCTAGATTACATCTTCACAATTAAAATATACGTTCATTCAAGTTGAAATTCCATTTCAGTGTATCCATTTGGAATAAGAATTTTATATCTAACTGGTGACTAAATCGCTTTTTGAGCTACCCATCTATTCTTGCTTGTTGTCTACTTTTTTTCATCAGAGCCCTTACTGTGTTATTTTCAACTGTCTCATAATTTCAAAATCTGTGCCAACTTCTGCTACATTGCTTCTCAGGCTGTGTTTTTATTGCCATTTAGTATGCCTGGAAATTCTTTGTTGAAAGTCTGAGATCTTTTATTGATTAATAAAAACTGAGTTAAAGGGGCCCTTCATTTGAATTTTGTTAATTTGCCTAAGATTTGGACTGTGATGTTTGGTGTCACTGTGTCAGAGTCTTCAAATTCTTCTAGTGTCCTTGTTGTTCATAGTTTCCTTGACATCTGCTTCCTGAAGAGCAACTCCTTCAGGAGAGACTGTGACTTTCTTCTTTTTGGCTGTAACTCGCTGTTATTATGTTGGTACCCTGTGAGTTTGGTGCTAAGGTATGGGGAAGGAGAAAGATCCATAATGCTTATATGCCTCCATGTTTTAGTGAGTCTGAAACCTTCCAAAGTGATTCTTGGTTCTCTGTGTATATATACCCCACCCCAGTTGAGACAAAAAAAAAAAAAAAGCTGAATTTATCACTATTTTCTCTAGGTGGGATAGGTTCTGGTAAAATCTTTCTCCTTGAGAGCAAGGCTATTTTATGGAGAATCTTTTGCAAATGATATTTCTCAAAGGCTACTAGTGTCATACACCTGCCAGTCTTTCAGGATAAGGTGATATTTCTTGACTCTTTACCATGAAATCCTGGTGAAATTCTTGGCAGTAAAACCCATGAGGGGGTGTGTGTATGTGGAGTCCCTCTAAGACTGTCATACCCAGAAGTTTCTCATTTTCAACCAAGTCCATATTTAAACTTCAGAAATTATTAAAATGACTACTGAAGTTTATTAAAATGACTACTAAAGTTTATTTTAAGGTGAAACTATAAGTTTAGTTTAAGCCTGCTAGTTAAAGGCTCCAGGAATCTCTATTCCAGGTAAGCATGGAATTTTTTATGTGATTCTCTTTATTTAGCAGTCTCAGATTTGAGACTGGGGGTGGAGTTGTCCCTTGACTTCTGTTCTTTTGCAGTTTCAAGAAAACTCTTGAATTTCAGCTTGATCAGATTTGCCTTGTTATGACAAGTTGGATAATAAATTTCTAGCTCTTTTCATACTGTAGCTGAAAGTGGATATCTAGCCAAGTCATTTTAAAAGGAATAAATAATAGAACAATTGTTAATCTTTGTTTCCTCTAATTTGAGAATAATATTTTCTGAGGCTTATAAATACAACCTTAAAATTTTTAATATGGTACTTGCTCACAGTTCAAAAATGGTCACCTTTTTTTTTTTTACATCATTACTTTTAATTAAACTTTTTTGGGGGTCAATTTGTTATTATTATTTGAATTATTGGTGTGATTCCCTCAGTTATCCATCAAAAGACAGTCAATTAAGTAACAATTTCATTGGAAATTTCTTTTAAGATGAAATCATTCCTTTTCTGGAAATCCTTCACTTTTTAAGAAAGCTTTACCTCTCATTATCTGCTCACTGAGAACATTAAAAAAAAAGAGAGAAAGAATAAGATTTTTTATTTTTAGTGAGTACTTACCTTGGAACAAGCATTTTATGTTGAACATATTTTTATTTTCCACAGAAGTCCTTATTTTCCACAGAGACAGGTATTTTTATTGTCAACCATGTTTTATTGATGGGAATACAATGGTTCAGAAACGCTAATTTATCTGAGATGACTGAATCAGTAAATGGTAAATTTGAACATAGAATTCATGACTGCTTTTCTTTATAAGATGGACTCCACTTTTCTAATATTTGAAGTGTTTTAGAAGAAAAACATCTGATAGATTCCTTCAATCAGATTTACATGATTTTTTTGTTACAGTGTTAATTAAACCTGTGTGTACAATCAACCAGTTAGGAACTCCTTTTCTGATAGTTCTTACTCAACTACAAATAAAATCAGAGCATAATTTAAATACAAATAGAATTATAAGATTGACCAAATTCAACTAATAATTTTGACTACAGAAGTGAGAAAATGATGCTGTGAGGCAATTGAGCTTTCCCAGAACAACAGCTGCAGCTACACAGCACATTGCATCTAGCCCAGGAAATTATATTTGTTTAGTCACTGGAAATAAAGAGGCTCATGTCACTGGAACTTCCGTGGAAGGGAAAAATCTGGGAACAGAATCCAGGCTCAACTGTGGCTTCTGAAATGTGACCCTGTTGTCCTGTGTTAATGATGTCAATCATCTCAATGATAAACTGATTTACAATTAGCTAGAACCCTCTGATTTCATTTCATCGATGAAGTATTCTCACTATTTGGAATTGAATTTCCCATCCCCAAACTCAAAATGCTAAATCAAAGATAATCTCTGTATAACTGTGCTTGAAATATTATTTTGAGAATATCTTGAAACTGTTTATCAAAACAGAGAGAAATGTCATTATAATTTATGTCTATTTAAGTTCAGTCATTTTTACCATTGAAGAGAACAAAGCAAAGAGGCTTTTTCCCCCTCATTTGACTAATCTCTAATGCTATTTTACTCATATATGTTCAGCTTTTTATAAAAGAGATCAGTAGTTCAAGTATCCTTGACATTCAAAGATAGCCTTTTTCCAGCAATGGTGGCCTCAGTTCCTAATCTAATTCTGGCCCAGGAAGGCAATGTACAATATTGACATATCAATATCTATATATACCCCAAGTATAAAATTTGTCCTGCTGTTGAAAGTTAGAGTCCTTACAAAGAATTTCAAGTAATAGTAGTTTCCAAGATTTACCTTTTTACCAAATCACTATAACTTTATTATTTTTGGAGGAATTTACATTTAATCAAGAAGGTTTTACATACTGTCTTAAATAATGTATATTTTCAGTAAAATATTATGTTCAATCATAATCATGTGTGTTATAAGCTCTGAAAAAAATGTGTTAAGAATATGAAGCTCAGCCTTCCCACTGCACAGAAATACATTTTTAATTTAAGTTCTTAAAAATTCATCACATATACATATATAAATTATATAAAGATACATATAACATTGTATATTTATTGTTGTATATTCTGAGGTTCTCCCATCATTTTGTCACCCAGGAACCACCAACTTAATTGCTTATGACCACCACCCCACCTTGGTCTATACTTCAGTTCTGCTGACAGTTTTCCCTATATCTCACATATAAGTGAGACTGCCCAGTGTTTTTCTTTTCCTTCCTGGCTTATTTCCAGTAGCTTGATTCATTCTAGGTCCATCTATGTTATCACGAATGCAGCAAATTTGTCTTTTTTGATTGCTGAATAATATTGCATTGCAAATCACCATAACTTTAAATCTGCCTCAATTTTCTAGAATTTTTTGAAGCAGAAAGAAAAATAACACTTATAATTTTCAGACACTGGACTAAGATATTTGCATATAGGGATTTATCTTATACTCAAATAATCACATAATCTATTAGAATCTCTATTTTATAGATATGTATATTGATTTTCATGAAAAATAAGAGAAAAAACAGTGTTAGATATTATAGGTTCATTTGACTTTAATAAAGAAAGAACTTCCTAAACCCTAAAATAATTGCTACCATGAAAACATATCATCTCCTTTCCTGGGACATATGGGCTGGGCAATGTCTATTGGCTGGAGACCAGCTATAAAAGAAATGGATCTACCTGATCCATAAACTGGTTCCTTGTTAGAACTCAACTGTAATCAGCAAGCACAATAATTTCCTCTTTAGTAGATTTAAATTTTCCTCCTCATCAAGACTGGGTTTATCACATTCTTATATTGTTTATTACATTGATTATTTGTCCCTCAAAGACCATTTCTTGATCATGATTTTGTCCCAAAGCTTCATATACAGTATTGGTTTCCTGCCTTGTCCCACTGGCTAAATCTGATGCACAAAGGACCTGATATGCTACCAGCTACAAGCCCAAAATGTTTCTCTCCTTCCCCACTGCCACATAGAGTTAGCTTTCCTTTACTCTCTATAATTAGAGGTATTTCATAAATTTAAAATTCTCCCAGTGATATTTCTTGATTTATTCTAAAGTATTTGTTTAGTAATCTTAATCACCATATTAGTCACCTTAATGATGTTATTCAATTAGAGATTGCTGTGTTTCTTATATGGCCAGCCTACAAAACTCTTTTTACTTTCATCTCCTAGTTTTTAAATTAAAATTACATGAGCCTTAGGGATGAATGAGGAATGATATCCAGGCTTTCACTATTGGGTCAACAAAACAAACCATTTTATATGTTGGAAACTTTCATATTGTACTAGAATAAGATATTTTGAGACTCTCTTGATAAGGGAATCAAAAAGAGAATGACTATTTAGTTTGTTTATACATCAATCTTGAAGGTGGTATGAATTTTTAATTGCATAGAGATACAATATAATTGTGAATTCTTTGGGAGGGAATTACAGTAGTCTCAGTACCCCTCAATGCAAAATTGTTTCAGATAAAATATTTACAGATATTTACAGTTATATTTACTCTGTAAGAAGTAAAGACTATGAGTATATGGATATGTCATTCTTTTTAAAGTTCTTCTAGGAGGTTGCACTTTTAAAATTCTCCAGGAGTAAGATTGGAAAAGCACCCAATATTTATTGGGAAAGATAAATGTTTGCTACTGAAGAGAGCTGGTATCTTCCTGAATATGAAACCTCTTTCTTGACTCATTTGCTTATAATGATTTCTCTCCTTGAAGTAGATTCTCTATCTTGGCAGATTCTTTATATCCTTCAAGAGCCTGCTTAGATACAACTTTTTGTTGAAGACTTCTTCAATATTAGTTTTTCTATGAATCACTATAAGTTCATTCGCTCACTCACTCATTTATTCATTCATTCAAAAAACTTTCTGGATTGGCTAATAGGAATTGTGGCTATTTATACTAATAAGACTTAATATCTAGACTCCAGAAATTTATAATCTATTTGAGGTGATTATATGTTGAAAAAAAACAAGTGTAATGTCTATCCATTTTATTTTTTTGAGAAGATTTTATGAAGAATGAGGTCATAACAAAGATAATAACTATTCACCATTCTTGGGAACTCACAAAGGTATCATAGAGAAGTTGGCTGTGGGAATGTGTACATTTGAGGAATGTGTACATTTGACTAGTATAGTTTAAGTTGTCATTAACCTGCTTGTATATTTCTTGTCTGCACAACATAAGTGCATATTTTCTCAGATATCATTGGAACTGGTGCTTTGGTCATATTAGGGGATTCTGGAATGGTGGAAATCAAGCAAATCCTCTCAAGCAGTTCTCAGTCATAGATATGTGATCTATAGTCAGGAAAATGGTGTATGGCAAGGTATTAATTACAGGACTTGGTAAATAATACATACTTCCTTTACCCATGGGTGAGATAACTCAGGGATATCTACTACTTTGATTGGGAGTTTCTCAAGGAGGGTAAACTCCAGTTACCTACAAGAGTTACTGGGTTTATAAGATAATTTGTTAGTTAACTACCCTTCCCTGTCTCGTTTCCCTACTTACCAAATAAATTACTTTCATGCTCTTATGGGATGATTTTTTTAAAGAAATACATTCAAGATGCTCATACAACTGCAAACTGGATACACTAAAAGATTCATTTACCTTAATGAGGGAAATGGAGGATACTGGTGAAATGTTACAACTGAATAAAAGGATTAACAGAAAGAAAATAGGATGCTCAGCTAAATTTGAATTTCAGATAAGCAACTTATAGTTCTTTAATATATACCAACTATTTCATGGCACCCCCTTATGTTAAAAATGTTTATGTTAAACAATATATGTGTTTTTGAAATTCAAATTGAATTAATTGGAATGTTATTTTGATTTGCTAAATATGAGAACCTTATTCAAAGGCTAATTCAGCCTACGAAATATATATGCCAGACAAGGAATCTTGTGAAATAAATTTACAACTAGATGTAAAACTGGCAGAACTGGTGGATACCTACAGAATTGTCATCAATTACATCCCAGTTTTACTGCACATAATCTACATGCACATAGAAATGAATCATTTGTGTTACTAACACTTTTCTATAACTGAGTTTCAAGATAGCTCAAAGACAACAGGAAAGGTGAAGATAAGATGTGGAGAGTATTCTAGGCTGCTCAGTAGTTTCATGTTTGTTTGTTTGTTTGTTTTCCAATTTCAAAGACATATTTCTTATCGCAACAAATGTCTGAGTGTCTATTTCTGAGAGAACACAAATTAAGGAATTGTTTTAGGGACAAATGAGGTGGTAGTTTTAGAAAATGAGATGAATGATGGTACATTGTTGTAGAAATTGCGGTATATAACCACATAGAAACTATGTGGTATATGGAGGGTTGTGTTGAGTGGTAACTGTGTAATGGAAGGTTGAGAGAGATCATTGCAGGCCTTGTGTACCTCATTGACTTGCTTGTCAAATGACATATCTGAAGCTATTGAAAAGGTGATTAGATTAGATTTCTAAAGATAAACCAATTAATAAAATAGAATGAGGACTGGAGAGCAGAGCTATAAAATTGGAGGTGAGAAACTGGCAAAAAAAAAGGTGATAGATATAAAGCTAGGGAGAGAAGAAGAGAATAAGAACAGTTAAGGAGTTAGAGTGGGCAGGGATGATATTAGATGAGATATGGGTGTGAATCAGAAGGAATAAGCTAAGGTTCACCATCAAAGTTCTGCAGGGATAGATTATCAAGTTCATGGTCAAAGACAGTGAATTTAGCTTTGAGTACTTAAGTATCTCTCAGCAGGTGTTAGACATATGATTTAGGGTCAGGAGGGAGATCTGGACTAGAGATAAAGAAAAGGGAATCTTAGGTACAGGTTAAAGCTCTGTGAATGAAATCATTGATCAAAAGGTGGGTAAGGGTAAGACCTGTCCACAAGTAGAAAACTCAATGAAATAAGTTGAGATGTTTAAACATTAGAAGAACTAAGAGAGTGAGCACTACCGGAACCTGAGGAAAGAGATGAGAACTTCAGGAAATAAGGAAAAGGAAATTGGACAAATGTCAAGGGAAGATACACTAGTAGGGATAATCTACTTCTATTAACATGATGAGCTTTGCTTAAAAACAATGGAACAGCTTCTTCTCAAATTATTTTCTAAGATGTTCAGTTTTCCATTTCCAAGTAGGGTTGGGGACATTTGGATATCATATTCCCTCTTTATTACATAAACATTAGATAATGGAGGAATTCTTGCATACTTCTGCAAAAGCAAAAGCACAGAGAAGGACATGAATTGACATGATTTAGTCCAAAAGTTTCCAATTAGACCTGACCTGTGACCTATTCATTTATTATGGAACATAAACTACTGGGAAGGCTGCACTAGAATTGAGAAAGACATAAGAATATCAAGGAAAATAACTGGCAGGTAAGGAAATGTAGAATTTAATATCATGACTAATAACATAATTATTGGTGTACCTTCAATATATCATGCCTCTACAAATATTATCGTATTTAAAAGTCACAGTGATTTCATAGGATGGGTATATGTATTATCCCCATGATAAATATATACAGAATTTAATTCGTTTGACTTAAATCACACTGCTGATTAATGGAAGAGTCAGTCTCTGATCTGATTTCTTGTTCATGATGATATCTTTCCTCCCAAATATTTCTGAAATTTCAACATATAGATACTAGATAAGTAATGCTGTAAAATAAATAATCCAAAGTTTGGGAAAAATACAAAAAGACTACCTATAAAGTTGAAATTAGAAGGAAGTAACCCTTGATCACAGTAATAAGGCATGTCATATTCCATCACAAGGGTTGGCAAGCTTCAGCTTGTGATCAAAGTTCAACCTGGACTTGTTTGTTAAAATCGTGGGCAAGACTTTTAAAATATATTTTTAAGTGTCTGAAAATAAATGAAGGTTAATGTTATGTAACATATTAAAATCACATAAAATTAAAATTTTTTTAGATTTAATTTTAATTTTTTTCTTTTTTTCATTATATATATATTTATTTATATATATGAAATATATATATATATTTCACATCATTGTGATCCCTGGGGGTCCCCCACCACCTCCCCTCCCTGGCCACTCCAGCTGGTCCCCTCCCGCAGTTGTGTACTTTCTTTCATTTGGTTGTCCATATATTAGTGAGACCCTTTGGTTTTTGTCTTTTTCCTTCTGACTTGTTTCTGCCAGTATGATTTCTTTTAGGTACAATCATGGTACCAAAAATTCATCAAATTTGTCATTCTTTATTGATGCATAATATTCCATTGTGTATATATCCCACATCTTTTTCATCCAGTCATCTGTCTTCGGGCATTTGGGTTGTTTCCATGTCCTGCAATTATAAATAGTGCTGCAATAAACATCCGACCACAGGTATTCCTTTGTACCCACATTGAGGTCTCTTTTGGATAGACTCCCAGAAGAGTTATTGCGTCAAATGGTAGCTCCATTTTCATTAGTTTGAGGGTCCTCCACACTGCTTTCCATAGTGGCTGACCCAGTTTATATTCCCACCAGCAGTGTAAAAGTGTTCCTTTCTCTCCACATCCACACCGGCACTTGTTGTTGTCTGTTTTTTGGATGTGGGCCATTCTTATTGGTGTAAGGTGGTATCTCATTGTGGTTTTGATTTGCATTTCCCTTACTGCTAATGACGTTGAACATTTTTTCATGTGCCTGATAGCCATTTGGACTTCCTCTTTGGAGAAGTGTCTTTTTAGATCTCCCCATTTTTCAACTGGGTTCTTTGCTCCGTTTTTGTTAAGTTGTGTGAGTTCTTTGTGTATCTTTTTTTATCAGACCCTTATCACTTGTATGGAGGGCAAAACTTTTTTCCCACTCGGTTGGGATTCTTTTTGTTTTTTCTTTTATCTCTTTTGCTGTACAAAAGCTTTTTAATTTGAGGTAGTCCCAGCTGTATATGTTTTCCTTCATTTTTTTTGCCATCTATGGATGTGGCCAAAAATGGGTTTCTGAATTGTAACTCATGAAGTGTTTTGCCCAGGTTTTCCTCTATGTATTTAATGGTTTCGGGTCTTACGTCTAAGTCTTTTATCCATTTTGAGATGGTTTTTGTACATGGTGTGAGGAAGGTTTCTTGGTTCATTTTTGTTGCATGTCTTGTTCCAGTTTTCCCATTTATTGAAGAGACTGTCCTTGTTCCAATGTAAGTTTTTCACTCCTTTGTCAAAGATTAGTTGACTATATATGTGTGGTTTTAGTTCAGGGGATTCAGTTCTAATCCTTTGGTCTGATTGTCTGTTTTTATACCAGTACCAAGCTGTTTTAATTACTATGGTTTTGTAGTATAGTTTGAAGTCTGGAATAGTAATTCCTTCCTTTTCTCTTTTTCTGGTCAGGAGGTTTTTTGATAACCGAGCTCTTTTGTTATTCCATATGAATTTCTGTAATTTTTATTCTACATCTTTGAAGAATGTTGTTGGAATCTTTAAAGGGGTTGCATTGAATTTGTAGATTGATTTTGGTAGGATGGCCATTTTGATGATGTTAGTTCTTCCAATCCATGAACAGGGAATGTCTTTCCATTTCCTCATGTCTTCTTCTATCTCCTTTAGCAGAGTTTTGAAGTTTTCTTTATATAGATCTTTCATGTGCCTTGTTAGGTTTAACTCTAGGTATTTTATTTTTTTCGGTGCGATGGTAAATGAGATGTTTTTTTATTTTTTTAATTTCTTCTTCTGTTTGACTTTTTGTGTATAGGAAAGCTTCTGTCTTCTGTGTGTTGATTTTGTAACTGGTTACTTTGCTGAACTGGTTTATTGTTTCAAGAAGTTTTTCCGTGGATTTTTTTGGGTTCTCTACATAAAGAATCATATTGTCTGCATATAATGAGAGCTTAAGTTCTTCTTTCCCTATCTGTACTTCTTTTATGTCTTTCTCTTGTCTTATTGCCCTTGCTAGAACTTCCAGTACAATGTTGAAAAGTAGTGGAGAGAGTGGGCATCCTTGCCTGGTTCCAGATCTTAGTTGGGATGATTTTAGTTTTTCCCCATTTAAGATGATGTTTGCTGTAGGTTTGTTATAGATGGCTTTTATTATATTGACATATGTTCCTTTTATCCCCAACTTTTCAAGAACTTTAATCATAAATGGGTGTTGAACTTTATCAAATGCTTTCTTTGCATCTATTGATATGACTATATGGTTTTTGGTTTTCTCTTTGTTGATGTGGTGAATTATATTAATTGATTTTCGAATGTTGAGCCATCCCTGTGCCCCTGGGATAAATCCCACTTGGTCATGGTGAATAATGCTTTTATGCATTGTTGGTTCGGTTTGCCAAGATTTTATTTAAAATTTTTGCGTCTGTGTTCATTAGGGAAATTGGTCATAGTTTTCTTTCTTTGTGCTGTCTTTATTTGGTTTTGGTATGAGAGTGATGTTTGGTTCATAGAATGTGTTTGGCAGTTTTCCCTCTTTCTTAATTTTTTGGAAAAGCATTAGTAGTGCCAGTGTTATTTCCTCTTTGAATGTCCAGTAGAATTCATTTGTGAAACCATCTGGTCCTGGGCTTTTGTTTTTAGGTAGTGTTTTGATGACTGCTTCAATCTCACCACTAGTGATTGGTTTGTTTGAGTTCTCTACTTCTTCTTTGTTTAGTTTTGGGTGGTTATATCTTTCCAGGAATCTGTCCATCTCATCCAAGTTGTTGTATTTGTTTGCATATAGGTGTTCATAGTAATTCTGATTATCCTTTGGATTTCTGATGTGTCTGCTGTAATTTCTCCTCTTTCATTTGTAATCCTGCTTATTTGAGTTTTCTCTCTTCTTTTCTTTGTGAGGTTTGCAAGGGGTTTATCAATTTTATTTGTTTTTTCAAAGAGCCAACTTCTGGTTTTGTTGATTTTCTCAATAGTCTTTTTGCTATCTAGTTTGTTTATTTCTGCTTTTATTTTTATTCGTTCTTGTCTTCTGCTGGGTTTTGGGTTTTTTGTTGTTCTTTTTCTAGTTCATCGAGTTGGGAGATTAGGTTATTTCCTTGGTTGTTTTCTTGCTTTTTGATATGAGCCTGAATTGCTATGAACCGTTCCTCTTAAAAATGCTTTTGCTGAGTCCCAGGCATTTTGGAATGTTGTGTCTTCTTTGTCATTTGTTTCAAAGAAGGTTTTAATTTCTTAATTTCTTCAGTTACCCAGTCTGCATTTAGTAACATGTTATTCAGTCTCCATGTGTTGGGCATTCTTCTTGCTTTCTTTTCATTGTTGATTTCTAGTTTGATGCCTTTATTATTGGAGAAAAAAAGTTGGCACTATTTTAATTTTTATATATATATGTTAATATTTGCCTTATGTCCTAATATGTGGTCAATTTTTGAGAATGTTCCGTGTGCATTTGAGAAGAATGTGTATTCCTTTCCTTGGGGATGCAGTGTCCTGTAAATATCTATTAGGTCCACAAAGTCTAGATCTTCATTTAGGGCTTTTGTGTCTTCGTTAAGTTTTTGTCTTGTTGATCTGTTCTTTGGTGAGAATGGTGTATTGAAATCACCTACCAATATGTATTTTCACCGATGTCAGTTTTCAGTGCTGTTAGTAGTTGTTTAATGAATTTTGGTGCTCCTTCATTCGGTGAGTATATGTTGATAATTGTTATGTCTTTGTTATGTATTGACCCTTTTACCAATATATAGTATCCTTCTTTATCCCTTGCCTCCGTTTTTTTAGCTTAAAGTCTACTTTATCTGCTATTAGTATGGCTACTCCTGTTTTCTTCTGGGGGCCATTTGTTTACAGAACTTTTTTCAGCCCTTTACTTTTAGTCTGTGCTTATCTTTTGTGTTTAGATGTGTTTCCTGCAGGCAGCAGAATGTTGGGTTTTGTGTTTTGATCCACTCTGCTACTCTGTGTCTTTTGATTGTTGAATTTAGACTGTTGACATTTAGGGTGATCGGTTCTGGTGTTGACTTTTGGAGGGTCATTTGGAGGTTAAAGTTTCCTTTTTTTTTTTTTCTTTCTGTTACTGATATTTGAGATTCTGAAGTCAGTTTTTTTGGTTGCCATTTTGAGGTTCTGATTAACTTCCTTGTTTTGGTCTGCTTATTCTTCTGTTGGTTTTAATCTGAGTGCTTTTTGCAGAATTTCTTGGAGTGGTGTTATAGTGGTAGTGTATTTCTGGAGGCTTTGCTTATCTGGGAAAGTTTTTATTCTTCTTTCATAGAGGAAAGAAAGCTTTGCAGGGTAGAGTAGTCTTGGCTGGCATTTTTTATCTCGGAATTTTTCAAAGATATGACTCCATGCTCTCCTTGCTTGAAGTGTCTCTTCAGAGAAGTCTGAGGTCAGCCTAATAGATTTTCCTTTGTATGTTATCTATTTCTTTTCTCTAGCCAATCTCATTATTTTTTCCTTATCCTGGACTCTTGGGAGTTTTACAATGATGTGTCTTACTGTGCTTTTTCTTTTGTTGCTGTAGTTTTGTGTTCTTTTGGCTTCCTGGATGTCAAATTTCATTTCTCTCTTCAAGATTGGGAAGTTTTCCTCCATTATTTCTTTAAATAGTCTTTCAGTACCCATATGTCTCTCTTCTCCTTCTGGGACACCCATGATTCTTATGTTTCCTTTCTTTAAGGAATTGGACAGATCTCTGAGTTTTTCTTCTATTTTCTTACATTGTGTCTCTTTCTCTGTCTTTCTTCTTCCTCTTGATTTCGGTGTCCTCCAGTGTAGTTATTTGTTCCTCAACTTTGTCCAGTCTGCTTTTGTAACTTTTCCCTGTGTTTTTGAACTCTTCTGTTGCTCCCTTTAGATCTTGGGTTTCTTTCTGAATCTTGCTCAGGTATTCAACTTTATTCTTCAATTATTTTATCTTTATTGCTGTTTTCTTTCTTAATTTTTTGCATTTCTTCTCTAACTTATTCAGTTTCTCTGCCATACTCACTTCTTTTTCTTTATGTTTTTCTAATTCTTCCCTTAGCTCTTTGTATGCTTGCAACATGCATAGGTTCAGCTCCTTGTCTGGAAGGTGGCACATTTCTTCGATATTATATTTGTTGGTGGCTAGAATTTGTCTTTCCTTCAATAGTGTATTGCTTTCTGTGGGGCTTGCTGGGGTGTTTGCCTTTTTCTTCCTTCCTGTGCTTTGCTTTCGCACTTCTTCACATATTGAGTGACTATGGCTCTAGTATTGGCTGGCATGTTGATTGGAGGCTTCTGGTAGCTTGTAGTTGAACCTATTGGTCAACACGTCAATTCTGTGTTCCCCTAAGAGGGGTTCTGGTTAGTAGATACTATAGGGCTTCTTCTGTGGTTCTTTATGGAGTAGGAGTATCAGTGTCTTTCGTTGTTATTCTTTTTGTTTTTAGTCCTTCTGTTGGGTTACTTTGTCAGCGCCGTGATGGTGAAGCAGTCCCTGCGCTTCAGGTCTCTCTCGGGGTCTCTAGGCTGCTGGTTGGTGCCTCCACCCCCACCAGGGGTCTGGATTGCAGTCCGTACTTTTGCGGCTGGTTTGGGTCCCTTCTCAAAATTAAATTTCAGTGTTCATAAATGAAATTTCATTGGGACACAGCAAACTCATTTTTTTTTTACACATTATCTATGAATGTTTTCATGCTATAATAGCAGAACTGAGTTGGTAGAGACAGAATGACCTGAAAAGTCTTAATTTAAAAGGTTCCTATCTGACACTTTAAAAAGTTGGTTGACTTCTGCTATATAAGGAAGCACAGGTTCTCTAGAGAAAAAATGCGGGTAGAAGCTTAAAGGTTAGTTGTCACAGATGACAGTCCAACTGTAAAATAATGCAAAGCCTGGGGAAAGGGAAGAATTCTATTTAGTTAATATCAGCTTACTAAAAATGCTGGCAATGACATGTCAACACACACTCAAGCATCATTCAGTTCCGCAGAGCACCATAGCAGCAATAAAAGGGTGCTGCAATCTCCTTCCAGTCTCAGGATATGAGAATTCCAAGGACTGAAGAAACTAAACTTCAGGAAGACAACCAATCCTTTTACAAAACAACCTTCTAGTCTTCATCCTTGTCCTCTTTCTCTTGTCTCTAACATACTTCTGCTTCTTCTCACTCCAGTGTAGGTCTCAGCTCAATTCATTTTCCTTCATGAACACAAAACTACCCCAATTGGTAGCCTACATGACCCAAAGATCTACATGATCTTCAGCTGAGCTCCACTTTGCAAATGTTTGCCTGTCCTAAATTACCAAAGAGAAATTTGATTACTCCACAAGTTTTCATTGATAGAAGAGTTTCAAAAAGTAAATTGTAGTAATCTTCATTGAGAGGCACATTATATAGCCATCGTAAACTGTTGATCTGCTTATAAAAATTATAGTTACATAATATCAGAGAGGACAAAAGAAAGCAAAATTAAACAATTTCTTTCAGTATTTCTGAATCAATAAACTATAGGTGATAAATGATACAAAACAGGCAAAGGTATAAGAGGCATAACAGGGTGATAGGTTAGTGGTGGAAGTGAAGTGAGCTGCTGGAATGTTTCAGTTCTGGTGTTATGATATTAATATAAATGACTACATGTAGCATCGTATAGTAAAAGGCACCTACATGAAACAATAATGGGTCATGCACCCAGAATTACAATTACTCTGTGTACATAGGTTTTACTTAAAAATAATAAATAATAAAGAAAAGCCCAGACACCTAGTTGATATTCCCAGTTATGGTTGGTAATAAATGATTTCATAGAGCAAGTTTAGCAAGAGGGAAGAAAAGGAAATGTTCCCTTATGTAAGATATCCAGTTCTTCAAAGAGTTGCTTTGCCACAGCTTACATATGAGTAAGATGAGAAGACACTTCATCTGACCATTTAAAACATGGTAATAACTTGTCACATCCAAGGGCAAGGTGAGGATAAAAACTAAAATGCCACACTTGTATTTCTGTAGACTGAGTAGAAGTGATCTGAAGGTCTAAAGGCAAGATTTTTATCATCAATTTAATTATGGATCTTGAGGTTAATGCAGGTGCTCATAGGATTCCTTGTCTTAAATGTAGGTTATTTTGTCAATGAATAAATAACAGAGGGTGACCTGTCAAAGATAAAGCTCCATGGTGATTCTAAATGATCTAATTAGAAAGAACCAGAGGCTTCAAATAGAAGAATGGGATAATTGAGAGCTTCTCAGAGGAGACACTCCTGTCAATGTCACAAAATGAATTTCATGTGGAAAAGATACTTTAATACAATATGGGCAGGGGACTTGGAACTTATGTTTCAATTGCATGACATTCTACCTGAGAAGGAGAAAAGGAGATATGTCTGAAATTGGGGAGATATCAGGAAGGGCATTGTTGACATTTGGAGGGACACCAACCAAGAGAGGTTTTGTTATCAATTAGCATTTCTATGACTCAGAATCCTAGTCTTTGCTCACCTACCAGCATCCAAAGACTAGGGTTTTGGTATCAGTATCTTTGTAGAACCAGAAAATGGTGTGTATGGCTTGTGTGTAATGAGAATAGAATAAAATGAAAAACAAGTTTCATAGAACTAAATGAAGCAAGAGAATTTTCAAATTCACTCTTAAATTGGTCAACTAATGAAGGTTCTTTTTGGTACCTTTCATTTTTAAGTTCATAATGTGTCTTTCCTTGAGCTTGCTGAAGCAAAGTTTGCTTCAGCAAAGCTTGCTAACGTTAACCACCTTCATGTAAACCAAAAGCAGATGACCTGCACATTTCCTATCCCTTATTCTCTGACTCCAAGATAACATCACATTTTAATGAAATTTGGAATTGACTAGACAGGTGTCAACCTAATGATAGTGGGGAGAAAGTTTGTCAATCAGGAAAGTAAGGAAAAAGTCTATGACATATCAATTACTGGTATGTTCACAAGGAAGTTGCCTGTTAAAACTGACTCAACAAATTGAAGATAGCTCAGATCAATTTAAAAGCCATTCCTGGAGCATATGTATGAAGTACTCAATCAGGGTATTTAATAGAGCAGATGGACTCTTAGAATGTGGCAAGTGGCATCTGGTGATAAGTGTCTACTTTTTAGGACTTCTAGTCATTTGAATTTTAAATTGGGGCAGAGGAAAAGCAAAAAGATGTAAGCAACTCCCTCATTTTGCAGAATGTTGCTGATTTTCTCCTCCATTCAACAGATGTTTGCTTCAGTGATGCCATAGCATGGTCAGCAATCTTGATTTGAGATTAGCAAAGTGATTTCCAGGGCAATCTTTATGGGCACTGAAGTGGTTTTCAAATGGGTAGGAGCATTTAGTCTCTATGTAAGGAAATTTTTAAGTAGCTCAGGAAAAAAATGTCACATTGATTGTTTAGAAACCCATAAACGAAAGGTCCAAGAATCATTTACAACCATTTCTGACACTATGTTGTATATATGCCAAGACTAGACCTGGCTAAAGGTCTGAGATGGGGGACCATGTTTATTAAGATAAATATCAGAGTTAAAAAGAATAAAATCAACTATCAAAAAAAAATAGTCCATGGGCCATTTGCAATGATTATGTGTTTATCCCTTCTGACCTGCTAGAGGGAAGTCATGCTTCATTTCTGCCATCCCCTTATACTTGTTGAGCTGATAAACATTGCAGTAAGATGAACTTTCTCCCAAGATAGGGAAGACAGCCTGTAGGGGTCATGGTCCATGAGAGTAGATACAGAAGGCTCTCAGCTGACAGCCTTCTAACCATGTACTTTTTCAATAAACAATTGCATTTACAAGAAAGAGCATCAATCATGTAGTTTGGACATTCAAATTGCTTTATAAGAATTGTTCAGGCGAGCAGAAGCATTTGACAGGTGTTCTTATCAAGGTTGGCAAGGAATCATGTTTCTGGAGGTTAGCAAGGGTGGAAGTTGAGGGGGTTTCAAGCGGACAGATACTGTTGTCAGAAGGTAGGTCACTCAGAAACAAATCTTTCTTGAGTCAACTCACCCTCTGTATTTTTTATTTTTGCATATATAAAGTCCAGTTTCATCCATAGAATACAGAAAGAACTTAACGTATATTTGTACAGAGGCTGATAGAATTTTCCTCAGTCTGGTGACTGGCCCTTGGCTTATTTGCTAAATTAAATTTAAAAGGAGATTAGAGAGTCCTAGGTAAATCTTGTCTCTGAGTGAGCATGGGGTAGAGAATGTCAGGACTATATCCCAGGTTGTAAGTATTTTTTGTGACCAGGTTCTATTTTGTAAACTAGGTACAGATAACTCCTTCAGGAATACTAGGAAAAGTTACAAATTTACATGCGTTTTCCCTCTTCAGAACGATGAAGGATAAGGTAGAATCTCACTTTCACTCTGTATTTTGTTTTGTTTGATCCTTTTTTCTTTTGCCAAGGGCATGCCTGTGTTAAAAAGTGGACTGGTACCCAAACACTATGAAAGATCTTTTTATTCTGGATGAGATAGCATTTGAAGAATCAAGAGGCTGCTTTTGTTATTGTTTGTTATTTGTTCTTTTTCCCCAACTAACCATGAGACTACACATGTCACCAAATATGTCTTAAGAGGAATAGAAAAATGTACTCTAAAATCTGAATATCAAACATTCACTACCTGAGCCATATATAATATATAAGGTCTTAACTGCTTTCAGAAACAGTTTTCATCCAATATAAGGTTCAAGATATAAAAATACATTGTGTTACTACATATTTGGAAATAAATCAACTCAATTAACTGAGCTTGTAAAATGCTGAGAACATCTTTGGTTTTGTTGAGGCTTTTTATCCATGTGTTTCCTCAGTTCTTAGTGAGTGCAAAATAGACTGTCTAAGATGAATCAGATACAAATACTGCTTTGTAGAAGTATTCCAAAATAGTGGAAAATAAAAGTTTAAGTGTTATTTAGGAAGAAAAAAAGATCTGTTGGGTGGAAAGGAATGACACTGTGTTAAGGAATATTCCTGCCTCCCTCCGCCGGAATAGTTATTATTCCTATAATGATAACATACCTATACTCTTGGAACAATGAAAATGATCAAAGCTAGAGTTTATAGTGGGATAGATATAGCACTGGGATGGTTAATTAAGTAGTTGATGCAGTTTCAACTTTTCTATGAGCTAAGTGGATCAAGTAGATGTTTGAAATCAATAGGCTCTTCTGTAGTTCTTTCTATTCCCTACCCCAAAGTTAGGAGAGGGTTCTGAAAAGAGCACAAGACTAAGCATCATTTCTGGACAATTGAAGTGTGCTGAATTTAGAGATCTTATTAAGGAACAGTTAATGTTCTGAGCCCTTGGACTCAACATTCTTCTTTGGAACCTTTGGGAATTCATTTCTATCCTATCTTCTCCCTTGTTCCTACAGGTGAGTAGTGAAAGCCTCCTGCCTCTTTTTCATCTTAGAAGGAAGGACATAAAATACACTGAGATACATAACCTCTTCCAAGAAAAGGAGTCATCTAGTCCTACATTTTGGTCTTTAGGTGAGATCTCTTTCTTCTTCCAGCTAAGTTGGGATCAGGAGATTGAAAGTTAAGCTGACATTGGTGGAAAACAGTAGACAAAAAACAGTGATATAAGAGTTTTGATTTCACTTTTAGGTTCATTCATTTTGAACGAAAGACTTCATTAGAGCTGTGTGGAATCTTGTCTGACCAACCAGAAAAGTTCAAAATTATTTAAGGAAAACATCACATTTAAATCAACTCTAATAATTTGCCTAGGACATTGTAGTTTAATTTCCTTGGGAATTTGGGGTCGTGACCAGAGAATGAATGAGAATTTATGTTTACAAAATGATACTATTGGCCTTTTTGGTTTTGTTTTCTCTATAAGAAATGAGATTCAAACAGTTTTTTTTTTCTTCTTTTTGTCACATTTGTTTTGTTTTTATGAATACATTCACCTGTAATTTTTTATCTGTAGAAGTATCAAGGAAATACAAGTGTTGTTCATTTCAACTCGAAATCTAGGGATAGCTTGCAGGTAACTCAGGGCGTGAGTGCATATGCTTATATAGAATTCATGAGATGGCTCATTAGTTAAACAAATATTTGTTGAGTGTCCTTCATGTAATGCTATCCTCTATGTTATGCTTTAATCTAACTTACTGAATTGAGACTGTCGGATTGGATCTATAAACAGTTCAAGAATGATTTTTAGAAGCCCATAAATTCCAAGATTAATATGCAAAAATTTTACATATGTTTATTTAAAATATGAGTTAATAGATTTGTAGGATTTCCAAAGTAATCTGTGACCTCAGAAATATGCAAGCAACTACTTTAAAATCTAAATTATCTAAGGTCTTATATTTTATTTCTCTGGTGTTTATTAGCATAAAAATCTGTGTACAGCCCAAATTCCACCAGTGTATACTAATTCAATTTAGTGTTTTTATTGAATGCCTACTTTGATTCAGGCAAAAATGTTTGGATGCTAGACAGCTAAAGTAGAAGGTAAGACGGTGGGAAGGGAGGGGATCTTCCTGGGGACCAAATCCCCACTGAATCTGAATTTTAGGTAAAGGGACAAACACAAATAGATGATCTACAAATAAAAGTGTTTTCAGGGATTCTGTAGGATCCTACCACTATCCAGCCTGAAAATCACTGGCCTGTTGGGAGAGATAGATGAATATTTAATAAATATATTTCAAGACAAAATGAATTTCTAAGAGAGAACTTATTAACATGAAGTGAGAAGTAGGAAAACCTAGGTGAATTTCAGAATACCTGTGACTTTGAGTGGAAACTTGAAGTGTGAGAAAATTTTATTTAAAACAGAATGGTACAACTCGAAGATGCTGAGTATGAAAGTTTTGATGAGGGAGAAAGGACATCAATTCTTTTATTTTCTCCAGTGGCAAAGAGACTATCCAGATAGAAGAGTATGTACTATAGGAATCAAGTACAACTATATAATGCAGAACTGAGAAAAAGGAACATGTAAATCAGTTTACCTGAATTGGCTGACAATACCTTCAGAATTGATGTAGCCCTACCCTAAATTTACCTTCCTTTTGTTCAGACTCAAGTCTACTACAAACAGTATGTACAGTTTGGACTAAACAAGTAGATGGCATTCCCAGGAGCTAATTCAGTATAATCAGTATAAATTTTAAAAAGAAGCACTGACATTTATCAAAGCTTCTCAACAAGAGAAAAAAGTACTATTAGTAGAAAAGTACTTAAGACTTCTGGAATATCCTGATAAGGGCAGGATTTGTCATTTGAGCTGACAATTCAGCTTAGACAATTTTCTGTA
This sequence comes from Uropsilus gracilis, assembly GCA_004024945.1. Classification (NCBI taxonomy): domain Eukaryota; kingdom Metazoa; phylum Chordata; class Mammalia; order Eulipotyphla; family Talpidae; genus Uropsilus; species Uropsilus gracilis. The sequence continues at coordinate 56,392 of PVHY01000365.1, read as the reverse complement.
TCTTAACTATTAGCTGGTATTTGGTTAAACGCATAGTAATTTCTTTGGGAATTTTGCCCAAAGAACTAACTATTGAATATTGATTGTATTTGCTTCCTGTGGCTGGTGTGATAAATTACCACAAAGTTGGTGGCTTAATATAGAAATTTATTATGGAAGTCTAATGTTCAAAACTAATGAATGAAAAGATGTGTATTCCCTCTGAAAGCCAGAGAGAAAGAATCTATCTCCTGCCTCTTCTAGCCACTGGTAGCTTCTGGAATTCTTTGGTTTGTGGATATATTTCTATGGCCCCGTTTTCTTTCTCTGTTTCATTAATATGTCTCTAAACTCCATTTTCCTCTACAATATAAGGACACATAATGGTGTTTCAATTTCACTAATTTCTCCTCTAAATATTTACTTTTCTTTTGCTTATTTTGGGTTAATTTGTTCCTCATCTGCTTTCCAAAGGGGAAAGTTTAAATTGTTGATTTTAGCTATTTCTTCTATTTTAATATATGTATCTAGTCAATGCTATGTATTTTTTTCTAATTACTACTTTCACTGCACACTAAAAATTTTGAAAAATGCATTTTCATTTAGTTTGAAATATTATGTTGAGTTCTTTAATCTTCAAATATTTTAGTATTTTTCCAGTTATCTTTCTACTGCTTTTTTTTTTTTTTTGGTGGAATGATATCTATACTTTTATGTTAGCTATTATAACTTCAAATGTTTCTTCTGATAATGTTTCTTTCTGGTATTTTCATTACATATACATTATACCTTCTAATTATTTCACAGTTCCTGGATATTTTACCCCATTTTTTAAATTAATTTTTCCCCTTGGTAACTCAATTTGGGAAGTTTCTATTCACATATTCAAATTCAGTGTTTCTTTCCTTGGTCATTTTCAGCTTTCTGATGAGCTTATTATCAAAGGAGTTATTCATTTTTGTTACAGTATCTTTAATTTCTAGTATTTCCTTTGTTTCTCTCTTGGAGTATCCATCTGCTTGCTTGTATTACTCATTCCTACTTGCCTATTGCCCACTTTTCCCACTATTGTCAATTTGTATATTACAGCTAAAGTCATAGTTACTTTAGGTTCCTGGTCTGCTAATTCCAAAATTCCTCTGTCATATTTGAGTTTGTTTCTGATGCTTGCTTTATGTCTTCAGATTGTGTGTGTGGTGTTCTTGTTGAGAGTTAGACAAACTGAGTGAAAGGAAGCAAACTGTCCTTCATTGTGAGAGTTTATACTTACCTGGATAGGAATAAATTTGTATTTACTATTTGTTATAGCTGTGATGTATAGGCAACAATTTCCTTTACTGCCTTTGTTTTCATCTTTCTTATAGTGCTGAGTGTCCCTATAGGCTCCTTCGTACTTAGAATCTAAAACTTAATATACTTTCATTTGTTATACAGGAAGCCTACTGGTTACTTAAGGCAAGTTATGTGGGAAGAAGAAAATTATTCTATATCCCTATTATTAGGTCTCAGTGTTTTAGCAAGCTTATGAACCTTGCATGTGTACTTCATGAGTGTTTGTCACTTACCTCTCTCCCCTTACATGAGATTGGGGGCAAGAGAATGCTAGAGATGGACAATTCCTTTCCTCCAGATCAGACAGGCTCTGGTAAAACCTAACCTGGTTAGGTCTATTAAAATAATTTCCTTTTTTTTAATGCAGAAAGGCAGGTTTATTAGTTTAAAAAGGAGAGGAATAAAAGGATGCTTGCACAGACACAAGTGGGCAGAAAGAATTGCCTCTGAGAGCAAAAATTTTGTTAAAAGAGATGCCTGCATAGTCACAGGCAGGCAGGAGAGCCACTATTTCCCTTGAGGAAAGGTAGTTGTTAAAGAAAACAAAGCACTCAGGATTTATTTGAAAATTGTGACTTCCCCCTTTCCTCTGAAAGAACATGAGGGAAATTTTCTTTTATTGTTACAATCCAAATTTAGTGGGGCTTTTGGAAGTAAAACTCAACAGTATGTGGGAACCCCCTTCTGCTGATCCCATACGAGTTTCTCTTTATTTCTCAAATTAGTGAATGTTTAATTTCTAGCAATTATTCAGTAGTTCTTAATGTGTTTCTAATAGGTTGCAGCAGATTTTGTTCCTGGTCAACTGTGATTATCTGTATTCACCTCTTTGTAGATTTCAGGGTGGTAGTTTGTCCTGTGACCTTAGTTCTCTGAAGATCTAAGAGGATTTTCTTATTCTACTTTTTACCTTATTGTAGAAACAGATATGATGATCCCAGTCTCTTTTATGACAGACTCAAAACTAGAGCTGATTTTTTTCCTTTAAACAACATTTGCTCCAATAATTTGAGGGATTCAAAGTGATCATAATATTTTTTGACATTGTAGTTTTGAAGCAATATACAAATGGGTAGGGAGAAATCTGGATACTAACCAAGAGGGTGCAGCTTTAGTTGCAGCTTATCACCTGTGCTGTTGTCTATAAAAGGGTACTTCATGTCTCTATCTCAATTTCTTCACCCATATAGTATTGGCGAATTGTAATTAATAGTAACATTCTGCTATTCTAGAGGATAATTCTTTAAATGATTTATAGCAAAGTGCTGCCTAATTCATTGCTCACAATCTTGGTTCTTATTCATGAAATGCTTTATTGGGATTAAGCAAATAGCTATTTAAATGTCAGTAGTTGATCCAGGTACTCTATCTGGCAGACTTCCATTTCCTAAGTGGAAGGGAGAGTTCTTGCTGGTGCTTTCATTTACTTTAAATATAAGAATTATAGTTCCTGGTGGTTAACAGAACTTCTGAAAGCTAGGCAAATGGGTCTCAATTGAGTAAGATCATTTTTGAAAGCTGATTAACTGAAAGGAGAACAAAAGTTACAGATATTACATACTGACTTTCAGCACTTAGTACTCAAATTCTAGACTTTGCCAGTAAAATCAGTTGTAACAATGAAGTCTCAGTCAGCTGGCTATTTAGGTTATCATGTTCCAAAAAATAGCATGCTTCTTTGCCTTTCTGAATATATTTTGTATGAATTCACTGAATAGATGTTCTTTATTATTATGTAAGTATCAAATGACTCCAGTAGTTCTCAATATGAAAAAATTGACATTTGTTTTATAGTTTTGTCCTCTAATCAATTCAAATATTGTTTCTAAACACCTATGTTATGTGAGGTACTATTTTAAAATTGGGAAATGCAGACAAAATTAGATCCATTTTCAAAGAGTTTACAATTTTTTAGAGGACAGAAACATTGTTGTGCAGTTAGATCATGGAGAATGATGCTTGAGTTAAAGAAATTGATTTTAGAGCCATCAACATATAAATGGCAAATGAAAACAAAACTATAGATAATCTCTACCCAAGAACAGAGCTTTGAGAATTCCCAATATTTCAATGCAATCCCTATAAAGATTCCAACAACATTCTTCAAAGATATAGAACAAAAATTACAGAAATTCATATGGAATAACAAAAGACCTCAATTACTGAAAAATCTCCTGACCAGAAAAAGAGAGAATGGAAGAATTACTATTCCAGACTTCAAACTATACTACAAAACCATAGTAATTAAAACAACTTGGTACTGGTATAAAAACAGACAATCAGACCAATGGATCAGAACTGAATCCCCTGAACTAAAGCCACACATATATATAGTCAACTAATCTCTGACAAAGGAGTGAAAAACTTGCATTGAAACAAGGACAGCCTCTTCAATAAATGGTGCTGGGAAAACTGGAACAAGACATGCAACAAAAATGAACCAAGAAACCTTCCTCACACCATGTACAAAAACCAACTCAGAATGGATGAAAGACTTAGATGTAAGACCCGAAACCATTAAATACATAGAGGAAAACCTGGGCAAAACCCTTTATGAGTTACAATTCAGAAACCCATTTTTGGCCATATCCATAGATGCAAAAAAGTGAAGGAAAACATAAACAGCTGGGACTACCTCAAATTAAAAAGCTTTTGTACAGCAAAAGAGATAAAAGAAAAAACAAAAAGAATCCCAACCGAGTGGGAAAAAATTTTTGCCCTCCATACAAGTGATAAGAGTCTGATGAAAAAGATACACAAAGAACTCACACAACTTAATAGAAACAGAGCAAAGAACCCAGTTGAAAAATGGGGAGAAGATCTAAAAAGACACTTCTCCAAAGAGGAAGTCCAAATGGCTATCAGGCATGCGAAATAATGTTCAACATCATTAGCAGTAAGGGAAATGCAAATCAAAACCACAATGAGATACCACCTTACACCAATAAGAATGGCCCACATCCAAAAAACAGACAACAACAAGTGCCGGTGTGGATGTGGAGAGAAAGGAACACTTTTGCACTGCTGGTGGTAATATAAACTGGGTCAGCCACTATGGAAAGCAGTGTGGAGGACCCTCAAACTAATGAAAATGGAGCTACCATTTGACCCAGCAATAGCTCTTCTGGAATCTACCCAAAAGAGACCTCAATGTGGGTACAAAGGGACACTTGTGCTCAGATGTTTATTGCAACACTATTTATAATTGCAGGACATGGAAAAACCCAAATGCCTGAAGACAGATGACTGGATGAAAAAGATGTGGGATATATACACAATGGAATATTATGCATCAATAAAGAATGACAAATTTGATGAATTTTTGGTACCATGATTGTACCTAGAAGAAATCATACTGGCAGAAACAAGTCAGAAGGAAAAAGACAAAACCAAAGGGTCTCACTAGTATATGGACAACCAAATGAAAGTACACAACTGGGGGAGGGGACCAACTGGAGTGACCAGGGAGGGGAGGTGATGGGGGACCCCCAGGGATCACAATGATATGAAATATATATACATATATAATTAAAAAAAATACCTTTAATGAGGAAAAAAATACTACTGAAAAGAAAATCTCAGGAAAGAAATTATAGAATTAAAATTTTGTCTCCATTTGGAGTCCATAGGAAGCAGATCCCAAGACAAGAGGTGTATACAAGGAATTTATTTGGTGAATGACCCTAGGAAGTAGCAATAGATAAAAGAGGAGTTAGGTCGGAGAAAGAAGAAAGTAAAGAAGGTTTTCTGGGGCAATTTATGGTTATGAGCAGCTAAAGCTTCATTTCATTGTGAAGCCATGTAGTTAAGTAGACAAATTGTCTTGTGTGTAGGGTATGTAGGGTGAAGTGTTTGTTCATCAGTTGCAGTTAGTACTGGTTAGGGATGGTTCTCAAGGGCTGCTAATTTCCTCGTACTCCTGCTCTCTCATATGTGCCTCAAGTGGGTTCCAGTGGTCAGTGAGAACTCTCAAGCTAAAGAGTCTGGGCTGTCATGCATGGAAATATTAAATACCTAAGTCCTATGGGTGGAATATTAATAACATTGGTCACATTTTACATGCTGTGAGAATAAAGGAAAGAGATTGTGGGAAAGGACATAGTAAATGAAGACAAAAAGACTGATAAATTAAATAAGTGAAAGAAGTGAGAATCCAAAAGACAGCTACTAATAGAAAAAGGGAAAAGTAGAGATTAATAAAAAAAGTAAATAAGTAACAAAGTAGGGCACAAGAGGAGATGGAATGAGGGTTGCATTACTACTTATACTAAAGCTAAAAACATACTGACATGAATGAAATGAAATTATAATTAAAAATAAAATACCCTTTTATGGCTTAATTTACATAATTTATCTAGGAGACTATTGATGAGTCAATTTTGGCTTAAGTACTATTTCTTTTCTTTGCTATGTAGCCTTTGCTCATTTTTATGATGGGATTTATCACAGGCTTAAAATTATTTATTTCTTACTTATGCAGGTATGGTATCTGGCAGAGAGAGGTTAGAGTTCTGTTTGGCTCATTTGAGCTATAAAGCTTTGAATTACTTTGTTCCCAGCAATCTTAGGACACATGAATAGGAAATAAACCAGCATCCTGGGGAATATAAACCCAGTCACATGGTGTCCATCTCAAACTGAGGTAGTCACGCCCTTGATGTTTCCTCCTGACATGTTGATGAGCTGTTACTTACAGCCCATCATCTGAATGCAGAATAACTTCTTTAGAACAATTACATTTTTTCCTAAACAGGCTCTAGATGGAGATATTCATCTATTGTTTTTGTTTGCTTGTCTTCTCAACAATTAAGGAAGGTGAAAAATATACTCAAGACATTTAAAGAAATTAAGACTATCCCTCATTTTTAAGGCTCTCAAAGACTTATAGAAGTGATTTAGAATGTTAGTTAAGGAAGATAAGAGATAAAATTATTTTTGAAGTAAGAACCCAGATAATTTAGTAAAGTGGAACACTGTTGCATGTTATGCCTTTGATGTATGTATATATTTCTGAGGATACATAAAATTATCTTTTTATGTGAAATAGTTTTAATCACAAATACAAAAGAATTAAATATTTCAACTCATTTAAAAAAATCTATAGTTTACAAACAACAATGGGGAATAGCTAAGTCAATCCACAAGAGAAACAAAAGCAAATCTGCAAATGTTCTTAATAGATTTTAGCTTATCAGTTATGGTTCAAGAAGATTTATTATTATTATTGAAATGGAATAATCATGTACATCAGTTTCTCAGCATATGGGCTATTCTCCACTTTGAATACACAAGTTTCCAGTAGAAGAAGAGAATAAAATGTAAATTAATATGAAACATATCATAGATGTGAGCATGTCTCTGGAAGAACATAACTCCTGATACCATGGGCGAGCACTAGCTCTGTCTGTTTTGTCTGCAGGAAATATTTTTCACTCATCAGCTTGTTTTCGTAACTAGGTAAGGAAGGCAAAAAAAAAAAAAAAAAAGATTGTGACGGAGAGACATGTCACCAGGACAGTGCAGCCACGGGGGTGGGGTGGGGGTGGGGAGGCTTAGAGGGCCTCTGCGTGTACAGCCGCAGGATGGGTTGCAGCTACAAGTGGAGGCTCTGGCTAGGACTCCTGCTCGCAGTCTCCTGCACCGGGCTCTTCTGCTACTGGGCAGTAGAAGAACAGGGCTGGCGGCTCAGGCCCTGGGCTTGGCCCTTGGAGTTTAAGACACACCAGGTCTGCCCCCGCACCCTGACCCTGTCCTTGCAGCGGCACCCACATTTCCGGCAGCTCTTCAATCTGTCCGTCCCAGTGCTGCTGTGGAATGGCCTTTTCACCCAGGAGCTCTGGGATAGTCTAAACCAGTTCAGAGCCCCCTATACCTGGCAAGGTCTCTCCAATCAATCCATCACCTCCACCCTGAGACTTCTGAACAGCTCCCAGAACACAGAGTTATTGCCTCCCTCCCAGGGGCTGCATCGAGCTTGCATTCGGTGTGCCGTGGTAGCCAACGGAGGGATTTTAAATGGTTCCCGCCAGGGCCCTAAGATCGACGCCCACGATTTCGTCTTCAGACTCAATGGTGCGGTGATCAAAGGCTTCGAGAAAGACGTAGGTACCAAGACCTCCTTCTATGGTTTCACTGTGAACACCATGAAGAACTCCCTCATTAACTACAAGCACCTCGGCTTCACCTCCGTGCCACAAGGAGAGAACATAAGCTACATCTTCATCCCTTCCAGCATCCGTGACTATGTGATGCTGCGATCGGCCCTTCTGGGCGTGCCTGTCCAGGAGGGTCGTGACAAAGGAGATATACCTCAGACCTATTTTGGACCAGAATCCTCTGCAGGCAAATTCAAGCTACTACATCCAGTCTTCATTCACTACTTAATAGAGAGGTTTCTGAATTCCAGCAATAGGAACACAATCTTCAAAGACATATACATTCCTAGTACTGGGGCCATCATTCTGCTGACAGCTTTGCATACCTGTGACCAGGTAAGTGCCTATGGATTTATCACAAGAAACTACAGGATGTTTTCTTGCCACTATTTTGACAGAAACAAGACACCACTGACATTTCATAACAACCACGATCTGCTTCTTGAGGCCAAGCTCTGGCAGAACTTGCACAAGACTGGCATCATTAAACTGTACCAGCGCTGAGTTCAAAGTTTCTGAGCCTCTGGTTTGTCCTTGCAAAGCTGTGAGTCTCAGTCTCTCATGGCCAAGACCTCTTTTTCTTTCAATCTGTGAGAGGTGCCCCAAGTCTCAACCTAACCTCCATCCTTCCCTATAAAGTAGATATACCAATGGAAGAGACCAAGTATATGACACCTGCTGTTGAGGGCGAGTCTTCCAAGAGAATGTATCTCTGGGTCTTAGACAATCCAACTTTAGCCATAGAGGAAATGAAATACTTTATCAGATTATTTTAAAGTATAAGGTATGACTTCCAGGAAGGTAAGATATACCCTCAGTGAGCAAGATACAGACATACCTCAGCATCGAGCATCTTAAAACAGAAAAAATAAATAAAATTGACAACCCCCTCACAAGGCTTTCATTAGGGATGTCAGTTGAGTTATTCAGAGCTTTTCACTTAACCAAGATCAAGTGGCAATTTAGCAGTTTACGCAAAAACACAATGCCTAGCCAAAATTTCTTCCTCTCCATCTGTCAAGATCTCACAGAATAATCAAAATCAATTCTTCAACAATTCAAGGACAGGTTATTTTCTGAAAATATTTCTAAAATTTTCAACTTGATCCTACCCCATGTGGAGGGGAGTATCTTATCTGATAAAGTGGTAGCATAAAAAAAGCAGTAAAGAAAAAATATATATGATTTGGCATTAAATACTTCCATGAGTGATTTTTTTTGTTTTGTTTTGTTTCTGCACTGGGGAAGTGAGTAAAACATACAAGATGCAAGTGAGGTGCACTCAGAATTCAAGAACCATATGAGATTTCTTTGTCTTTTATGGGGTCTTCAGTTCTACTGGAGATTGCCTGCCACTATGGTAAATTCCATTACTAATTTATTACCACCTTTTTACAAAGAAGATGACATCATTGGCAATGAGCCCTCAATCAAATTAAGATTTCTATTAATTTGAATTGATAATCAGTACAATAGTTGCAGACAGATTAGTACTTTACCATCTGGGTTTTTATTGGAACCTGGTTGTTCCCCAGACTGGTTTAAGACCATCTCATTCAACAAGTTATCACCATATAACACATTCAACCAAATCTTAAAATATAGTGTCTTGGTGAGTAGCAGCTTTGGACAGTTTCATCTGCTATACCAGGTGATTAAGTGACTTTCCAATGCCACATTGGCCATGTGGTATTCACCAAGGGTAGAATTTGACCTTCAGTTCTGTGACTTTGGAATATATACTTTTTTAGCAAACTTAAACAAGAGATGAATTAATTCAGTAACTGGAATCAAGAGAATAATATAAACTAAGTTGCTACTATAACTTTATAGAATATGCTGATAAAGAAACAAAAATTGATTGTGATAGTGTTGTAAGAAGTTTAGATACAAAGAAAGCACTACAATGAATGTGAGTGTAAACAGAGCACTCAAAACAGATCCAGGTTAGCAGAAGATGCTTAACTACTAGAAATAAAAATTTTGTGGATCTAACATCTTGATATGTTTTCCTGATCTTGAAAAACCAGTTGATTCTTCTGTCCTTGTGTTATATAATCTGTGAAAGTGACTGTGAGTGAAGCACCAAAGGTGATGTTGTCTGTGAGTACAAAGTTCTAAAATAATTAGTCACAGGAGATTGCCTGGTTCAAACAAACTTGAATTTCCTAAAATTCTAGTTGGTGAATTGTTCTTATGCTTTTTCAGTTGGCATTTGAACTTCTAAACTGGTAACAATTCTCTGTTTTCATGTTAGAAAGGTTGGCAGTGGGATAGAATTTTCCTTCTGTTTCCTTTCCTCCAGGTTGATGCTAAGTTATGACAATGAGTAACAGAGGTGAATTGCTTTAGAACAAACTGGGCAACACCACATGAAAAAGTTAGATATACTGTTCAAATGCAGCAATTTTTTTATACTATTTTACTGGGAAGCAATATATAGAAGGCTAATTTTAACTATTGATTCAGACATACACACATCTGTTTCATTACTGTGTAGCGTACTTAGTATCTACTTTTCTCATCAATGTGAACAGTAGACTAAACATTTCTCATTAGCTAATGTGAACTGAACCTATTATCCATTCATAGCCTACTGGTTCCATTTATTGCCTAAAGATCTCCAGGGCACAGTGACACTCATCAGTCTCTATGTTTACTTTCCCAAGGGTTTGTTTTCTGTCATCATTTTGTGTTCTAATGAACACTTTTAACTCCTAGAGACATGCAGTTGGTTACTGGAACTTTTGCAAAATTGCTAAGGTAAGTGACTTTAAAAGTTTTGCTATTTAGTCTGTGTAGTGGTGATGCTAGAAAAGTTTAAAGCAAGTGAATACAATCAAGGAACTGTTTAGGAAGCAGATATTAAAATCAGCCTTTAGCTAGGTGGGGAAAAGTCTTTTGAATAGAGGGAATCTAGTCTGAGGGAGTGACCTTTGGTGAAATGAACAGTACTAGAAAACAGAATGGCCAGAGATCTGGCCAAAGCTGTGTGGCCTAGAACGCATTTCCATGGAGGCTTGCTTTGATCTTCTAATACAGATTCACTTATCAGTGGTCTTCTTAGAATTATATTTCTCTTAATTGCTTCAGAAAGTACAGAATATATAGGTAAAGAACATGCATACAGAATCAGGTTGACCTGAATTTGTGTATGGCACCAAGAACTCATAAGCATGGACCCTTGACAAGTTGTTTCAGCCCTCACAATGTGCTCTGTGGCGCAACAATCAGCTCTTCCCATTCAAGACCACAGTACCAATTCCCCCACTTGAGGACAATGTTGGTGGCTGGTGACACAGTCCCTGAGAAATGCTCTCAGCCCAAGGTTACCCTTCCTCTACAACGGAAACCTGTCTATAATGACTGATGCATGAGCACAAAACATTTTTCCTTCGTTTTGATTTGTGAGAATACACAGGACTACTCTAGTGCCAGGGCTTCCTGTGGGATCATCTGACATCTCTCAGACTAAAGTTCATCTTCTTCCTCTGTTCATTTCACCACACAGAGCCCCCACCAATAAAATTACTAAATGCAAATACCAGTTTCTGAGTGTTTTTCCTACTGCAAACTTGCAACCTCTTCTTGATTATCTGTTTTCTTATAATGGTAATGGCTACCTTATAGTTTTATAGATAATTAAAATAGGATAATTTATAGAAATATGTTACATACTTCCTGACACACTAAACAAGTAAAGAAAGCCATGTAGTTATAGTTCTTTAACAAACCGGAGGAAGCCTTTCTTCCCCAGGTTTTCCTCCTTGTCATTACCTTTTCTCTTTCATTTCATTACTAAATATCCCAAACAGCTTTTTTGTGTGTGCTATATTCCTGCCCTTTCTCAGTCCTCTTCTTTATTCAATGTAAGATTTTTTGGGGGGGAGTTCTCTGTCTACACCCTGTGGAATAAGGAATAAGTCCTAAAATGAAGGCTCAATATAATGTGTCCCTTGACATTTGGTGAAAAGCAGGAGTACCCCAAATGACCTGATCATGTTTACCTCTATCAAACTAAAGAATCCATATTATTAAGCTAAAGAACCATATCATGAGAATTAAGCATCATTTTTGCTTCAGTTCCCTGATAGTCAGTGGAATTATTCAAGCCAGGCAAACAAAGTCTACTATGGGAACCAGGAGTTACTCAAAACAAAACCAAAACAGAACAGAAAAAAAAATGTCCCTTTTGCAAAACTTGTTTCTTCTGCACTTGGCTGATTCACTGTGTTCCCCATCCCCATCACAAACTCACTGTCTTGCATGGTGTATAGTGTCCAGGCTGTGATCTTATGTGACCAATAGATTGCTGTCAAGCTCATCTGTCCTTTATCAATTGTGTGTTTGCCTAGCTCCAATACTCAAGGTGAGAATTTGTTTCTCACTAACAGGGTAAAGAAGATATGATTTTAAACACTCCACTGAAGCAAGTTTTCAGCGACTCACTTTACTATTAGAAACTTGTAGGTATGAAGTAAGAATTGTAAGCAGAGTTCCAGTCACTTCTAAGATAATGTATATGGGCATATCAACCACTGGCATCTTATTACACCATTCACCCCCTTTACTTCTACAGTTATTCTATCCCAGGCCCTGGCTTTCCCAACTAACCCATAGAAATGCACACATCACACATTTGAGCATGTAAGACTTTTTAGGGATGAGATGAGGTACAAGCTTCAAATTCATTTCCAGCCATCAAATTCAACTTTTAATCAAGGTTTTGTTCTTTATATCTTACTCACGTACATGTTTCATTTAGCTGATTTAAGATAATTACTCTCAAATATCTATTTTTGTTTTCACTTCTGAGACAGTTTCATATTTTCCAGCTACCAAATGAATAATTTGTACGGTTGTCATGCTTTCAACTTCTATTTTACATTTTGAATGAAATTTCCCCCCTTTAGTGAAAGTACTTTTCTATGAATGACTTCCCCTTGATAATCCACTTTTTCTATCTACATTTCCTAGCCTCCCTCGCATGTGGTTGGAGTCATGTGACTAGCTTGGTCAATGGACTATGAGCAGAAGTAGGTGGTATAGCCCCTGAACTAAGCAATTGAGAATCAGTGTCTTTTCTAGTGCTTTAGAAACAAAATGTTCCAGATGGCATAGCTATTAGAAGAGTGTCTGCTGCAGACTAAAATTTACCAGAATACAAAATAATCCTTTGGAGATTTAACTTACAAAACTTTCCTTATTTATTTGTTACAAAGGTTTATAGCAGCAATTCTGATTGAGACTTTTTAAGTTGGGCACTGTGTCAATCTGGATCAGTGCGAAATCATGCAAAGAAAGCAGCCATACAGCCATAATACATGATTTACAGGCAGAGATAGGGTTCCTTTGACTTTTTTTTTACATGAACCCACGAATTTAGATTTTCATGTGAGACCCCCCCAACTTCTAAATATGGGTTCTTATTTTATCATCATTATTTAACCACACAAAATGTTTGTGGCTATATTCTGTTTCTAATCTACAAACTGAGAGATCTTTAAGTCTTAGCTCTGGTGTGCCACCATCCTATAATATGGGAAAACTACTGCATCCAATGGGTGGTGTTCATTGGCTCAGAATAGTATAATAGAAATACCAGCTCATTATATCATAACCCTACTTTAAAAACAAAAATGGACAAAAATTGTATTTGTACCATTGCATGATTCAGTTTTTTTTCTATTTGTTTTTATTATTCAGTGCACTCCTCACCATAAAGAGAGCTGCTCTTTAAAACCTTACATTACCCACTTTTGGCAGCCTTGCCTTCATATAAACATGCTGTAATCATTTATTTGTAACTGCATATCTTTTCAACCATGTCTGCCACCAGGCAATCATGTGTTCTGTCTGCTGAACTGATTCTCTGGGTCTTGAGGGCTTAGGGCTTCTCAGTCAAAGCAACTTTCTTTCATCACTGCTGCTTTTTGCTAGACTACTTTTATTTTGGACCTTGGAAGGATTTATATCTCCAAACACATAAGCTGCTTTAAATACATTATCATGTTAATGGTATTATTCCAAGTACATTCACATCCTCTCTCAAGTCAGAATGAGGTCTGGTCTGGGACCTGAGGCATACCACTATTGTTATTTCTCAAAGTGCTGAGCACTGTTAGTTAACATTAGGGGTGATTTTTCTTGTCTCATCCCCATAGTGCCTAAAACTGTATCCCGCTAATTCTGCTCCAACACAAACCTAGCTGGTGACACCCTTCAACAGATAGGTGAGGTCTTAGCTTGAAAGCAGTCATATTTGTAAAAGACAGAGGAGGGGAGAGAGAAAGAAGAAGAGTGAGTGAGTGGGTGAAGTTCATAGGGACAAGACAAGACTGGGAGTTAGGAGATTTTAGTAGCTGTATTTTAAAACTTTCAGTTTTTTTTATTTTGTTTTAGGAGTTGGATAAGACATCTGTGTTCTAGCACATTTTAACTCATTGACTGGATGAAAGTTTACTAATTTATATATAAGAAAGTCAAGGGATAAAGGTTATGGTCAGCCAATGGAGAATTTGAATCACCAATTGTTATCATACAAAAAAATTAAACTTGCTCTCCAAAACACTTGTGTGCTAGTAAAAATGAATGCAAAAATCACACTGAAAACAAAAATCTGTTGACTGACATAGCAAGTTAAGACTACTATTTTTATATATCAAATAGGACCTTGAAATATCTTCTACAAATTTACATTTTCAAAAATAGGTCAAATGTTTACTTTGTTTGGGCAACTAAAATACCATTTATCAATCTGACATTATAGTGAACTGCATATTGTATCCTACAAATAGTACACAAGTGTTACTGAAGCTGGCTACACAGATGGGCATTCAATATAATGTGAACTGGGTAATATACCTTTGGGTATACTATACCTACGTGTAAAGCAGCTTTACCCTCTAAAAATCCTTTATATTATTTTGAATGAAATTACAAAGAAACAGCAAAAGAAACTACTTTAGACTATTGCAGATATTTGTTTAGGTAGTTTATAAATTGCAAAAAGTACATTTGGGGGAACTTCAAGACTTTTGAAAATAAGTGTCAATACTGCTTACAAAACACTGGAATATGGACAGCATGTACATTCATGTGGAGAGCACAGGGTGATAGGTATTATAGAACTCAGGCTTCCATAGGTCTGTTCTATTGTTTAAGTTTTTCATGGCCTTGGATCATTAAAGAATGAAGATTTAATCAAATACTATTAAGTTTTTTTTTCCTATTCTAATAACCAACTTTAAAAAGAAACACAATGGAAGGGCACAAGCCTTTAAATACTTCTAAGATCATTTGGTTTTTATTGTGATATATTTTCACTAATACTATATAATACAATTTAGATTAACTGCATTATGGCTTTTTTTCACAACATTCAAGTGTCTTATTGCTAAAATATTCGAAAACTACTCCAGTAACATTTTTTTCATTTCCAATTGCCTGAGAGATTAATCCAACTATTTTTATCAATTACAACTAAACAGGGTTGAGAACAGCTGTGCTAAAACCTTGCAAACCAAAGCCAATCTACAAAAATCTGAAACACAAACACGTGCCACCAAAGATAGAAAAAAAAAAGAGAGCAAAGTAAAGAGAACCATATAAATAATCAAGTACCCAGTCAACATCCACTCCTCTGTTATTGGAGTTAACAGTTATTTGAAGTGTGAAGTTTCCATTTTAGGTTTTACTGGAGGTTCCTAGACTCACAGTTTCAGTTTCAAATGGGACAGGTCTGCTAGTGCCTTTGTTTAGGATAACTGTGGGCCACTGATGAGTCATTTACTTTTCCATTTACAAAAATGGCACCATTTGTGCTAATGCACATGGTTCTTTCACAGAGAGAGACATGCATTCTGTGATTCTGCACACACTCCTATACTCTCTTCTCTCCAGTTGTCTCTCAGTTTTAACTCTGTATGGTACGGTCTACCTACAGAAGTAAATTGGAATGCCAGATTTCGGTTCAATATCAGTCTGGAGTGCTCTATTCCTTCAGTTACTGGGATAGTGCCCCCCAACACCAGGTGTCCACATTAAAGGTGCCAGTGTGGAATGACTTATTTTGGGGATTTCTCCCAGAACCTCACTCTTTTAGCCTGAGACTGATATGCAACATTGGGGTTTTTTCTGCAATGCTATGAACTTCATGTCACAGCTGCAAACAAGTTCTCAAAAGGATCTGAAGTTTATGTATGGAATATTGAACTCCGAAGTCACCTTCCACCTTCCAGCATCACACAATGATGCTTCCAAGGTTCTCTGTCAGTTCTTGTGTTTTTCCTGGTAGTGGAGATGCACTCCTCTATCAGGGTTAAAAATGTAGTCTTTCATTTTGCTAAGAACAAAGTTATCCAGCTGAGCAGATAAACATGGTACTTCAGCCAGTTAAGTCGTTCTGGTAATCTGTCCAGTTGAATATGTGGATTTCTTTGGTAAAATCCCATGATTTCTTTTTTTTTTTTTTTTTGAGACTAGGTCTCGCTATTTTTGCCTGTGGAACTGCAGGCTCTCATTGCCCAGGGTACCACAGACTCAAGCAATCCCCAGCCTCAGCTTCCCAGGTAGCTGGGATTACAGACGCGCGCCACCACGCCCAGCTATTAAAATCCCATGATTTCTTACTCTGTTCTCACATACCACCATGAATGATGATCTTTTTTCCTTATACTAAGTCCTTTGCAGCTCCAGTCCCACACTCCCTGGATTTTGACAGTCATCTAGACATTTAATCATAATTTAGTTCTGTGGACCTCCTGAAAAAACTAGTTGCTCACCCTGGGGTTCCCCAAAGCTTCCCTTTTCATGACTCAAATGCTCTTTCAGATATTCTTTGTGATGCTTTGATCTCTGGAACAATGACTTAGTCCTTTTCAAGTCATGGTCCTTTTTGAGAGTTTTGATGAGATATCTACGGATCCCATGCCGCGAAAATGTTCACCCACATGCAGCCTCTGCTCTCTGGACTCCTTGCAGCTCTGACTCAGGTCTTACCAGTGCTATGCTCCCATGGATCTCCTGCAGTATCAGGATATCTCCACTGCCACTGTCCCCGTTGTTGGATAGCAAGGCTGGTGACTGTGCTTGCAGGGATCCTCACTGTCCCAGACCCCACAAAACTGCCTAGCATCCGAAGTGAGACTGGACTTTTGTAATGTTATACATGGGCTACCTTCACCATGGCTTGTGGTTTTTCTGGAGTGGCTGACCAGTGTTAATAATGAGAAAAAAAACTCAATTTGACTGCATATAGTAACTCTCAGGCCAGGAGGTGGTGGGGGTGCTTTGGAAGCAAAGGGTTAGATCACATGGTCTTTTCATAAAGAAGGAGTCAATGAGCCACGTCACTACTCCCAGCTCCAAAGCCCAGTTCACCTAGCAGTAATTTTGTTTCCTTAGTTCACTTATTTTCTGATCACTCAATTTGGTTTACTTTTTTTAAAAGAACTTTTCTTGGTTAAATTATGTACAACTTCTGAGAAGGAATATTTAAGAAAGTTCAGTCAGGGGAATTAACACTGAAATGATTTTTATAAGCTTCAACAACATTATGACTCAGGCACAGAGTAATAATTTTAAATGCTTTGAATGTTTTATGAGGAGAAAACGAATTAGGCACTGACGGAAAAAAGGGAGGATGATCATTTCGTCTTGTATTGTTCACAGCCCTTACCTTGCCTCCAGTGATGGCCTATAATTGGAGGTTCAAGAAAGGTCATGACATGTAAGAGTTTGAGGTGGTCACTGATCTTTCTGAAGCCCAGGGGATGTATGAGATGCATATCCTCATTATGTTAGGATGACATGAGGAGGATCAAGGTCCAGGCCTCTGCAGGCACAGTAAATGCCTTTGGTTTTCTCTGACTCTTATTGCCTGGATCTCCAGGATTTCTTGCTCCTGAAGAGAAAGTAAATGTGGAACTAGTAATTAGCTAGTAAGCCCTAGCTAATTGAAACCAGGCATTTTCCATGTTCCTTATGGTGCTGCTTTTGCAGACTCTGGTCTACTATTCTGTGTTGTCCACCCATCTGGGATTCTGGAACTGCCTCTCTGTTCTACTGAAATCCCTTCATCCTGACTCACTTTCTTTCTGGCCTGCAGAATCTGCCAGTCTCTTTCTGCCACAGACCTTTCCCTCTGGCTCAATCTGAAGGAAATCTCTTGGCAATATATCCTGTCTCTTGTTCTTCCATGATCACAGACTGGAGACATGGGTTAGTTCAATCACCTTGTTGACCTTTATTGGATGTTTACTGTATATCATGTATTGTTTTAATTCTTGTGATGACCACAAGAGGTCTCTAATACTATCCCCATGAAGTAATTTGCTCAGGATCACATAGATATTGGAGGGAGTGGAGCCAAGATTCATATTCAGGTAATTTGGCTTCCCATGGCTGAACTTTCAGTCATCATACCATATGGCATGATTTCTGTAAATAAAGGCCCAGGTGGTAAAATGGGAAGACCTTGCACAGGTTGAGACATTCAATATTTATTGCAATTGTCTATGCAGGCTCTAAAGCATGCAAAGGCAGATATAAAGTTAGATAGATAATAATATTACATCGAGTTGACAATCTAGTGAACCATGAAAAAAGGAGAGTATGACCAAGATTAGGTGAAAATGAAATTTGGTTGACTGAGAGAATATAGGGGAAAGAATTACAGTCCCAGAGAGAGTACCAGAGAGACTTCCTGATGGAGATGAGTTCAACATAATATTACCATTTGAAAAGAAAGAGAGGGGAGAAACTCCAAGAACAGTAATAATACAGGGGTACAGCTTTCACAGGAGCAGTAACAATTCTGAATAAGACCTAGAATAAGAGCAGAAAATAGAGGTGAGGCCAATATTTAGAAAACCTTAGATCTAGCTGGCTAAGAGGCTTGCTTACAGATCAAAAGACAACATATGTTGAGGGTTTTGAGTGTGCTTAGGAAGATTGACTGGGTGGGCAAATATATACATTAGAGTAATGAGAAACCAGAGTTAGATACCTTTTCTTCATTAGAAGGGTTATTGGACAGTGGTATGGGAGGGATGAACTTAGCTGTCTGTGAGGTAGACGAAAGTTCTAGTGAGTTATATGTGAGAGGTAAGAAGAAGCAAGTTGTTGGAGACAGTGAGAGTCAAGAGTACCCCAGCCTTTATTCATGGGCAAATAGTTTTTTCTCGCCAGATGTCTTAGTAAGCTTAGCAAGTATGAAATGCAAGGCTTCTACCTCCATGACCCTGCTTCTGTGATACTAAACAGAGAGCATAAAGCTGCATGTGATTCTGATCAATGGAATCTGATGTGACATTGATATGGACAGGTGAAGTCTATTTAGAAGTAGCATCGATTCTCATAGCCATTGTTCTCAAAAAGCAACAGGGAAGCTCATAATGTAACCCAAATCGTCATAGTTTGAACCAAGGATGGTGTGTTAATTGCTCACTTAAACTTTATTTTGATTTGGGACCTCAGAAAGGGGGAAGAGGAAGTAAGTCTTTGAGAAGAAATTGAGAGCAGATGTGTTCTAATGAGTAGCTTGTTGGCTGTAGGTATAGGAAGGGGAATGATGTAAATGTAACTTGTACAAGTCATCCCAACTCAGATACAGTTATTGTGGGATGATGGAGTTAAAAATGACAAAGGATGGGAAGTAAAAATACTCCTTGAATATCTCTATGAGTATTTTTTTAATTTATTTTTTCCTATTTATTTATTTTTTATTTATATATATTTCACATCATTTCAGTCCCTGGGGGTCACCCACCACCTCCCCTCCCCGCCCGCTCCAGCTGGTCCCCATTCTCACCTTGTGTAGTTTCATTTGGTTGACCATATAGTAGTGAAACCATATGGTTTCTGTCCCTTTCTGATTGGCTCGTTTCTGCTAGAATGATTTCTCCTAGGTACATCCAGGTGTCTATAAATTCATCAAATTTGTCATTTTTAATTGATGAGCAATACTCCAGTGCGTATATATACCACATCTTTTTCACCCACTCATCTGTTCTGGGGCATTTGGGTTGTTTCCATGTCCTTGCAATTATAAATAGTGCTGCAATAAACATCTGAGCACAGGTGTCCTTTTGTACCCACATTGAGGTCTCCTTTGGGTAGATTCCCAGAAGTGCGACTGCTGGGTCAAATGGTAATTCCATGTTCATGAGCTTGAGGGTCCTCCATACTGCTTTCCATAGTGGCTGGACAAATTTACATTCCCACCAGCAGTGTAAGAGTGTTCCTTTCTCTCCACATCCACGCCAGCACTTGTTGTTGCCTGTTTTTTTGATGTGGGCGATTCTTACTGGTGTAAGGTGGTATCTCATTGTGGTTTTGATTTGCATTTCTCTGATTGCTAGTGATATTGAGCAATTTTTCATGTGCCTGTTGCCCATTTGTATCTCCTCTTTGGAGAAGTGTCTTTTAGTTCTTCTCCCCATTTTTTGATTTGGTTTCTTGTTTTGTTTTTGTTTAGTTGTGTGAGTTCCTTGTAGATCTGTGTTATTAATCCCTTATCACTCTTGTGAAGGGTGAAAATTTTTTCCCATTTAGTTGGGCTTCTTTTAGTTTTTTTCTATTGTCTCTTTTGCAGTACAGAAGCTTTTTAGTTTGATGAAGTCCCATCTGTTTATGTTTTCCTTCATTTTTTTGCCTTCTGCAGATGATTACAGAAGGGATTTCTGAATTGTATTTCATGGAGGGTTTTGCCCAAGTTTTCCTCTATGTATGTTATGGTTTCAGGTCTGATATCTAAGTCTTTTATCCATTTTGAATTAATTTTTGTACATGGTGTGAGAGAGTTATCTTGGTCCATTTTTTTGCATGTCTTAGTCCAGTTTTCCCAGCACTGAGTATTTTTTATATCTTTTTTTGTGATAAACTTCAAACAGTTCTTTAAAAAGGTATAGAGATACTCTTTTAAATAGTCATATTAGGAAACTACAGACATGTTGAATGGAGTTTTGGCAAATAACTGTATTACTTCCCATCAGAGAAATGAACAGGACCTGGCTGGAGCATAGCATTTCCCATTGGCTAAGATTTAATATTTTTTCAGTATGCTGTCTATTTGACCTAAAAAGATGAACTGCCACATTATAGTATTTCCCTTCCCTTGATCCCAGAAGAGTGAAAGAGAGACTGCATGACTTAAAACCATCTTTCATTATTTGCCAACAATCTCAGGGCAGCTACCCTTCTGGCACAGCTGAGGATAATGAACGGCAATTACAAAGTTACAGATTGGTTCCCCAAGCAAGTTTGAAGTGAGTCTAAGGCTGAATGATCTTGCTATCCAAGATATCATTATTTGTAACTAATGTTATTTGTAACTACAATAAAATCCCCAAATGTTATTTATGTCATTTCATCACATGCCATTTTTGAATATGCTGAGTCTGCTCTTTGTCACTCCTTTTATCCAGAAGAAAGCCAAACTGCTAAAATAGAAAGTCCCCACAGAATCCAAAACTTTATTTAAAACAGATTGACACATGATTTCTTAAAACCCAGTCTTATTTTGTTTGTTCTCACCAGTCCTAAGAGATCCCTTTTTTTTTTTCTTTAGAAGTCTGTCAGAGTGTAATTAGATTAAGTTGTTACCTCTAAATTTGACTTGTATGATTCAGGTAATGGTCAGCATTGCATTCATTCTAACTTTCACATCCAATGTCTGCTTTTGTGAGCAGATGCCAGTCACTTTAGTGATTAGGGCATAAATAAACTCGGCAGCGATATGGCAGTTGTCCACTAAAGGGTTGGAGTCCTTAGTTCAGAAAACTAAGAAATCACTGGGATGTGGCATGAGTGAGAGAGATGGCAGGGGAGGCCAGTGAAGTAAGGTTGCATATCTTGACTGCTAGAACTAATGAGCTGTGGGTCACTCCTTAATGAATCTAGAATTTTTTTCTCCTGAGATTACTTACTCCCAATATATACGAGGTCTACTTTGTTTTTTCTCTTTGCACATTGCGTTCAACTCAGTCAATGAGGAATTCAAAAGAAGCATTTTCATGTGTGATTGCTTGAAATATTTTCATATGGATCAATGAAATAGAAACATAACTTTAGTGGATCTATTCCACAGCAGTTCAGAGAAGTCACTTAGCGTGATTTACGTTGAAATTTATCCAAGGTGGCCTAGGTCCCAAAGATAAGTATTCTGTGGTCTAATGATGGCTATGTAATAAGTTGAGCTGAGGGTAATGGGAGAAACCATACATAAAATGCAAACTTCTTGTCTACCACCAAATTAAAAATAAAATCCATACAAAGAGGTTGTGTTAATTACTTTGACTGTTTCAGGATGGAGGCTTATTCACCAGGTGTTACATCTACGACTCATTTCTCAACCTCTAGTTGAAAGACGGAACCTGGAAAAGAAACCTATGCTTGCTTGCATAAGCTCCCCAGTAGCTAATACAACAGAGGCAGTGTCTTGTTACCTGACAAACCTTTGAAACATTCCTCGCTACACTGTCCACTGTCCACTGTCTCTCCCACTGTGCTGACTCCTACCCCTGCACCCCACCCCCCACAAGACTGTGGACTTGTCCATGATCCTCTACCCTCAGGCTGCCACTTCCCTCTTTCAACTTCACTTCCCTCTTTCACTATTCTACTGAAGTCCCATTTTCCCCCATAGAAGATTATTATTCTAAGTCCATCCTCTTAAAATGAAGCACTCTCTGTGAGACAGGTTTCCCTCAGATTCTGGAAGCATGGTGTTCCCATGAAAATGTCTACAAATGGAAAGGGTGGAAAAAAGTAATTACCATCAAATTATAAATAAATAACCTATTAAATATATCCATTAGCATCTAAGGCTAAAATAACACTAACATTGTAAATGCAGAAATTACATGATAAAAACACAGTTTGTTTAATAGTAGAAATAATGTGCATACAGAGTCGTTTGACTCACCAGAGCTGGGAAGACAGCGAGCACGCGGGAAGGAAGGCTGAGACGGGCATGATGGTGTGTGCTGAGGACGTGGGAGGGTAGCGCGATGGGAGGTATCAGAGCCTGCGGTGTCAGAGATCGTCCTCTATCAACATCTCCTTGTTTGAACCCATCAGGACAGGTAGGGAAGTACCATCCACTTAGGTTTCTGGCTGAGATGTTAAATGATGGTGGAGGTCTGGTATCGACTGAAGCTGCTGTGGAAAGCTTGAAATCTGACCGTGTGCTTGCCTGTGTAACCTCGTGCATTTCTTGTCGGTATCTGTAGGCACTGGGAACCTACGCTAAACCTATGAGCGCTTACAAGATAAAAGTCGTCCCTCTCTGCAATCATGTGAGTACTGCTCATAGCGCCAAAACTCACACCAGAGCTGTGCGTTCCACTCAAGGCTGTCCTCATTTTCCGCTCGCCTTTGCAGTCGCTTGATGTTTCCGTTAACCAGAATTATACTGGGAGTGACCCGTTTAGGAGCTTCTAAGGTTTTTCTGATACCTTCTCTGATACAATGCTCATGAGAGTCGAATGAGCAAAGCACACCTTGCTTGTGGGCTCCCAAAGTAAATGCAGATGAAGCACAGGTGATCAGACAGCGCATAGCCCCGGGCCTGGAGGCTGAAGGCCTGAGTGCAGTTCCAGGCTGTGAGGGCAGAGCCTGCTTCACTCAGCGCTTCAGTAAAACCCACGCCAAAGGCTGGTTTGCTTTTCGTCTTTTGTCGTTACAGTGCCTACTACCATTTTCGTTTTCTTCTGTTTCACAAAAATAAATATGTATGTGGGTCATCCTCAAGAGCGAGGTGGTATAGGAACTTGAGAAACACACCGTGTCTGTCTGTATTTGAAGTTAAGCTTTGTATTTGATTTGTATTGGTTTTCTGTTGCTGCTGTAACGAATCATGGCGAAACTACTTCAATACTTAGCTGAACCGCGAAGTTCGAAGGAACAACCCAGAGAAGACGTCCTCACTTCAGATTCCAGTCACCGCTTTGGAAGTTCCTGGTTTATGCTCAGTTTGGCTACGAATTTGGTGTTCCCCCTGTCATGCAGGTTTAAGAATTCTTTAGAATAACTTGCAAAACTGAGTGAAAGAATTAATTGATTATTGGACGAGGATACAGACTGAAATTAACCAAAGTAAGAGACGGAGGAGTTTGGAGGAGCCCAAATGCAGAACTTCTGGCCATCCTCCCTAATGGAGTCGTGGAGTCTTACCTCCTCTGACCAGGGCATGTATTGTCAACCAAGGAAGCGCTCCTAAGCATTTAGTGGACAGAACTTTTCCTGAGGTTCAATCACATACACCCCAGGTGGGTAATGTTTTTAGTCTCCATTTCTTTAGAGGTTGGAATGATACTAAATGATACTATGTGATCCAAAGCCCTGTTATAAACTATTTTGTCTGATTGTTCCATGGCAAAATCCCCCAGAAAAACAAAATGCCCATTGGGCATTCCAGAGATTTAGAGATCACCACCTAATAGCTGAGTACAACGACCAGACTTCCTTTGGGAAAGGTCAAACTCCTTATTCTATATCCCTTTAACTATACAAATTTATATTTTCACATTTCTATATAGAATTCTATGTAGGATATAAAATTCACATTTCTATATAGAATTCTGATGTGATTCCCTGGCCAAAACCAAGACACTGACAGGACTTTGTTACTTTCTGAAGATTTCATGGGGAATGAGTGGTCTGCTTTCTGTTCATTCCAATTGTTAGCAGAATTCAATCTCTTGTGGTAATGGACTGAGGTTCCTATTTCCTTATAGGCTGTTACCTGAGAGCCATTCTCAGTTTGAAGAGGCTGTCTGCATTGAATCTGCTTCTTCCATCTTTAAAGCTAGCAATGGTGAGTTGAACTGATTAAGTGCTTTGAATCTCTCCTCCTCCATCTCATCTCTCTGATCTGACATAGGAAAATCTCCAATTTATGAACTGTGTGACTAGTTTGGTCCCTCCCAGGTAATCCAGATTAATATCCCCATCTCAAGATCTGTAGTTTAATTTTCTCAGCACAATCCCTTTTGCCATGTAAGGTAACATATTTTGAGGTTGTGGGGAGAGCCCATTGAGAGCCCATGATCTCTATACGACAGATACCAAACATGAACTTTAGAATATGGTTTAATTGTCTAAACTTAAAGTATGACAGAGGTATGTCTAAACTATAACAAGATCAGAAAGAGGAATAATTCCAGGAGGGAGGTTTTTCATGGTCCATCAAATCCCATGCAAAGGAGGTTTCCTATTCCAAAATAGAAAAAGCTGACAAAAGAAATTTGTTTTACTCTCTTCATTCAGCTTTCATAGTGATTTGATTTCACATTTGATGAGCAATTATCAAAAAACAGCTGTTAGGGAGAATGCAAAGCATATTTGCTTGGTTTCCCCACTAAATCACTTATTAGTAGGTAAAAGTCAAACCTTTAGAAATAGATCAGAAAATCCAATTTTAGAAATAAGGAGTGCCTGAGGTCCCAATGAAGAATGGTAAATGAGGGATTTGAACATGTTTTTGTCTCAGTTTAAGATTCTTTACACTGCAAATGTGATCTCTTCAATTTTAGATGTACTGCATCTTTATTATATATGTATTCATATCTAAAATCTTGACATATTTATCTTTTTATTTATAAAATTTTGCTGCTTTTCAACTTCTGAGAACCCAGAAACAAAAAAGATACATCTCTTTTATCTGTTGAGAAAATGTTAAGTGGATTTTAATTTCTAAAATTAAAATTCAACTCAGATTGAAATCCCAGAGTATCTGTGTAATACTTTCAGTAGACGAATCAATATCAGGAAGCTAGGTATTTTAATTATTTTTTAACTCGTGTAACCCATCTTGTCACTTGGTTCATTCAAGGCAATTCCCATACCCAAACTGTAATCAATGGATCACTTATTTATATTACTGAAGATTTTCATTTCCAGCAAGTTTACCTTGTAGATTGTTAGATTATCTGACCTCACACTCTACCTTTGAGTGACTTGGCATGTTGGTTGTTCACTTCTTCGACTATTTGTCCTCTGAACTTTCTGTCCTCTGAAGCTAAGTGTCAAAGTTGTCAGTGTACATCTTTCTTTCTACTCAGGGAATTCTCACCCTGTGTTTCTAATTATTTCCCCTTCAGAGGTTTCCCTTGCCTGGCCTTACCAACCCACAGATTACTTTTGCCAGTAGGAAAGTGTTAGTCTCTTTTTCTTTTTTCCATAGTAAGTTGCATAATGGATATTGATTCCTGGAGTCTCCTTATTCATGCAAGTAGAAAATCGGAACCAGTGTTCTACTTTCATAAAAGTAATTACTCGGGCTTGGCAGAAAACTGTACAAAGCTGCAATTCACATGACTTCCTA
This sequence comes from Uropsilus gracilis, assembly GCA_004024945.1. NCBI lineage: Eukaryota > Metazoa > Chordata > Mammalia > Eulipotyphla > Talpidae > Uropsilus > Uropsilus gracilis. The sequence goes on along the minus strand of PVHY01000365.1, from coordinate 30,598 downwards.
ACTGGAGGGCATCTGCTCTTCCTGATGGCATCCCTGGAAAATTAGAATTTCCCAAAAGTTCTGCATGATGGCAATTTCTATCCCTATATTGTTCGCTGTAGTACTTTGACCTTAAGGAATCTCTTTATGTAACATGGACTATAGGAAGAGTTATATTATTTTCAGTTCTATGTTCTTCTTATTTTTTTTTAATTTGGTCTGAAGAACCCTTTAACCCTTCTGTGAGGTCATTCACCCACCAGATATTTACAAGTTTTATCTTAAAGGTCCAAGAGTTTCAGAAGAAAGCAAACAGCAACACATATTTATCTTTTCCTTATGATGACATGATAATTTTTCTACCATGCTGCAAGGAGTGCTTAGAGCCATTGATTCTCTGCCTGAGAATTGGTCATTCCCCCATTTTAACATTACCTGTCCTTGAAATCTGCAATCTTAAACAGGAGACAATGGGGGGGGGGAGCACACCCTATCAATATAACAAATATTAATTACCTACTTCATATCTGTCATAGTTCTAAGCACTGGGAAAGTGGTCTATAACCAGAGAAATGCAAATTCCTGCCCACATCAAATTTATTTTTAAATGGTACAGGTAAAATGAGTATATAAAATATATGAATGATATATAATAGTTCAGGGAAGAGCATTCTGGATTGAGTTTGGGGTGCATGTTCTTCAGGTCCACTCCATTCTCAGTCATTTGAGTCAGTGTCTGAAATTAGGTTCTGTGTACAGTAGACTTTGTTACCTATCCAATATCCTTACTCCCTTGTTCTTTATTAACAAAATTCTGGTTTTTACTGAGCAGCTTGGGACAAATTTTCCCAGACTTCTTTGCAGTTATAGAAGTCAGTGCACATCAATTTTAGTCATGGTGTCTTTTTTCTCTCCATAGTCAAAGTTGTTAGAATGCTTTTTGTCATTTTCCTTCTGTTCTATTCTTGCCCTGAATATGGACATTCATCTTTGCAGGAGTCACCTTGCAATCAGGAGGAAAATGGAACTCAAGCAGTTGTGTTAGTTTTGACTACCTTTATCTCTCAGTATCATCCCATTGTATTCTGGAGAGGCTCCAGCCACTTGGTGTCGTCTGCCTGTGAGGTCCCCTGGACTACAATTCCAAGGTTCACAATATTATGATGCCTTTTGGAATTGTGCAGCACATAATTCTATAGTACAATAGGGTTTCCAGTAACCACATTTCCTCTTTAAAATGTTTTTTTCAAGGTGTGTACCTGTAATTCCAGTTACCTGGGAGACAGAGACTCAGAATCACTTGAGTCTGCAGGTTCAGGACAACCACAGGCAACATAGTGAGACCTAGTCTCTGAAAAAAAAGTTTCTCTCGGGATATAGAGGCATATAGTCAAGTTGATATTATACATAGCAGACAGAGAGCAGGCAACAGTAGTCAGTCTGGTAGTGTGATTCATCTAAGTTTATTTCTTGCTAATGTAGTACCTACAAGAGAACCCTACTTGCTCAGAAAGGAGAGCCAAAAGAAGGATGAGATTGAAACTGTTGGGCTTTTAATCTAATGTTTGGATATAATCAAATGATGAGAACTATAACTTGCATTATATAAATGCAAAGAGTAGCTTTTCCTCTCTCCATTTCTAAGCATTCAACCATCTGTCAAGATGGAGATATCCTGGCATCTAGAATCTGTGACCACTGATACTGAATTGATTTAGGCTTATTTTGTCATGCTCAAGCCATTCCATTGACCCATACTTATTCTCCTTGTCTGGTTTATTTGAGTTCCATATTACTACAAAGTTAGCTTTCAAAATAACATTTTTCCACTATAACAATGTCTTTAAAACTTTCTTTAGATAAATGCTACCTTTTGAAGTTCTGATGTCTTAACTTGACTCTAATTCTTTGTGTAGTGGCAGTGTTTGAATTTCTAGCTTCAGTTCCTACCATGAACTAAATCTTGACAATTTCAGGATACATTGTGACATTTATAATTTTGTGCTTTTCTTGTTCCTGGGTTTCCTTTCTGTCAAGAATGTTTTTGCTCATTTCAACTCTGGTTTTCTCTTGCTCTTCCTTCAAAATTCAGCATATGGAACCATTTTTGAAGTTGCTCCTGATTTCTACAGGAAAACTATTTCTTACCCATACTATTCCTTATACATCACTTGGTACCACATCATAATAACAAACTCTTATTTAGATCTGGTTATATTTATTCATATCTATCTCTATTTCTAGACTATGAGTTCCTAGGGGTTTATGTCCATATTTTATGCAGTTTTTAGCATAACTATACAGCAAATAAGATAATTAAAATATTTTAACTGAAAATTTAATCCAAGTAGTTGTTTCAGTAACATCAGAGATGGAAATGAAATTATAAAAATTTCCAAGTTAAAAGCTTTTAGATCATTTGTAATACAAGTCAAAACCTTGCTGCCTAATGGCAGGTAATGTACCTTAATAATTTTTCTCACTAACAAACCAAAAGCAAACTATTTTAAGAAATTATAATGTAGACATGGAGATTGTATTTGACTGGAATAAGACTTACCTAATACAATTAGATGGAAGTAGTATAAGCAATGCTTATAGCTATCAAGGCAACCCGTTATAATGTAAGGTTGATGAGAGCTTACCACTTTCAATTCAAGTATGCATCCAAGAGTAAAAAGTAGGAACATTTCCTGCAGGTGCAAGTCTGTTAACATTCATTATAAAATGTCATCTAATAAACCATATCATTCCCCTTTGGAAAAATATGTAGCCATATACAGGCTAATACTTATATATGTTCATGTGAGGGAACTGGGCTACAGGACAGAGGATTAATAACTGTGATCTATATTTAAAATTCTCAGGTTGTTATGAGAAAATTGAGCCAGATGGTCACAGCTAACGTGAACTTTTACAGTGAGTAGTGGCCCTCCTTTATTCTTGCAATTTTCCAGATAAGCATTTCATTTGTACCCATTTCATTTGAGTAGATCTTATATCATGTGCATTTTTAAATGTACAAGTATAAACTGTGTAATACAGGCATTTTTTTAAAAATAAACTTTATATTAAAATATTATTGAACACTTGGTAATTCCTATTCAAATCCCTATTCCAAAGGTGGTTTGTCAGCCTCTTTAAGATCCCAATCAGTTGTTTACACTTCAGAGGAAGCTCTAATGGAACTTCAGTATGACCATCTAAATCTACTTTTGCTTCTTGCTATTCAAAGTCAGGTCTGGAGACCAGTAGCATAGGCATCACCTACAAGTGATGGAATCTCAGGCCCTCAATCCACACAAGAAGAATCAGATTCTGCATTTTAACAAGACTCTGAGTGGTTTCTGTAAACATTTAATTTGAGAATCACTACAATAGGCAGCTTGTTAATTAGCATAAAAGATGTGTTTCTAAGAAGTATTTGCATTGGTGAAATGAATAATGATCAAATATGTGGTTAGAAATATTGTTCAGGCACCTTTGCCTTTGCAGGAATTGGAAAAGAACATCGAGAGCCCAGCAGCTTTTGGGTGACATCCTCCTATGTATCTAATAGAACTCGTTCAGTCTTGTGTCCCCACACTTAGCAGAAAATGGCATCTGATCTGACCAGATGGATAGTTAGGCAAGTTGTCAAAATATCATCACATTCGCCTTGGAACAAAACGTATGAAAGGTGCTTGTCATTGCTTACAAGGCAGAGAATGGGGCTCTCACAGTATTGCTTTTGTGCTTGCTTGACAGTAAATGTCTGTTTATAAGTTTGTATAAGATGTCTTCTGTTAAAATGCTGTCACATGCCACCTGATTGTGAGCTCAGTAATTATCTGTCTGAGGTTTGGGCATTTACCAGTAAGGATCAAGACTCAATTGGTTTGGGGTAGTTTAGAACAAAGACTTGGAAGCTACACAATCCTACAGTTTTTCTTCACTTTTCCAGGAGATATCTTGTCAGTCCCATGACTGAGACTATTTGGTATTCAAAGCAGACCTGCATCCTGGTCATATTTTGATCACAACTAATGATATTCTGTTCTGAATGCTAGTGGTAGAATTAGACATTCATTTCTGCAAATGAAACTTGTATTGATGTACCTCTTCAATGAATCATGTTACATGCGAACTGATGGAACAAATAATTTTGTGACCTTTATAAGAGGTTCTGCTTTATCATTCTCAGGTGCGGGGTCAACTCTCTTTCTTTATACACCTTTATTTTCATTCTAAATCAGCAAGATGAAGCATAGCCTATGACCTTTCCATAAATTTAGAGTCTATTTCTCTAACCTCAAAGTGTGTTTATTTTGTTAAATATCTTATTGGAGCCTAGTCTGTTTTCAGCTTTCACAGTCACCTGTGGAAAGAGCTGGGAATAGAAATTATTATTCAATGAAAAGGGATCTAATAGGTGTAACCATTAAATGCTATGTTTCAAACATAACTGAGTAAGATATCATACTTATAATTCAACAAAATTATTTTTTATATTTTTCCAGCCAGAGAGTTAACAGAATTATTACCTTGACCACTTTGTGGAAGGCTGGTCCCTTATGCATAGATAGAGGGCTATCCATATTTTCTCCACTCATCTAATGATAGGAAGTAGAAAAAGCCCTCATGATGAAAAATGAGATACTAATATGTTTTAGGAAAATTGCTGATAACCCTAAACCTTTTCCCCAAAATTTGTATAATGAGATACTTTTTGCTTCCACAGTTGAAATGGAAAGTGGTTCAATTTCCATGTTTGGATGCCTGAAGTAGGATTGTGTTGGGTGATGAATGTCAGAATTCTAGTGAGGGGAATCCTTGCCCAAACTTGACATTGAGAAAGTCCCCAGAAGACTGTAGAGATGAAGTAATGAAGCATCTCCTGGATTGTAATGTTGCTTCAATTTTCTATGGAAATTAAGCTTTTAACTGTGTTACTGAGAGGCATCAAGAACTGGTGAGCATATGCAGTTAAATCTAGTGTTCTTCCATGTTGGTTGTAGTATCAGGTACACACACTGTCTTTACCCTTCTTGGTCTAAGCATACTCTCTTCCATATTTGGTCTACTTGGATTGTATGATAGATCAAAATTTTAATGGCACACATTTTATTTCTACCTTAATTAATCATCACATTAATTATATTAATGACTTCACTATATACTTACTTATATCTATATATCACTCTATGTTCAAAATCAGTGTGGCTCAGGCAGAATAGTTGTTTATTGATATTCTGCTATATATCAGGCACTGTGCTAAATACTAAGTTAACTCTGTAATAATTTTTTTCCCAGTCCCCACCCAGACCTTCTTGTATCTGCCATTGCAAGAAATAGCACTAACACCCGTCCAACATTCAAATGATGAACTCTCATTGATTTCACTTCTGGTATCTGATACTGATTTGATGTCTCACTCATTCTTATTCCTCAAGAGCTAATGAAACATCTCTCAAAATTCTACCTCTTTACTTTTCCCCAAATTTTACCCTTGTCTGACACTATTTTGACAGGCTTAGTATACACTTCCATTCTTTCTCCCTTGAATGACTGAAGTAGTTTTACGCAGTCTCTCTTTCCATCCAGACTGAACTTTTTTTCAGTTCAGTGGTGTTAGGAGTCTTGTGTAGAATGAAGAAATTGAGACAGAAGAGATGGATAGCAATCTGTGAGACTAACCCAAAGAACGGGGATCTTGGGAAGCATGTCCAAGTCCAACTTTAATGAAATCGAGAACCCCTTACATACCCCAGCAAGAAAACATTATAATGATGTAATGAGGAAGTAGCAAATTGTACCTGACATGCAGCAGGCAGGATGTGAGAAAGCGCAGTAGCAGGAGAACTTACCTTTGGGGGCAACAGTATTACTAATAGGTCATATGTCTCTTGGGACATTTCAAAGAGGTTAGGAAGCTAGGTTACAGGTGAGAGACGTACTGTTGCCCACCCTCTAGTGTGCCAGAGGGGACTAGAGAGATAGATGTTCCTCTTATCTAAAGCTCCATCTCTCTACCTGCTTCCACATTTCACACAATGGTTTTTCAAGTCTGTTCATACGTAAATTCACCTGGAGTGACTATGAAAAAAACATATCTTTAGACATTGCCTCAAACTGAATAGATCAGACATTCTGAACATTGGAGTCTATTGTTTTCATTTTTTATTAAATAATTTATATATATATATTTCACATCATTGTGATTATATATATATATATATATATATATATATATATATATATATATATATATATTTCACATCATTGTGATTCCTGGGAGGTCACCCACTGCTTCCCCTCCCTTGCCACTTCAGCTGGTCCCTCCCCCCGAGTTGTGTACTTTCGTTTGGTTTCTTTCTTTTTCCTTCTGAATTGTTTCTGCCAATATTTCTTCTAGGTGCATCCCTGTTACCAAAAAATCATCAAATTTGTCATTTTTAATCAATGCATAGTATTCCATGTATCTTGGGACATTCCAAGATATGTACCACATCATTTTCATCCAGTCATCTGACAGATGGAGTCGATTTTTTAAAACAAACAATAGAAGTGATTCTCTTGTAGTGTATGAAGTTCCATATTTGGGAGATTTTGCCATGTTACTGTTACCTAAAGGTCATTTCTCAAAGGCAAATCATTGCTTCTTCTACACTACTTCCTATATAATTCTTCGATGATTCCACTTTTCTATTTTACTATAGACAAATCTTTTTTTGCCCTTGCCTATCTCAGTAATTTTTTTCTCTTTTCCATTTACTTATTCTCTAAACCACTGTTCTCAGACTTTGTTGAGATTGCTGGGTGGCCTTAACAGATTGCTGGGTGGCCTTAACAAATTACTGATATTGGGTTCCACCCAGACATTTTGATTAAACTGGTATGGGATATTGGCTGGATATTGGACTTTTTAAAACACTCAAAGTGATTCTAATATGCAGCAAAATGTAAGAATCCCTTTATACACTGGTTCTTTTCAAATTGTGTGTGTCTTAGAATAAGCTGTGAAACAACTATGGATTACAGGATTACAGTGTCCTATCCCCAGATACTGTGATTTAATTTATCTTGAGGTGTGATCTTGGTATTGGAAAATTAAAAAAAAATTCTCAGGTGATTGTAGCTTGCTAGAGAATTTGGAAACTATTACTGTAAACCATGATACCACTGTGAAGTATTTTTAATTCCCTTATTCTTTCACAGTCCTTTGCCATTCAGTGACTTCATTAAAGGTTTATATTTTCTGACAGGATGGTCTAGATATTGCTTCAATTCACAGGGCATGTGATTTGAAGAATGAAGCCCTTTTCTTTTCTTAATATAGTTTTGTCTCACCCAGTCACAGGTGACAAGACTAAGTGACCATCTGACTTATAAACTAGTAGACAGCTAGCAATCCAGCTCTCCTATGAAATTTGAAATTGGAATATTGTCTAGTCTATGAATGTTCCATGTGAACTTGAGAAGAAAGTGCATTCTGCTGCTGTTGAATGTAATAGCTCATGCGTGTAAGTTGTATTCAGTTGAATGATGATGTGTTGCATTCAACCATGACCTTACTGCCAAATCTATCCATTTGTGGTAAAGGGACATTAAAGTCACTAGTTATAACCATGGGTTCTTTTCTTTCTCATTGAGTTTTTTTTCAATGTTTCCTTCGCATCACCTGTGTTTTCAGGTGCATATATGCTGTTAAGTATTGGGAGTTTGAGGGTTTCTTCCAATCGATAGTGTCTCTATTGTTTTTAATCTTTAATCTCTCATGTTTTTAATCTTTAAGTTCACTGATTCTTTATCCCCTCCATCAGACTGTTAAGCCTATTTATTTACTAGGTTTCAATTTGTGTTACTATATTTTTCAGTTCTAAATATTCTTTTATTTGCAGAAAGTTTTTTTTTTAAATGAGGTTTTCTCTCTTTTTCTTGATTCAAGCATGTGTAATTGCTCATTGAACTATTTTCTGATGGTTGCTTGAAGAACTTAATCAGATTAATTTCTAACTTCTGAGTATTGGCAACTATGGATTCTCTCCTGCATTTTGTTTAAAATTCTTCTGATTCTTGGTAAGATGAAAATTTTCATAGAAACTAGGAGCTTTTTGTGGAATGTTATGGCTTTAGATTTAATTCAGCTAAGATCTTCTGTTTTAGCTATATTTTCCATACACTACTTTAGCAACAGAAGGGAATATGCTACCTCATATTGTCAGTTGTCTACAAAAATCATGGCACTTACTCAGTTTTTGTCAATGCTTGGATAGGAAACTTTTATCACTGTTTGTTTGGAGTGGGTGTTCTAACATCTAAATGGTCTCTATTCCAAACATAGTAGAGGTAGCCTCAATCTAAATGAATAATTATAAAATTCTCACTTCTGTTGATCTCTTCTGACTCCACCTTGGCAGTAGTAAATGTGAGGGAAAATCATTAGTTGTATGGGAATAGGAAGGGGTAGAAATATAGATTTCCTAAGTTGTCTCCACTGTGGATAAATGTCAGAGATGGTTGAGACCAGACCTTCTAACAAGTTCACTGTAATAAAACTGCTTCCAATTAAGAAAGTTCAGTTCTCCAGATGAGAGGAGACATCTTAAGTCTTTGTGAAATTAGTGGAATATGTTCACTATATATATATATATATATATATATATATATATATATATACACACACACACACAGAGTGGAATATATAAGGGAAAATATATATTAGAATTTGGTTTGGAATTTTTCCCTTTTCTGCTAATCCTTACTTAGCATATTTATTTATTTTACAATTCCCGATTTAGTATATATAAGGGTATGTGTGTGTGTGTGAGAGAGAGAGAGAGTGTGTACATGCATTTCAGACAAGCAATATTAATCTTAGAGGGGAACTTGTAGCAAATTCACGGAAATATGTTGAGTCTCTGAAAGAAATTGCTTTTGCACTGTTGTATCTGCAGGCTGGTTTCTCCCTGAATCCCACTTCTTTAAGAGACAACTTTACATGACTGAGCACATTTATGGAGAAAATTTCTTCTACCAATTTCCCCAGAGCAGAAGTCCCTGTTGCAGAAAACTCATATATGTTGTTTTTAAAGAAAATATTTCATAAGTGTATCTCAAATAATGAACACATATTGTCAACAAATCTATGTTTTTAATTATCAACTCTACTTTTTAAAAAATTCTGCTTAATGCCAATTAAGTACACGGATTAGTGATATTTATAGATATTAGTTATTTGGGCTTTGGATAGAGTGAATTTCTGACTCAAATTTTCCCTTGTCTTAAATGCAGTTCTCATGTGTACATAAAATCAAATTCAGGAGGTCACAAAGGGGATTAGATTCTAAAATGCATCAGTGTTTTAAGGTATATGTCAGAAACTATTAATGTTCAGGTTCTAGGACAAAGAAACCTCAATCCAAAAAATAGACCCAAGCATAAAGGATTTGAAAGGAAATCCTTTCAAATAGAAAGGGAAAGTGGTTTCATTTTGATGACAAAATAGAGCAAGTATGAGACTATCCACTTTAGACATTAATTTTTCTTTCATAATATTGATGAGTTAATTGTGGTCATTATTCCATTTAACTTTTTATAGGTAGTATTTATTTGTAGTGTTTATCTGTATATCATAAATAATATCCAGTTCCGCTGTATCATTCAGAAATATTTTTCTAGGATTTAGTTTGTAAAAAGCAATGGTAGAGAAATGGAAAATGACGATAGTGCTACAGTTTACAAAGATCTGTCAAGGTAAAGTGAAGAAAGCGTTAGAAATAAGCTTTATATCCTCTTAAAATCTAGCTTTGTCCTTTTACAAGTATTTTCTGGTTTCTCCTTTTGTTTACCAAGTCATCTTTTCTTTCTTACTTTTATTTTTCTCTCCATTTCAGAGACTGTTTATTATATTGAGAGGGAACAGGGTAGACATATTGTTGAGGACTTGGTCTCCCAGCTTTTTGGTTCATACAATGATTCTCTGAAAGCAATTTCCTTCATCAGCCTATCTCTTCCACTATGTTAATATATTGAGATAACTATCTCCTGCCATTCCCTTTCCCATCCCCAAAAGAATTATGCATATTTACTCCTGGTTGTATTACTTCCCCTTCAAATGGATCCTTCCAGGATTGTAAATGAACAGCACATACAAAAGCCAGAAAGCAATTAATAGTAATTATATTCAGAGTCTATGTAATGAGGAAAAGATATTCACTTTTCTTTTTATGTATCAAATCTGTTTTCACTAGTTTAGAACTGAATGTTGATATATTTTTATGTATTTTACCTGATAACCTAATAAACTATGAATTATGATTTTAACTTATTCTTCTATATTTTTCATTTCCATTTTACTTTTGATTATAGTTTCCCATTAATTCAGTTTTCCATATAGTATCTACCAGTTTTTTATTTAGTGTAAGTCAGTATTTTTAATCTATCATGTTCACAATCAATTATAGTTATAATCTATCACCGTTTTCATGGTTTTCACTTGATTTTTAAAGAGTTCCAAGCATTTTCCCACCTATATTAAGATGAGAGGGCACAGGCATGGGGTGGGGGTGGGGCATACACATTTATGCAGAGCTGCAGCCAAATTCTTTGCAGAGCCAAAATATGGTCAACCCCAGTTTAAATATGGTAAGAGCTTGTCTTACAGGAATATGGTGAATTTCTTTTTGTGCACTATGCAGTGATCTTCTAAAAACATCACATAAAAAATTGTAAATCCCAGACTACTCTGTTCTCACATCTTTTTAGCTTCCTATGGCATCTTGACACTCAGGCTGACCGTTTTTTTTTTTTTGTGTGTGTGTGTATGTGTGTGTGTGTGTGTGTGATACAGTGGAATAGAAGAAAAGAGAGTAGTCTTAGACCCTGGAAAGCTTGAAGAATAGGCATTTTTGTCTTGTTTATTTATTTAGGCAAGGACTATACTTTTGAGGAATGTTTACTCAGTGCTGTTAGATGGAACCTGAGTTTTTATCCCATGTGACTCAGTTGTGCTGTTTCAGAAGTCAAAGCTCATGTCAGAGGTCAAAGCTGATATTTTCTAATCTAAATCTGTCTGGTTATATTGTCAATAGAAATACCTGGATCATTTTTACTTGTCTTCATAACTTTTATTTCTATGTATAATATTATGCTATTATTTGCTTTTTGTCATTGAATTTTTCTCTCTACGGAGAATTCCTCTTTGAGAGTAGGGGATTTTTTTTTTTTTTTGAGACTAGGTCTGGCTACTTTTGCCCGGGGAACCTCAGGCTCACATTGCCCAGGGTACCAAAGACTCAAGCAATCCCCAACCTCAGCTTCCCAGGTAGCTGGGATTACAGGCGCATGCCACCACGCCCAGTTATATATTTTTTGGAACTAGGTCTTGCTATGTGCCCCCAGCAGGACTTGAACCCTCAAACTAATCCCTTGAACCCAGGACTTGATCCCTGGCCCCAGCCCACAGCTTCCTAGGCTGCTGCTTACAGGCATGTGCCACTGTGCCCGGCCCTGAGAGCAGAGGATTTGATTGCTTTGTTCATTGCTAGATTCCTAATCGTTGGAAACAGCATGTGCTCAGTAGATTTTTTTTCAAGGAAGAAAATATATATAAACTTATCCATAAATTGGACAAGACACAGGTTTTTTACTTCCTTGTGTGTGTGTAGAGATATGTTTGTGTGTACATATACATATATACATATACACACATATTACATATAAAACTAAAAAGGGAAGTGAATAGTTTATTTTGGAAAACATTAGATTTCAAATGCATAAAATAAGTCCTTATAGAGACTTCAAATGGAAATTTAGATTAGAAATCTAAAGTTAAAGGGATAGTTTTGTGCTGAAGAAATGATTGAGGGTTCAGTTATTTCTAAGAAGTGCATCTGTGAAAAGCAATAGGCAGATTTTGTGACATTAGGCTGAAGACTGAATGCTTACACACTAAAGTGGAACTCAGGAAATCTTTTTATTTATATGACTTTTCGAACAAAGAAAGCTAAAAAGGACAAACACTGGATGACAAAAAGTGATTCAATAGAGACATTCAGAGATAGAGATATATATATCGAGGAGCTATGGTTTCATATTTCAGAATCCTTGGGACAATCTGTACAAATTTAAAGGATTGTAAAACATTAGTAAACAAAGGTTAATCTTAATTTTTCTGGAACAGAGAGTGACATCTATGTAATAGTTCCTATATATGCTTGTTAGTTCATAATTTCAGGATACTTCTCCTATGGTACCAAAGAAAATATCATTTATGTACCTATTGTATCATCTGACTTCCACTGTATAACCTTAAAGGGAGATAATGGGGTAGGAAACCAATATATTTGTTATTGTAAAATAATAACACTGTGCCTTTGATCCAAAAAAATAATATTTGATTTTAGGACAGATAAATGTTAATATTTAAATGATTGACTAATAGTTATAGTGCAAAAAAGAGAAAATAATTGATATTTAAGAAGGGGTGATATCTTAGAAGATAACCAAGTTTTCAAATATTTGAAGAGCTCCCAGGTAGAACGTGAATAATCTAATCTTAATCTAGAATATACAGAGCTGTGTAATATTTAGTTGTCCTATATTATTGACAACATTTTGTACAAAAAGAGAATGTACTTTAATCAACTTTCAGTAATGGGCCATATTCAAAGTGCCTTATCACTAGAGAAGTGATATGTTGTGATGTAAAGAATAGTGGACCAGGACTAGGAAAATTCTTCAACTTTTTCATCATTGATTGTCATCATGTAGACCACTATTACCAACTCTGAATCTCTGCATTTTCAAGCTTACTTAACAGGACTTTTCTGAATATCAGTCATGTCACGATATTGCTGAAGGTACATTTAAAAAATATTTAAATGTTGAATGAATCTCAGATAAATTCTTCCTCTTAAAGAATTAGAGCTAATACTCTCAATCTGCCCTGAAAGTCTCACATTGTGATAACTCCAATCTGATAGGACAACTGAGAGAAACCAAATGGAGTGCAACAGTAATAACCACCCAACTGAATCCAGTCAACCTACAGAACCATGAGAGATGATGATAAGTTATTTAAAATTGAGGTGTAGTTGTACAGAGCAAGATATAACATCTCAATGCACTTCATATATGAGTTGGGAATATACACAGAACTAAACTATCTGAGGCTAAGAAAGGGAAGTGATTGCTATAGCAATAAGAAAGCTAACAAAACTTAGATGTAGCAGGTACATAATAGTGTAAAAATTTGAAGTCTCATTGCATACTGTATTTCACATTAATGTCCAAAAGTATTTAAGGGAAAATGGCTGTTTTCCAAGTCTGTCTTGAATGTTTTGTTCTTGTGACAGTTAACTGCTATTTTTAGTTTACTATATGTTAGAGTGTTCCCTTTTTCTAAGTCTCCTACTCAATTCTCTATGGGAGAACTTCAATGTAACTTCAGCTACCTCAGAGGACACAACTCTTTCCAGGGTCAATTATGTTACCAGGGAAGTGCTGTAAATATATTGCTTAGGGAGAACACAGGTTTCCCTTGTAGTATTTTCTTTGTCTAAGAAAATATAATTACATGGAGAAAAAATACATCTTCCCTTCCTTGGTGAGATCCCATAAGCACCTAAGAATTGCCTGAGAACTTGCTTTTGTTTTTGAAGAAATGGTCTATTTGGGTCATAGTTTTCCTAAAGATTGAGTGCTGATATTATTTCACCATAGGAATAAGCCATTTCTCAGCAAGGAAGCAATAAGTGATAATGATAGATATATTTTAACATGTTAAACAGTGGCAAGTTCATTCCTTTTATTTTTCAGATAAGAACAATGGAGGTTAGTAAGTAAAGTGATTTTGCTTATGGATAATTTGCTGGTTGATTGTAAACTTCTTCCATCTCTGTTTACTTTTACTATTTTGCTTTAGGAGATCATTCTATTATCAGCAGTACTTTTCTGTCTAGTAATTTAGTCTGTCCAGTTGTCAGTGAGTAGATTTAGGCAGAATATCGCTATGTTTGAGAGATTTGATGAAGGTAAATAAATTGACTTTTGGGAAATTGTATTCTAGAAAAAAATTTCTCCCAATCCTCAGATTAACTTCTCTAGCTTTTGATTACCTAAAATAGGTATTAGATGTGTGTGGGTAGATGATTCAGGTCACTTTTTCTTAAACCAGAAGGTATACAACGTAAAATGGGAAGTCAGAGTGAATCACTTTGTTATAAAAAACTATTTCATGTTTAATTCAATGTAGTGAAAATAATAAGGTTTGTTGAACTTAAGGAATTTGGTTTTAAATATTTGTTGTATGACTTATAAAACTGCATATATTACAACATCTCTGACTCTGTGTCTTATTGGTGAAATGGAACACCAGACTTTATTTATTTTAATAGTTTGGTTGTGAGAACTAACTAAAACAATGCAGTGACATACATTACCTGACCTAAAGTTGACAATTGAAGACTACCATTCTTCCTTTCATTGTAGGTTGTATAGTCACATTTCATGAAGCAGAACATTAATTGGCCACGTCTTTCTTTCAAAAAGATGGTTGTTAAAGTTCTTGTAGGTTTAAGGGATGAGGTCCTTGGTCTTTCCAGTCAATTGCACTTAGTGATCAGTTTCACCCCAAATCAAAGAGCACATTCTCCAGAAAAAGTTTACTTGATTTCAAGACTTTTCCTAACTCTGCCATTCTCCTTAGTACGCTAGACTCCTTAATGCTGATGCAGAGTGTTTGATTTTGTTGTATCTGACTATATGTTCTTTGCATAAGAACTATAAAATCATTCAAAGGAATTCCAGATTCTTCCTGTCAGAGGAAACTGATTCTGAGGAGCTTGGTAATTTACTGATGGAGCAGAAACAGTCATTTCCCTTTAAACACCTTTGGGCATTAATGTGAAATATACTAAGCAATGAAAGCTGGACTTTGAATTCATACACATTTGTTATGTACCTGCTAGCTCTCAGTTTTGTGAGCTTTCTGGTTGCTGTAGTGATCATTTCCTTTTCTTAGCCTCAGAGTTCTCTTTGCTGATAAAAAACTGAAAAAAAAAAAAGAAAGAAAGAAATGGAGGGAAGAAGAGAGGAAGGAGTAAAAGAAGGAAATCATGAGGAAAGTAATGAGTAAGGTTTATATCTTCATTAAAATGTGAAAATAAAACAAAATGAGGTTATTTCATTGATAATTTTTATAATTAGGATAGGCACTTAATAAACATTTTTGCTCCCTCTTTTCTGACTTCCAGTTTTTTTGGAATATGTTTTAGACTTGAAAAGATATTGCTAAATAACTAATGTGTGTGGAGTAGAGAGTTCAAAAACCACGAGTATAGAGTTCTTTAAAGACAACTGCAACTTGGATTAAAACTTGTTTTTAACAAAAATTGGATTGTGGTGTAATGGTCAGGAACTTTGCATTAAAACTAATAAAAATCCTTATAAATGTCACTGAGCAGCTTCCACTGAGAGTCTTCTTTCTCCTACATCATCTTGTTACAGTGACATTTTAGTCAATATATTTGTGATTTGATGAATGGTTGGATTTGTCCTCAGCTATCAAATGCTATTTCACTATCGAACTTGTTATACTTTGAGAAATACCAAAATGGAGGCTATGTTATTATTGTCATTTTATAGGTGAGGGAATGAAGCTTCTAAGAGGTAAAGAAACACATCCAAAGTCATAGCGAGGGAACATTTGGACTCTGTTCTATCTGATGCTAGAGGCTTTGCTCCTAGGACAGAATGAGACAACTTGGCAGTAGGAGAACCAGACTGGGTTGTCTACTACCAGATGCTGTTGCATTTTGGAAATTTAACTGATTCCAGGTTTAAAGGATCAGAGTGTGTGAGTCCAGTATTTATTCTGAAGTATTTCACTTTTATTTGTTTACTGTGTTGGGCAGAATGAAGTGATCCTATCATCCATTTTGTTTGCCTATTTTTACTAAAATCCCTGTATTCCCAGAAGTTTGAATTAATATTTCTGTCCACATTCTCATGGAGAACAACCATTTCCATTTGCTCATGAAGAAAACCATCTTGATGCAAGCGGAAGAAAAATGCTAATAACCGTTTTTCCAAAAAAATTAAGTAACATTGCATTATAACCTTATGTTTCCTGAGTGCATTATTATAAATCAGTATCTGTATATATTACCTTAAGTTCACTGCTAGAAGTCCAATTCCATATTCATCAAATAATTGACTCTTTTACCTTATTTATCCACTTCTCTTTCTCCTTCTGGTAATCACTAATCTGATTTTATAGTCAAAGCTTTATTTTTGCTGGTATATTTATTTTGTTTCTCTATTTACCACATATATGTAAAACGATATAGTGTTTGTCTTTATCTGAGTTATTTTGCTGGAGTAGTACTCTCAGGTGCATCCATGTTGTGTATGTTATGCATGTATCAGGATTTTACCTTTTTTTTTTTGTAGCTGAGTAGCCTTCCATTGTCTTTATCTATCTTTATTTATCTATGTCCAAGTCTTTGTCTAGTAATCTTGTTGATGAACACTTGAGTGATTTTCAACTCAACTAAATCTAAGAATTATATTTGCTGTGCTTTTCCAGTTTATTTTCTGTGGTTATTTAAATTTCAGAAATGAGTGAAATGATCCAGCGATAGTCTTTTACTTTCTGACTTATTTCACTTAGAGTAATCACTTCAAGATCCTGTTTTTTTGTTCCAAAGGCACTATTTAACCATTTTGATAGCTGAGTAATTTTCCACTGATGATATGTATTCTAAAATTTTCTTAACCAGTGACCTCTAATTTGATTCTTAGGGTGCTTCCATGAGTTGGCTATTGTAGATAATGCCGCTATGAACACACACACACATATACACATATATATGAATATATATGTATGTATGTATTTATGTATGTATGTGTTTATGTGTGTAGTAGGCATTCTCACAGGGTTGAAGTGATATTTTGTTGTAGTCTTGATTTGTATTTCTTTTTTGATAAATAATGGTAAACATTTTTTTCATGTAACTATAAGCCATATAAATGTCATCTTCAGAGAAATGTGTTTATTTTTTGTTCACTTTTTTGCATTCGGTTGTGTGCTTTTATTGTTGCTTAGCTGTATGAGTTTTTTATATATATTGGAAATTAACTCCTTGCCAGATGTATGGTATACAAATTTCTTGTTCCATTCTGTAGACTGCATTTTTGTTTTTGTTTTGGTGTATGTGTGTAATGGTTTCTTTCAAGATACAAATGAGTAAGTGTTGTGTCTCAGCATAACTTGCCAACTCCATGTGATCTTAATATGTTTAGAATCTGAAGTCTCTGTGTTTAAGTTCTACTTTATTTACAGGCAATGGCAACAAAGATGATGGTGATGAAATGGAAACGCTATTGTTACTGTCTGTTAAATTTTGGTACTTTTTATATCAAGGTACATTTGAGAAATTTTCTCATTTATTTTTCACTATAATTCTATGTGCAAAGTACAATACACTTATTTCATGTTTGGAGAATCTAAGCTTCAAGAAATGAAAATATAGGCAGTGAAATAAAGATTAGACTTAACCTATATGATCTTGTTCCAGAAACTAAAACAGGGTTTTTTGACCCCATTGGAAGTCTAAGAAGCCTTAGAATTTTGATACACTGTGCATCTGCAAATTAGAAATATAATAGCTAGGGTTTCCAAAGTGAATTTGACACAAAATTCCTTTTAAGGAAATGGAGCAATTTTTTAGAGTAGATAGGACATCTTGGAGCTGTCTTCTTTTAACATAGCTTTACAAATGGTAATGTATACAGCTAACATGGGTGGGAGGAAATCACTGTGTACTTTGGGTGTAAACTTGGGGCATTGAAATGTCTGGTTTTCTGGTAGAACTGTGTGGATTGAAAGCTTCACTTTTGTGTAAGCCTTAATTTCACCCCTTTTCTTTTTGAAAATGGTGATGAATAAAAATGGGTTTTTCTCAAGGTCAAATTATATTTCAAGCCTTTTCCTTAAAACTTAAAAATTGGCATGACTTTTGCTTTCTGCTTCAGGCTGAATATTCACTCTTGATTTGCTTGTTCTTCTCCTTTCTCTGGGGCCCCATAGTCACTCTTTACAGATGACATTAAGGTCACCCTTGCCCTTTGGCTTATGGTTGAGTTTGTCAGTAGGCATTAGTAGGAGAGAGTGTAGATGATAGAGAGAGCTGGTATTTATTCAGTTGACTTTTTACTTGCTTAGTTATAGCTTTATTGTAGTCTCAGATTATACCAGGATTCTTTGAGTCTAGGAGGAGTAATGGACCCCTGCATTTAAGATCCTTTGTTGATTTCCCTTTATTCTGCTCATACAAGTATCGATAGCCCTTATTAAACTCTGTCCATTTGACTATGTCATTTGCTTCATTCCTGGATCTTCACTGAATATGAATCAAAATATATAATCAAGCATATTTAAATGATTTGTTACTGGACTTCTTATATCATCTTCCATTTCCTGAATCTTCGGATAAAATTAGTGTTTCAGAAAATGTGCCATATTCCTCTACAGGTTTCTTTCAGGTATTTCCAAGGGTATTATGAATCAAAGACACCCAATTTCATCGGAAAACTATTAAGAAGAAAGAAAAGAAAGAAAATTCCTACATGGGAAGGGAATAGACTAGAGAACTTCCAAAGTCTCAGACAGAGTGAGTATGGAATGCAAGGTGTGAGTTACATTTATATTTGTGAAAGAAGTTTGTGTATCTCTGAATCCATACGGTAACTGTCAGAACATGGATGCCCCTTGTGGACATGAGAGACATCTGGACCAGATATGTGAGATCTCTTGATGATAACAGAATTTGCAAATAGTAAAAAGAACTGATAGAAGAGTAAGAGGTTCCTTGTCAGAATATCCTTTTCCTCAGTACTGTAAGCACAGAGGGAGAGGGAACTGAAGGGAAAACTGATGATACTGCTGCTCGAACTCAGGGACTAACCACATACCCTGGAAAAGACCTGAGGACTCTGCCTCATTTATAAGGATGACTGTGAGAACAAATGTTTTCATCTGGATACAGAGAAAAATAACATAATGGAAGCTCCAGTTTTCTTCAATATTGTACCAGACTCTTAAACAGAGCATTCTCATTTTAATCTACCTAAAGAAGTTGTTTTCTCCCTTCATTTTGTACATGAGAAAACTGAGATAGAAAATGTGCTTAGCCTCAGGTCACAACACCAGTATGTATCAGGGTCTGACACAAACTCAGCATGCTTCAAATCTGGAGCCAGCTAAGCTAAGCATTTTCTTTCAAAGATCAGGAAGAGGGTCACTTTTCCAACTGGTTATGGATGAGACGATCAGCAGACAGCAATCACCACAGGATGTGGAAGGGCAGTAATTCAGACAATTAAGAAAAACTGTGGTTCACACACCTGCACCTTGAAAGAAGATGTCTATGAACTGGAAAAAGGAAAAATTGAGGAACTCTCTGTAAGTGACAGTTTTCAGTTTGCAATCTGTGGCCAATGAAGCTAATAAGGTAAAACCCTATATTTAAACTTACATTGACCAAATATACCTAGCAGTTATATCTCATAGTTTCCTCTTATTTCAGCTAACCTCGGTTGAACATCAGAATATATTTAAAGTACAGGACTAACACGAGAAAGCTGATATGAAATTACTGTGCAAGAAAACAACCCAGGAGGAATTGTCAAAATATATATTCCTAGGCTCTCTGGCTAAATAGTCTGAATGAAACTCAGGAATCTCTATTATAACAACGAAAGTGATGCTGATGTCTTGGGTTGGTTTTGAAGCAACTCTGACCTGAAACTGGGAAAGGTTACTTCTGTAGTAAAGTAGAGTATATGGTAGATAGGAAAACAAAAGTATTTATTATGGGTTGTTTTTTTTGTCATTCTGTACTTGTATTTACAATCTATTTTCCTTCCTTTCTCCTTACCAGCATCTAAACATTCATCAATTCACTCATGAACCAGCCACAGACTCTATTCCTCTGTGAAAAACATGTTTAGCCCCTCCCTCATCTATTCTGAGATATACTAAAAGTAAATTTTCCATATACATTTCACAATGTCATTATTCTCCATATAAACCTCAAAGGTTTAGGGATAAAAGTCAGTCTCCTTAAAGTTCTTGAAAATCTAGCCTTTCCTTATTGTCCAGGATCACTCTCCTGCAGCCCATATAGAATAAACTTGTCTCCTCTTCTTTATAAACTGAGCAGTCATTCCATATACTCGCTAATACTCATTATGAAGAGTTACTCACTTCTACTCACATTTCTCACTTGCAGTAGAGAGGAGAAACTGAGAACATTAAGCAGTGATATGCTAGGAAAAAGTTAGTAATCAGTTCTCTAGGGGGGAATAGTTCTAATCTTTACCATTTGTCAATCTCCATGATCTAATATATCCCATATGGCTGATTTCAAGCTACTAAGATGGTATCACTGAAATTACAGTTTGGAAGAAGTCTGCTCCCTTGAGTTTAGGTAAACTAACTCCAGCATACTATGAGAACTAGCCTTTACAGATGCTCATCTTATATACCACAATGATGTCTGCCTCAAGGTAAGTGATGACTAGTCTACTTGAAAATTTGTTCTCTCCCAGGGCCTGGTTGATTTCTGGTAGGATGGCCTTTGTTCTGTAAATTACTCAACATTCTGTTAGCAGCTTCTGAAATCTGGTTGGCAAGACCTGTAGTCTACACTCTTGGTGACTTCAGTGCCTTGTGCCCCTCCCCATCAGCTGATTTGCCCCATTGCCACTCTTGCTGAATTTATGATCTCTGTGTCCTAACCATGTCCCTTGGCTCCTGGCTTCTGTTAAGCCTTCATCATAACTTCTGCACATTAGATCTGTAATTCCCTATCATTTGTCTTCTGAGTGCTGACCTAGTGAAGGCAGGGAATTGGTGATCTCTAAGTGTTTGCTGAGGGAGGCTCTCAATGCGGTATCTATTTCTTTGTCCTTTTCACTGCATAGGCTCTTCCTTTATTACTTTCCCACCATATAGAGCAGTTGTCTGAGAAAACTAGAAAGCTCCCAACCTTCAACTACAATTGGAGGAGTAAGTGCCAGGGCTCTGGGTTCTCCTAATCTGTTAGCTTGTTTCGAAAACCACCCTCAGCATTCTTCCTGTTTCCACTTGAGAATAGTCAGCAGGGTACAACTATTCCCTCTTTTATCCTTCCCTTTTCTGTCTCCCTGATTTTTGTTTTTTCTTAAAAGGATCTCTTCTTTCCATTTCTTTTGGGGAGATCAGTTTCCATATGTTATGAGTTCTCACTGCAAATGACTATAGAAAGAACATATATAAAAACGACACATGCACTATTTATATTCTCCACAATCAAGGGGATATGAACCAAAAATAGCTTGTAATCACATTAATCTTTGACTTTTTTAGGTTTTTAAATTTGGATTATTTATTTTTAAGATTGTGGTTTGAAGAATAGCAGCTCTGAGGTGCAAATCTGTTCAGTGGTATTTTATAAATTCCTTCTCCTCTGTCACAGGGGACTTCATGTAGAGACAATAGACAGAGGAACAAGGATTTCAACACAAATCTCCATCAGATTAATAATTTTGAACACTATTAGTTCATAGTGTTTTCTGAATTCTGATTCTCATACGCCTTTGCTATACTCTCTTTATGGGAAGAGAATCAGTATTTTTTTAGTGTTTGTAGATATTCTGCCTGTCATCAGGAGCCTGACTTTGTGTTTTCTCTTTCACTTCTTGTATCTGGGAGTGCTGGGTGAGCTTCTGCTTTGAGAAAACATTCCTAAGAAGAATCCCTCGCTTCCCATTATGACTCAATAAAAAGGTTAGGTCTACACAGGAGACATGTAATCCCTAATTTGAGATGACAGAAGCCCACATTGGCTTCATTATTGAGCACATTTGACTCCACACTCTGAATTTGGGGGAACAGGGAACTTACTCAATGTATTAATTTTTTTTTTTCTTATTAGGCTTTGCTCCATGGAGGGTTCAGAAACAGTCCTTCATCTAACTCTTCTCACCATGGAAAATTATCTCATTTCATTTATTTATTCATTTATTTTTTGAGTGAATACACTCAAGTATCAACTTAATTCCCAGCTCATCTCAGTTATGAATCACCTTTATTTGCCTGAATTTTAAGTTATTCTTAGGTCTGGGTCATGGATCTGATAACATGCTTTTGAAATTCTTTGTATTTCATTATACATGGTGGAACAACCTTCCCTGAAGATACTTCAATTAACCGATGAATAATTGTACCGCATGTGCTATTTTTTAAGCAATAATTTTGAGGACCTGCTAAGTGGCTGTGTACTCAATACATTAGAATGTAACATTTCACAGGAAACACACTTAACTACAGATAAGAGATCCATCTCTAGAGACAAGAAGTTAGGAGAAGCTTGGTTGTCTTGATTTTCAAACTTGTGATTGTGCCCAGACTCCAGAGTTTATAACAGAACCACAGATGAGTCAGCAGTATTGCTAGTGGCAGTTCTCCCAGAGAGAAAACATTGAACAACTGGGAATGACTTGTTTCTTCAGGGTCTTAAATATTTAGGGGAGTAATCTTCTCACTGGGTATCTCTAAATTATTTAAACTAAATTGGCCTGCCCTGTGGTCTGTTCTCTCTACAGGATTGGAAAGCCTGACTATTTCCTTCTCACAAGTGGGTAGGTTTATAGCTTAATCAAAATGACAATTACCTAAGGCATTATGCCTATTATAAACCACATCCATTACAGGGTCACCCAGGCAGGGAAGAGGGAGGATATAAAGAAGTTCTGTCTGCTGTTAGAACTAGAAAATAGGTTTTCTTCTCTGCCTTCCACACACTTCCTCCTCTCCTCCCCCCACCAGATTCTTTGGGGGCAACACACCTTCTTGGAGACAAAGTTTGAGTCTCCTTAATAGGGTCATTATATAAGCATTAGGTGTTTCACACCCATGTTTGTTGTACTTGGCAGCCAGAAGTTCAGGTAGCCTTTGTCTTTCATGTGTCTGATCAATTAACTCATGGCACACAGGTCTTTATTTTGATGGGAGAAAGAAATAGAGGAGATCTGATGCATGGAACTGATTTCAAACATTTTTGGGATTGCTGTTCGACTTACTGATTATATTTTTCAATATGAAGCTTCCAAAAGGAGAATTTAACCTCTGATGGAAGTAATGCTAAGGTTTTGTTTTTTTTTTTTTTCCATTTTTGTCTAACTAATAGCTAGGTCACACTTACATGAATAGGTATACTTGAAGAGCTATAAGTAATAAATAAAACTTTGAATGCCATTAAGCTTTGACTCTAGACCTCACTAAAATCATGGAACCTCCAGTTCTGCTAAATTGCTTCACTAATGGCATGCACACTCATAGTTTTGCTAACCATCCCTGTTTAAGGTGTACCACTCCATTCATCGATATTTCTTTCTAGTATACTAATGTAGCACGAATGAATTAATGCCATTTCTTTTCTCTTTCATGAAGTTGTTAGTCATTTGAGCTCTGGTCACAGTGCTTACTAAAACCAATTCTCTCCTTAGGTGTTTACCACAGATTAATTCTCTATTATTCCAAGGCTGTGCATTTCCCTCCCCCATGGTGACTAGTACATAGTACTTGCATAAAAACTTTTTGCTGAACAAATTAGGTGAAGTGAAGTGAGTAGAAAACTGGCAAAAGGAAAGTTTCTTCTTGAGTTCTTAGAGCAGGGAGCAATTTATCCCCTAAATGAGATCTTCATTCTCTGGGAGGCCCCTATGGCTAAACTCATTAAAAAATAAAGCACATCATAAACCAGGTAAAAGGTCTCAGTGTGGTGCTTGGAGAGGTGCCAGAGTAGAGAATTAGAAAGGGATGTTGGGGACCAAGAAATCTGAATCCACCTTGATCTGTGGATATATTTCTCTAAACTAAGTGAGAAAAAATGGTTGGGAAAAGAGTTGCATAGATAGAAAGACTGTTTTCTTTCTAGATGTGTTTCTGTTTATTCATTTGTCTTGAAACTAAGAATTTCCCTTTCTGTAAAAACCTGTAACAATGGGATAGGATGATAAGATGAAAATAAACTCATAATTATCTTTTATTAAAGATGTACTGAATTCCTATGCTGTTTTGTGAGAATGGGAATAAGAATATGAACACAGAGTGGTTACAGAAAATTGTTTAGGAACTATTGGGGATATATGAAAATAAAATGGAATGGGCTTTTATGAATAAAAAATATTAAAGTCAAATAAAGTCATATTTTAGCATTGTGATGAACAACTTCTGTTGTATTAAGGGAGAGATGGCAAATATTGGTATTGACTGGGAAAAATGTTTCTGTGGTTCATAATAACTTAGTGATGTAAATAGCTGTGCTTGTCTTAAGCTATCTGGAGACCATCTGAAAGATTGGTACACAGGATTTTTTTATGTTTTGCCTCATTTGTAATTCAGGGCAGAAAAGCGGTGAAAACTGTTTTGAAACTTTATAAGTCAAACACACAACCTGTAGCAACCTGGTACAGTAGATAATGGTTGAGTTATATAATGACAAACTAAGGCCAGGTCAAATATGTGGAGAGAGTCTATTTAGGAAATTAGAGCATTTACATCCTCCCAAATGTACTTGAGAATTTTTCAAGTTACAAGCATGCCCAGGACTGGATGGATGCTCAGACAGAAGCTGAGAACACCCTATACTTTCATGTTTGGCTGACCTGTAGGTATAGGACTAGCAAAAAATTAAAGCTAAGAAAGAGTTTTAAATGGCCTGTCTAGGTATTATTGAAATGATGCCTCAACACACAGATAATCTGCAAAGGCTGGATGGGAGTTTTGTAAACTCCTGTTTAAGGAGATAGCTATGAAAGAAAGCATTAGCCAACACAAGCTGAAGAAACAGGATTTTTAGTGATCATACACATGAATGAACATAGCTTTTGCAAAAGTAGATGGGAAAACTCCCAATCAAATGGATAATTAGACATTTGTGAAAAATGTATAACTACTTAATGGTGAGAGACTCAGTTTTTTTAACTAAGATCAGGAACACGACAAAGATGACTACTCTAATCACTGCTATTTAACACTATTGAAAATTTTAGTCATTGAGGGTCATATCAAAAAAATTGGCAACATCAAGTGCTGGTGTGAAAGTGGAGAAAATGGAACAGTTTTACACTGCTGGTGGGAATGTAAATTAATCCAGCCACTATGGACAGCTGTGTGGAGTATCCTCAGACTAGTGAAAATGGAACTACCATTTGATCCAGCAATTCTATTTCTGGGACTCTACCCAAAGGACAGCAAAATACTAATTCAAAAGAACACCTGTACTTGGATGTTTATTGCAGCACTATTGTAAATAGCCAGGATATGAAAACAACCCAAATGCCCCCAAACAGACAAATGGATCAGAAAGTTGTGGTATATGTACACAATGAAATATTATTCCACAATCAAAAAATGAATTTGATGCATTTGTTATAATATGAATGTATCTAGAAGGAATCATGTTAGCAGAAATAAGCCTACTGGGTGATCTCACCAATATGTGGGATATAAGGTAAATGAACAAAAGAAAGGGCAAGGAAAATTTAAAACTAACTGGTATCAGGACAAAAGCACAGAGCAATATAGGGGAAGGGGAGTAAACTTGGGGGAGGGATGGGTCCAAAGATTAAGATGATGGTTGATGGGTGATAAAGTGGTGGGAGAACCTTGAGGGTCAACAGTGATGCAACATATATGCAATCAATTAAAAATAACATTTAAGAAATAAAAGAAATAAGGGGAATAAAGGAAAAATTTAGCCATTGAAAATTATTTTTCACCTATAGGGAAGTTAAGGTGTTGAGAGGACCTTCTTGACTTTTGCCTATGTAATATTTTTGACTCAGCTGGTGGCCACACAGGTAGGATTGCTATAATTCATTGAATTGCCTCCTTGTGATTTTAAAAACTATATTATATTTAATAAAAAGTTAAAGCATATACCCTTGAATAAAAAAAATTAGAGTGGCCACTTTGAGTGATAGATAGTATGTTGGTTATAATAAAACTACTTCACTCTCTTTGAATTAAAATAATAAATCTATTTTTAGTGGAACATAATAAAATGCACAAAATAGTATATTAAGTGTTAAGTAAATCAATAGCAATGCTTTTTACAGCAGCAGCTCCCCAATGGAAAGTACTGTGATATGACAGTTCTGATTTCAGCAATAAAAATTTCACTGGAATAAATATATATATATTTATATAAACTAGATAAAAGCTCTGATCTGTTGATTTTACATTACTAGCTTGAGTGTTTCTTCATTGTTTCATTTTCATTCCCCTCTAATGTTGTGAATTATGGTGGGGGAATGACTGTTTCCCAATATTGTCTTATAAATCATTATCTACTCATTTGTATATGCTGATATTTTTCCATTAATGTCTGAGAATCTGAATGTCTGGACAAGAAATATTTTCTATGTACTTTGCCTAATGCTAAATTTATTAACTTTTTGCTTTTGGAATTGCCCTTGATATTTTGGAAGACAATTCTTGCTTTTGGCAATATTATGATAAACCTAGGCCCATTCTAATCTTTTCTTGACCAAATAATGAAACAGGTGTTTTCTGAGGTATCCATTCCACATATTATGGTAATAGACCTTTAGTTTTTAGAATGAGGCTTTCACAACCAGTAAGGCTTACTTTCTTATACCTTACTAGCTGTCATAGGAACCTGTTGTGAAGAATATCGATTATCCTTGCCTATGAGATAGATGGTGGCCACATAGTTGGGACCAAGTACCAAAAGAATTCTATTTCAGACAGTATCACAAGACCAGAGCATGAATGCTATCTCCCAGGCCCGCAGTTGTGCTCATTCTGTGCAGCCAGCTTGATGGAAACAATGGGAATAGAGTGGTGATGAGATTGCAGCTTGGTTCATTCAATAGATAAGAGTCTGAAGACAATTGGGCCAACTTCTCTTTGCATAAACCAACCATCCTGCAGTAATGTCATAGAAATAACTTACAATATCATAGCCAGTTATAATTATGAGTCCTCAGTGGTAATATTAATGCACAGAATTATGAATATAATATGAAAATGCAGTGTATTAGTTTGCTGGGTCTACTGTAACAAAATGCTATGGACTGTGAGGGTTAAACAACAGAAATTTTCTCACAATTTTGGAAGCCAGTAGGATAAGAACAAGGTGTCATCAAGGTTCCTCTTCTCTGAGTCTCTCTCCTTGGATTGTAGATCCCCTTCTTTCCCCTGTGTCTTTACACAGACTTCACCTGGTGTCTGTATATGTCCTAATTTCCTTATATATAATTCTCCATTGAATTGAATTAAGGTCCATCCTAATGACCTAATTAATTGTATTTTTTATAGACCCCTCTCCATAAATACATATGGTACTGAGGGCTAGGATGTCAACATATAAATTTGGGGGAGAACAAAATTCAGTTTATAATACTGTGACAACTTCCTAGTCTTGGTTACATGCATTGGCATGATGTTTAAAACCATTACACTATATGTAGTAGCATCACTTTTTAAGTTCATGCTCCAAATGATAGTCATTTATCAGGTCTTTCTCTGGTGAACATGAGTGTGAAATGTGAAAAACAAAGGGAAGTACATATAATACCTTTCACTTCTTTGTGGGAAGTTTATTAGAATTCTAGCAGAATTTTGTAACCATATTTTAGTGAGCCTAGTTATATGCAAAAAATTATGAAAGCTGGTTTTAAAATATGAATGTTTACTAAAGCACTGCTTTGTCCCTTTCTCCTTTGTTCGGTAATAATTCAGTAATACTGGAACACATACTAATACAGGAGGATATTAGAAATTAATGACCCTCATAATCAAAGTGAATAGATTTGAGCTCATTCTATTTGCCATCAAATGTGTTAATTCTTCAGTACTACCTAAGTCTTTTAATAATGTTACCAGTTAACTGCTACACAGTGTTATTGACTATGATGTCTTTGACTTTCCTCTTTCCTTTCTCTTTATTGTAATATTGCACTTGCATTCACAGATCTGATTTCAGAATCCAGGTTTGCCTATCTGTCTCTTTGACTTTGACATGCTATCATTCTTCACTTTAGTTTCCTCATCTGCAAAATATGGAGTAAATGATGATTCCCATTTTATAGAGTTGTGGATTAAGTCAGATGATAAAATGAATGCATCTGGAAACCAGCAAATACCAAGTAAACATTTCTAACTGAATTTATCTGTCAACTTTCTCTCAATTGTACATTCTTCTCTACAAATGTTTCTACCCTAATATGGACTTGCAGATCACAGGTGATAGAATCCAACCCACTCTTCGCACCTACTTTAATCTATTTTCTCCTATCCTCTTAAAAACCTTAGTGGCTACAGACTATTTTGAATGCAAAGTTAAATTATATTAATCTCACTTTCCAGGTTTTAAAATTTTTTGGTTCAGTGTCTCCTTTAAATGTTCTTTGGTGTCAATATGCCCTTAACCTGCTTTGTGTTTTTGTGTCACCAGTCTTGGCAGTGAGGATGTCCATTCTCTAAGTTAGTTTGAAGATTATTTAATGTGATTCCAGAAGTCTTAGTCTTGAGAGTTCCAAATCACTTAACTTCCCTGAGTTTTATTTTAGTAATCACTAAATTGACATGGTTCTTGTAGTTCAGTATG
Organism: Uropsilus gracilis; assembly: GCA_004024945.1. Taxonomy (NCBI): domain Eukaryota; kingdom Metazoa; phylum Chordata; class Mammalia; order Eulipotyphla; family Talpidae; genus Uropsilus; species Uropsilus gracilis. Next base: position 1,952 of record PVHY01000365.1, on the reverse strand, counting down.
CAAAAGAATTACCCAGAGAACTTGTGAAACATGTAGTCTCTAATGCTATGCCAGAAATTCTGATAATTTCTAACATTTAGAAATATTGAAGGAATACAGTTCAGTACTCAAAGTGCACTACCTAACAAAAGTTAATTGTACCTATTGAGTTTTTCTCATATGTATATTCTTGTGTGACTACCATCCATCTCAATATATGAAGCATTTCTAGCAACTGAGAAGTTACCCATCCCTTTCCAGTCAATGCCTCCTCCAGAGACAACTGCTATTCTTATTTCCTCTCATAATTCTTTTTTTTACCAATATGCTTCTGGTATTGCTTTTAGATTTACTTACCTTTGGTTATGAATTTCTGTTTCAAATGAGAAGTACTTTGAATGAGTTGACAATATTAACCCAAATTTAGATATTGTTTAGAAACATATTTTCTGCATCCTGGGTTCCCTCCTGAAAGGTCAGTCCAGAGGGCTTTCTTCTTTGATTCTTCACTACTCCAAGCATTTATTATTCTTCTTATTCTTCAGCTCTATGCTGATTTCTTCCCAAGACAGGCAGGAAATATAAATTATTAAAGTTAAAGATCACAGAGTTCAACCTGTGTCACTTTTAGCCATTCCTTCTGCATTCTAGGTCTTTTTCCTCTGTTTGAGAATGTCCAATATCTGAGACGTAATTATATCATATTAATTTGTTTGAAAGTACTTTTGTGTATTGAACTATAAAGTATTCATTGGTAAAAATGCTCATAGTTGCATCCTTAACAATAAAAAGTGTATCTGGTATATTTTCTTTGTGGTGGTCTCCTAAATACGTAAGGCAGCTGTCTTATATTCCCGGAGATTTTTCTTCTCTAGTGCTTGAAATTAGGACTCCAAGCACTTTACTGGATCCTGCCATGCCTTTCAAAGACCAAATCAAAAGGGTACTGTGTAACTGAGAGTCACAATAGCTTGCCAGGGGAGAAATTACACTTTATGCTATAACACAACTGCTGAAGTAATGTACAGGTTCTACCCCACTGGGACCTATAGAATAGACTCTTTTTATTCTCTGCAGGACCAGCTTCATGAACATGCAACCTGTTCAGTTTTTCTGGGCTCCACCTAGCTGACTTGGTTTGATGTTATGCTGTTGTTATCCAAAAATGTAAAAAATGCCATTTCTAAACAATCCGCAGTGCCTTTCTAGGTACATTATATTAGCTAATGTCTTGCACATTTTTATTTTGATTCTGTAGTAACATTGTCATATGTTATATCTTGTAGTCCTTTTACTTATTTCAGAAAGCTTTTCCTTAGAGCAATGAGCATAACTTCTATATTATAATCATACTTATGTTATAGATGAATAACCTTGGGTTTAAAGTAAACTGTCATGTTTTATAGCTTGTCAGTATTAAAGTTAGGCTAGAGCTAGTCGCAGCATTCTTTGAATAAGATCCTTTAACCCATTTTCTGAAGTAGTGCTATGTGCTATTTTACACATAAATCCAGGGCATATGGGTTTTAATCTTATTAACATTCCAGATTCCTACAGTTCCTTTAGTTTACTCTCCAGTACCATATTATCCAAATTCCTTTAGTTTACTCTCTAAATACCACACTTTGACTTGAAACCATGTATTGCTGACTCATATTTAATCTAGAGTTCTCTCTATTTGCTCCTCAGGTCATTTACCCATAATTGAGTAGTCTTTCTTATCTAATAATTGAAGCTTATTTTTTTTCTAATCTTAAGTGATTTACCTGCACTTTCATTTTTATAAAAGTAATCTCAGGTTAATTTTAAAAGAATTCCAATGCAATTGCTTTTTCTTCCCTCAATTATGATTCTGATCTATAGCTAATCTCCAGATCATTAAAGATGTTCCAGTAATTGGAAAGAAATCTTCATTTTTTTTTTTTTTTTTTTTTTTTTTTTTTTTTTTTTTTTTTTTTTTTTTTTTTTTTTTT
>PVHY01000364.1:217499-247175 GCA_004024945.1 Uropsilus gracilis | reverse complement strand
TGTTCTAACTAAATCTCTTAAGAACTGTGAATTTTGGGCTCCCATATCACTCGCTCCAGGAGTGAAGATCACCTTCTTATAATGCTTCCTTATTCTTAAGAACTATATTCTTTTTTACTGTGATGTTAAACATAAATTCTTTTAGATTGTTGTTTAATTAAAAATATCTATCATATTAACTTTCTTCTACTTGATATTTCTCAAGGATATAGAAATATGAATCAATTTCATGCCTATAAATGAACGCAATTTCACCACAATCTAACCATTCTGGAAACACTTACTTTGAAGAGAAAGGGATTTTTAAACTGTGATGTGGATGTGTTTTATCTTCTTATTTTATAAGCTTTTAAAGACAGATGAGCTAATTTTGCCATCTTCATATACATATGCTGTCTGCCTCCATGTAGTCTCTGGCATATAATTGTTAGAGTTTCAAGAATGAGAACCACTGACCTACTGAATACCCCTATCTAACCTGGCTTTATATGCTTCATTCTTCAATTCTATCTCCCACATCTCCAGATGTACCCTGGGCTTCAGCAGTTCACAGAAATCTATGCTGTCATGGGCTTTAAGCATTTTCACATACTGCGTTTTCTGTTTGAAACACATTTTCTCCCTTCTGTTATCTGAAATATCCTGTTCATCTTTCAAGCTTCAATTTAAATGTCTTCTCTTCTGTAAGTCTTCTTTTATCCTCTCCCACCTTAGAAGATCTGATTATACCCTTCAATATTTCTTCTCTATGCTCATTCAGACTTCTATTATAGGTCTTATTGCACTATGTAACAATTGTTTATTTTCACATCCCTCTCCTGACCTGACCTGTCTCCTCTCTTATCACCTGTTACAGACCCTATAGTACAGGGACCAAAACTTTTTCATGTTTGTGTCTCAGCATGGTATCTGACAGTTGTCCAAGCGGTCATCTAATATGCAAGTAATAACCGAGAGCTTTGTATGTTTGAAGGATTGCCCTAAATATTAAGGCTGAAACAGGAGGAGTATATTCTCTTGACTTCACAGAGATGGTATATGATAAAGCTGGACAGCAACACTCAAAGGAATATTGTGGGAGACCATGGCAGGCATGGCAAAGGCTCAGTAATATTTTTGAAAGGCAATGAAAATACATCAAAGGTTGGAAGCTGAGATTGGTCAGATTTGCTTTAATGGAGAGCCTTATGATAAATACTATGTTCAGAAAAGTTATCTTTAGAAAATATAGATGACACTGAGAAAAGCAGAAAGTTAATGTCAACTGTATGAAGTAAATAAACTCCCCATCCCCTTTAAGGCTGAGTGCTAAGTACATGAGTATTATCACTATTAGCTATATGTTCAATACATTGAAATTCAGTATTTTTTTAAAGCTTTAAAACTTATTTAGGCTGAGTTTAGGCAATGAGTAAGAAGAAGTCATACTCAAACAGGACAGAGTCTACTCCATAGTTCATTAACCCATTGAAAGAATTTAAACTAGAATATGAACGGGGAGTTTAGAAGTAGATACATCTGGGGATTTTAAGGAAATAGAAACAATATTCAACATAGGGTGAAAAAACAGAGGAAAAACTAAAATGGAAGATGGTGGTGCCATTTACTGACAGAAGGAAATTGGTGGAGAAAAGGTGAAATCTAGGCCTAAATGCTATTTTCATAATAAAAATGTGAGAACAAACTAATGCAATTTCTGTTGCTCACATGCAACTTCAGATAGAATGAAAGGGGTCATATGGTAGATTTCTATCAGGGGAGTTTCCCCACTGTTGTGCATGGATATGGGAACCTTAGGTATTCCTGTAATCAGATTCCTGTAAGGGACAGTGTCATTGCTATAAGCAGACAGATGATCTGCTAAAGTAACAACATAGTGGATTGGTATTTTTGACCTAGAGAAGGAGACTGTGCATGGACACACAGAGATAAATTGCTATTCAAGAAACTAAAACTATCACATCAAGTATCACTTACTCCATTTTGACTTGTCAGAATCAGGAAAATCTTTCATAGACCTTAATATATGTGGTAAGTTTATTTACTTTCCTGTTGATAACATATTTGTGAGCAACTTCAGTGTTTCACAAACAACATATAAAGCAGTGTAGTACATATTTCATGCTAAAGATTTTCTTTTCCATTATTTTGGAGATTTTTCTTTGTAATAAACTAATACACATATGCATTGGCATCATGTTAAATAAATACAAAACAATGAAAGCATTATAAATAAAAATGTGTAAGACAGATTGCATAAATGTTATACATATACTGAATATATATATTTCATATATACATATACTGAAATATATATATATATATGTAAATATATATATATATTTCACATCATTGTGATCCCTGGGGGTGGTTCCCAACTTAATTCAGATGAGCAAATATGACTATCTGAAACTAAACAAACAAAAACAGAGTGATCTAAGAGTCCCACTGGATATCACTCCACAGAAGTAGGGGGTAGTATAGATAAAACCATATAGTTAAAATGTAGTAAAGCCTTCCTTTTATTAAAAAAAAGTAGTAAGATTATACAATGAAGAAGAGTGATTTGAAATTCAAAGACAGGCAAGGGGCAGAGTAACTATTAACATAGAATTAGAAGCATTTTATTTTCATAAGTGAAAAATTATTCTCATTAACTGAAATGAGAGACCATCAAATAAAACAAGTGCTAATCAAACTTGCAAAGGAGTAGCAGAAATATTTGGAGACTTATGTTGGATCTGTGAATTTTCTAGATATCAAGAATGTTTCAAAAGACTTTTTTTCTCGGAATATTTATAGAAGAGTCATTTTAATATTGGCAAAGTTTTCAAATATAAAAACATTTGGTTAATCATTATTTTGTAATAAGATTGTGGTCAGAACACTTAACGTGAGACTATGTCCTTAACAATTTTTAAGGACATTATATAGTAGTACTACTTAAGGCATTGTTGTCCAGCAGATTATTCAAATCTGTGCAAAACTGAGATATTTTACCCATTAAACAGCAACTCCTCCATTCTTCCTTAGGCCCCAACTCTGCTTCTATGAGTTTGACTATCTTTTATACCTCATACAAGGGGGATTGTGAAATATTGTATACTAATGACTAAATTATTTCACTGATCATCAAGTTGTAAAGTTTATTTACTTCATTGAAGATTGCAGGATGCCCTTCTTCAATAAGGCTAAGAAATATTCTGTCATATGTATGCGTAGATGAACATTTATCTATATGTGTGTGTGTGTTTTATCCATTCATGTCAATCGACATTTAAGTTCTTTCACTTCCTGGCTATTATAAATTATATTACAGTTAATGTATTAGAACAAACAACTCCTTAATAATATAATTTCAAGTAAATACTCAAAAATGAGATTTTTGAGTCATGTGGTACATCTATTTTTCAAATTTTGAGGAAGTTTTCTATAATTTTCCATAGTTACATCATTTACATTCTCACCCAACCTCAGAACAACTAAATATATAAAGATGCACTATGATGTTATATATATACACACATACACACACACACATACACAAACAAAGGGAAATGTACTTATTCTAGACATGTAAAATTGAGCAACTCCCTAACCCTCTGTTTACTCATATATAAACTCAGCAAGTTGGAAGGAGCTCCATAAAGATGCTTCCTCTTCAAAACACTCTTGATTGTATTGTATTATGTTCTCATGTCCATGTTTGCAATTGAAATATTTTGAGAAATGAATCGTTGCTCTGATAAAATGCTTGTGCATTTCAAAAAATTGGTAAACTGAATGGAGAAAAAGATAAATAAAACACAATAGCAGATCTCAATAATTGACTTTTGATAATGGACACAAGGCTCAGAGAGAAAATGATTCAAACTAGAGTAACATGATAAACCACATGCCTCTAGATGACATACACAGGCTACGCCACTCAACTGCGGCAGAATACCTACTCTTCTCAAGAGCACATGGAACATTCTCTTGCAGAGATCATATGTTATACCACAAAAAAAGTACTAATTAATATAAGGAGATTGGAATCCTAATAAGCAATTTTTTCTAATCATAATGCTATGAAACTAGGAATGAATAGCAAATGGAAAACTGGAAAAATTCACAAAGATGAAAAAACTAAACAATACACTTTCAGTTATCCAAAGGGTCAAAGCAGACAGCAAAAAGGAACTAGACAGGGTTATTTTTGCTACATTCTATGAGTTTTGTATATTATATTTTCATTTTGAGTTGTCTCAATATGTTGTCTAGTTTCCTTTTATTTCACCAAGGTTAAAGTAAATAAGCTTCTGTAGAAGTACTAGAAAATGATAGAAAGCATTTTAAGACATTTTATTATGGAGTTCATTGTAACTTAGGTTTACAATTCTGTCACACACACTAAACTGAATGTTCCTCCAGAGAGGGAATGCATTTGTCATTGTAACCCCTCTGCCTATTGCTCTAGGTAGAACACAACAGATTTTCTATAAATATGAGCTATTGTGTGTGTGTGTGTGTGTAAGTAGACAAAAGAGAATATAATAATAAAATACTTTAGTTTGGTAGAATTGTCCTTTCTTGAGAGGGTAAGATTGTGTAGAATAAGCTTAATAAGGAGCCAAAAAGTGACTGGAATGATTCAGGTGTGAGGAGAAATGGAACCTACATATTGTTCATCAGAATGGAAAGGAAGGTGTGGGTTATAACAGATTCTGTGAAAGAAAAAAAGAGCAAAGTAATCAAAAAGGAAAACATAAAGAAAATGAAAAAATATGGGTCCTATAAAATTTGAATAAAAATGGAAAAGTTGATTCTCCCAAAATACAAAATCCACGACCAGATGTCTTCACTGGTGAAGTCTACAAATATCCTTAGAAATAGCAAAGGCTGGTCAGGATATGGAAAAAAGGAAGTCTAGTGTATGGTAGATTGGACTGTAAACTTGGACAACCACTATGGAAAATAGTATGATAGTCCTCAAAAAGTAAAAGGTAGACTACATATGATATAGCAATTCCACCTCTGAACATTCATCTACAGAGCAGAAACACGAATTTGAAAAGATGTATATATCTCTAAGTGAATTGGGGTACTATTTATAGTAGTCAAAACATGGAAACAATTTAAAAGTCTGTGAGTGGATGAATATATAAAGAAAATGTGTTGTATATAAACACAATGGAAATGAACTAACATAGTGTTAGGACATAATACAATATTTTTCACTGCATTATAAAAAACAAATAGAAAACTGCCATTTGCAACAACTTGGATGAACCTTGAGGAATTATGCTCAGTGATATGATTTCACCTAGAAATAAAATTTCAAGAACAAAATATACAAATCAATAAAACAAATCTAAGAAAATCAAATGTATAGATACCAAGAACAGCAGGTTGATGGTTGCCAGGACTGAAAAGACAGGAAAGTAAAGGTGGAAGGAGAGAAGGGGATAGAAAAGGTACAGACTCCCAGTTACAAGGTAAATAAGTTGGGGATGTAATGAGCATAGTGGTGACTACAGTTAATAATATCTATGGCTAATTTGATTCAAAAGCTGTCAACAGAGTAAATATTAAAAGAGCTCATCACAAGAAAAAAAATTGTGACTATTCCGGTAAAGGATGGTAATTACATGGATGAGATCATTTTTTTTTTATTTCCTCCGTCCCCCTTGATCATTCTTCAATGTATACAAGTATTGAAGCATGCTGTGCACCTGAAACTAACACAACTTCATATGTCAATTATATCTCAATTTTAAAAAAGACAGTTTTTTTTTTGGTTTGTTTTGTTTTAAACAGGGAGGTGCAAGGATATGTAGAGGGGCCCTGATGTTCTCAGTTAGCCAGCCTCCTGGAGAAGCAGATTGCTGGCAGGATATCAGAGTGGTCAGCTGCTAAAGAAAGCTAGTAAGGGTGCCAGTCTTCAGGAGTGAGATTGGTAGGAACCAGAGGCAGAGAAGGAAAGTGCAAGCAGGAAAGATAGTATCACAGTAATCCAAAGATCTGATCTCAAAAGAGTAGGGGTCTACTGGATAAATGTTACCACTAAGGTAGATTTATAGAAAGTTTCTAATCAGGTCATTTCCTGCCATTACCTTGAGGAAGATCAAGGGAGAGAAAAATATGTATAATTAAAGTTAATGAGAAAAAAACTGCTACTTACCGCCTTTTTGGACTCAGTACCAGTTCCTCTACTTGACTTTTACTCAAGGTAGACAAGCCCAGGTTTTCTACTCTTCCCTGTTTTTTTTTTTTAGTTCCTTTCCACAATATCTCTTCTCTGTTTCTCCTTCCTGGAGTACCCTTCTCAACAGCCACAGCTGTTAAAATCATACATTGCTTTCAATTTTATCTGAAATGCTTCTTCTTTTGAACAATTTTGAATCATGACAAGCATTGTCTTGCACCGTTTACAATTTCATGCCATTTTTACAACTTTCCCAAGGCACTGAGAATATTTTTGATGCATACTCACACACACGTCTCATGCTTCCTTTGCTAGACATATACATGTCTGAAGAAAGAAAGGATCACAATCAGAATCTACTACATTTCTATGACTATATGAATGCTTGGAGAACTGTGCTTTTTGTATTTTACTCACCACTCCATTTAGCAATCAGATAGCTACCTCAGGCCAAGATGTCTAACAGTGAAAACAGGAAGAAGGTCTTTTCCATGAGACCATTCCATGTTTGGAATTACATTGGCTAGCTAAGGGCCTTTACAATTCTAAAGATTCATTTGTCAGGGAACATTGCTAATGAGAGTAGCATCTATAAAATACATCTAAATATTCTCCACCAAGATAATCTTATTTTTGTCATCTGAAAGATAATATCAGAAAGATTATTTAAATAGAAAATTTTCGTCAAGAAGATAGAGGAGATAAAATATTTAGACAGGAAGAGCTCAGTTTGTAAGTTCTGGGGTAGAATCCCATAGAAAAAGAAGGACTCTGAAATAAGGAGTGTTTAAGGGGATTTTCATAAGGGGTATCACTGAACATAATTATTAAACATAATTTAATATCTTGGTTTAAGACAAAAGTTGCTTTTTCACCCCAAAAACTAGCAGTTAATATATTCAAGTTGTTAATTGCTATGGGAATATTTAAAACCACTTAATGATAGTAATTCCCAATGGAGAGAGCAATATGGTACCTTATAAAAATAACTAAAATATTACATATTGTGTAATTGAGACAATACCCAAAACTCAATAGTCTATTGCTAAATATATCCCTGAAAAAGGATGAAAATATATCATAATATTAATATAACTGGATATACAGAAACTGTAACTTCTTATTTTATAAAAGCAAAAAAATGTAAATATTATGACCTTCTTGACTTGTGTGTTAGCATTTGAATTCATAATGGATGGAAATTCTTCTCATTTTTTAAAAGTAGAAAATTTGTTATCACAGAATTAGGAAAGATAAAAGTTTTTCTTTTTATCTTTTAAAAAATAATCAGATTTTTTAATCTCAGTTTTATCTTACCTTTCATCCTGTGTCATATAGATAAACAAACAACAGAAATTATCAATCCACATGACATTCTAGAAAAAACCTTCAGTTTTAATCTACCTTAATGTGATGTAAACTTTGTGTCTACCAAAAAAATTTACCAAGGGTAGATTTTAGGTTAAGTGTTTTAAATACAAAAGAAAATACTTGATATAAAAATAAATGAATAACTTATAAGGGGTAAGAAGTAATTCTGAGAGGAGAGAGATTTATTTATGTGGTTGATTGTGATGATGGTTTTATAGATGATTTTTTTTCAAACATATCAAGTTGTATATATTAAATATATTCAACATTCTTATTGCAAATTATAGCTCAATAAGTTGATATGAAATGATAAATAAGAATAAAAATTTTGCGTAAGACCATATTAATAAGGTATAGCGAAAAAATTAGAAATGGGAACTAAATGTTATTTTGAAAAAATATCAAATGATATAACCTCTTATTTTATTTTATTTAGAATTTTTTTTATTGATTGCTCACATACATACTACATACATATATGTGTGTATATATATATAACATCATTGTCTACCCTGAGGTTCTCCCATCACTTTGTCACCCTGGAACCATCTTAATATTTTGTGCCCTCCCCATGTCCCATTTTTCATCCTCCTCCCCCCTTCTTGCTCTACATTTCAGTTCTGTTGGCAGTTTTGGATTTTTCTTGCCCATTTTCCCCCCTATATCCCTCATATAAGTGAGGTCATCCCATATTTCTCTTCTTTCTGGCTTATTTCTGCTAAATTAATTCCTTCTACCTCCATCCATGTTGCAGCAAATGACATGAGTTTGTCTTCTTTGATATTCCATTGTGTAAATATACCACATCTTTTTCAGTCATTCATCAGTTTGGGGGCATTTGGGTTGTTTCTATATCTTGGTAATTATAAACAGTGCTATAATAAACATGCAAGTACAGGTGTCCTTTTGAATGAGTGTTTTTGTGTCCTTTGGATAGATTCCCAGTAGTCAGATTATTGGGTCAAATGGTAGTTCCACTTTCAGTTATTTGAGGGTCCTCCACACAGCCTTCTATAGTGCCTGGACCAGTTTGTACTCCCACCAGCAGTGTAAGAGTGTTCCATTTTCTCCACATCCACACTAACACTTGTTGCTTTTTTTTTTTTTTTAATGGGCTATTCTTGCTGGAGTAAGATGGTATCTCAGTGTGGTTTTAATGTTAATTTCCCTGATTATTAGCGATGTGGAGGATTTTCTCCTGTGACTTTTGGCCATCTGTATTTCCTCTTTGGAGAAGTGTCATTTTACTTCTTCTTCCCATTTTTTAATTGGGCTTTTTGCTTTGTTTTTGGTAGGTTGTGTGAGTTCTTTGTGTGTCTCTGTTATCAGGCCCTTATCACTTGTTTTGAGGGCAAAAAATTTTCTCCTAATCGGTTGGGTTTCTGTTTGTTTTGGTTATTTCTCTTTTGCTGTACAGACCTTTTTAGTTTGATGTAGTCCTAGCTGTTTATGGACATAACCTCTATTTTAAAACAGGTAATTGTAAGAAGCCACTTTAGCTGGCCACGACCCATGCGATGAGTGAAGAGCATTTCATTCACTATCTTCATTCACTACCTGGCTTCAGAAAACTGAAGAAAGAATGGCATAGTTCTTTCCAGTGAGTGGAATCCCTGTTCCTCCAGAATTACCTCACCGTAGAGACATTACCAAAGAGATAACAGCAAGTTAATGAATGTGTCCCCTGCCCCCAAGTATTCCACAGGAACAGGTATTTTTTATCTGTTTTTTCCTAAGTTACTTCCTCTCCTCTTTCAACATGTTGTAAACCATTCCTTTGTACTATATAAAAAGCCATCAAGGGCATAATAAACTAACTGAATGTTTCATGCTTACATTCAGTCCCAGTTTTTCTGACAGTCATTTCTCTCATCCTTCCTTCCTCAATTTCCCACCTCCGCCCCACAATAGGTAAAGACATGATTTCCTCCCACATTAATATTGATATATTCATACTTTTCAAATACGGATGAAGTAATCTTAGGGTTTGGGTTTTTTTGTGTGTGTGTGTTTGTATTTTTTTTCCATTATATGATCTTACCTGACCTACAGACACAGATTTTTTTACCTTAAATCAACACCTTTCTCTCACCTTTCACATACATGGCATGACCCTCACATATATAGTACAGATATAGTATCTATTATTATACATAGGTCCTGAAGAGAGAGAGGAGAAACACATTATATTATACCTGCTATTATATCTGCTCCCTCAGTCTTGAGTTTTCCCCCCTAATATTTTATTAGGTCACTTGAGGACATTTCCTAAAAATTATGAAATGTGGAACCTTAATATAAATTTCCAAAAAGGAAATCTGGTATGTAGTAATCCCTGAGCTTATTTAATCAGGGACCCATGTTTTATTGCTAATTATATCTACACCTCACAGAGTACACTGTGAGAAACACCACAGGAGAGTGAAAAGGGCAGGGCAGAAGGGTCCAGGATCAATTGTTACTCATGTTGACTTGCTCTACTCACCAATTCTTTATTCAATGGTTATTGATAACAAGATATAATTTGTTCATTTCAAGAAAGACCAGCACATTCTGTGCAACAATCAGGCTTTGTCCTAAAGAGCTTTCTCTCTGCCTGAATGATGCCTTCTCCTCGATTATGATACACAACTCATTTCTTTGAGCAAATAGATGAAGCAAAGGAAGTGAAGTTTTTCTCAGTGAATTTCTAAGGACTTATTGAATTTTTCTGTCGAATTTGCAAAATCTGAGGAAGACATACAATTAGGCACAGAAAAAATAACTAATAGGGAGAACTGCAAAATATCTGACTTGTGTCTGGAAAAATTTATAAAATATAATATCGTTGCTTATAGAACAAAGCTTAATTTCAGAGAATTATTAAATTGCCTTAGAATGAAGCAAAGGGCAGGCGAGATGAAACCATGTTAAACTCTAGAAATATGACTACAGAATTGAGGGTTTCAAAGAGGACAGGGGGTGTGAGACACCCAAAGGGAAGAGAGTCCGATTGGTGATGGTGAATTATTGGGGCTCTGTCAGTCTGTGAGGTCTGGTAATATACATTTGAAAATGTGTGAATCTATGCTCCTAAAGCATATACAGTGTGGAGAAACAATACTATCTCAATAAAAATAAGAAATTAAAAAATAATTATCTTACGAGTAATTTTCTAGATCTATTTATTGAATTTTCCTTCTTTAGTTCATATTTAATGTGAACATTTCATTTCATATATATGAAATATATCCTTTGTTCATATCCTTCTAAGATGTTAGTATCTTGAAAAAAATTTTATTCTAAAAATTTGAATCCAAACAGCAAATTTCAAAATATTCCAAGTTGAGTATGAATAAATATTAGTACTTAAAATACCCTATGTTGAAAGAACCCTTTCTTTCCTGCACTGGCATCTGATCATCAGAAAGACTTCTGAAAGTCCTCTTTGTATAATAACTCTCTCAGGGCAGTTCCTTACTTCACTGCAACAGGACAGTGATTATTCAACCCCTGAGAAATACATGTGGAGCCAACAGGTTATAAAGAAAAACAATACAGGACATGGCTTCTAGCATTTTATTGAGAAAGAATGATATTTAGTCATAAACCAGAAATATCAATATATTAGGAAATTATGATAAATAGCATTCTATGAAATATATTTAAAATATATGGTGTATAGTTCATAATAGATATTATATGTATATAGTCTAAAGTGTATAGTACATATTAGAATATAGTAGTGTACAACATATAGATATATATTTACAATGTATATGACACAACATATATACAGCATATATAGTATGTAGCATGCAGAATATAGTATAAGGTAGCAATGTGAATACTCTGAGAGCCGAGTTGAAGGTCACTTAGGAGATGCAGATAGGTTTATGCAGGACAATTCCATCAGGAGGAAACTGTTTACAAATGACCTTGAGATGGTAAGAAATGGATACTTTGAGATACTGAAAGTAGATCAGCAGGCTGGAGAACAGCAAATGTGAAGGGAAGAGAAGTCTAAATAAAACCTTCAACTTGACTCTCCAACTACATCCAACCATTCACTCCCTGCTCTCCCTACAATTAACCTCAAGATCATTTTCAAGAAACTTGGTGAAGAGGAACAGAGAGAAATGTTTGTCTACCAGGACCATCTTGAAGGATATCACAGTGCAAATTCTACAACTGTGACCACAAGAAGGAGGTAGTTGTGGTAGTGGTATGTCAGCCAGAATTATCTTTCAGACATTAATGCAATTATTCTGTGGCTCCTAACATGGTCTGAACTGAGCTCCCTGCTCTAGTGTCTGATATGGGTCTCACAAATTGTCATCTAATAAGGTTCATTCTGCCTTCTGCATCTTTGGAAGAAACCCAACAAGTTTCATGACAGTAATTACCCTGTTCACTCTCAGACGTATTCTTCAAATTCAACCAATGAGTCATATTATCAATGTGACCAGATGTCAAGCCTGGGTATAAGTGGAGTCTTAAACTGAAAATGAATCTGCAAAAAATGAAGGGAGTTTCTGCAGTCACTCCCTGCTGAATTGAGTCAACAAAGTCATTAGTAGCCAAATTTCTGAACATCACTTTATGATTCCTGAAAAGCAGGCATCTGAGTATCTGTTATTGAGTCATGTCTGATCTCAAGAAATGTTTATGAAATTGATGAATATTTTAAACTTCCAAATTTAAAATAATCATACTATTCAAGGATTTAATCTATTGAGCATGGAATAGCCTAACTTTAAAATATTAATCTCAATTTAAAATTTAAAATCTCAACCTGTGGAAAATAAGGAGAATGATGCTCCAAGCTGTATTAGTGAAAAAGCAGGTTGGGGATGCGAGCCTATAGGACCGAGGGTTTGCACCATATTTTGTCTAGCCTCTGTCCTTCACCCAGAATACAGACAGGGAAATAAGATAAGGAATTTCTCAGTGTAAAAATCCTGGAATGATGAACTATATGCTGAAGCCAGCTTGCTAGATGTCTAGAGGATAGCTTAGATGAACAACACTATCACCACCCCACCCCAAACTGGACATGTTGACTCAAGAGATTTTGCATCGCCCCCCTCCAAACACACAGTCCATCTGCATACTCCCTGCTTGCTGCCTGCTTTCTTTGAATCTTATTTTTTGCTTGTTTCTAAGTAAAAGTGAGAACTGCCTATGTTCATGGCTCCATCTTGACTTGGACTTCCAGAGTTGAGTCATATGGTGCAGTCCCTCTAGGTTTCTCATTGCTCCAACCCTTTTGGACTCTGAGTAATTTTTCCTCCTCCCATGCCTCTCTGGAGGTTGCCACTCTGTGAGGTAACATGAAATAAATTTGCCTCCAGATGCCATGATCTCAGGGGCATGGAACTACTTCTCAAAAGGTTTTTAATGATGACTGGTGAGATCCCAAATACTGTGATAGTTGATGAAATTCCAGTTGTTCAGTTTACCAGTGACTATGCCTTGAGGGCTAGAAAAATATCAGTGGAGATGGAGGCTCTGATAGAGGATAAATGAAACTGCAGAAGCCGTGCAGGGGTTGGGGGTGTTATTCTGGGCTTTGGCCTCTAGGAGCAACCATTCTAGGCTTCAGTCCTGAAGGGTGGTGATTCTGGAGATCAGCCATCCCAGGATTTGACCACACTGGGAGAGAGGAGAAAGCTGCTGGGAAATAAAATATGCGTTTCTCAAACAGAGAGGTGAACTTACTGAAAGCAGTCTGTGAACCTCTCAGACATAGGGGAGGTGAAGCTGGTGCAAAAGAGAATCTGGATCTCCTAGAGAGAGGAGAGTTTACAGTTGTTCCTATTCCTTTTAGAATAGGAAAGATGCCATCTTGAAAGCATGGCCTTTGTTTAGGTTTTTAAAACACTGGACAACAACTGGAGTAAGATAAGTGGCGAGATATGACCTCAGTAACTCTTTGTTTTCCCTTGTTTGTTAAATAAATCTCATTATTGTTGTTCCCTTAATCTGTTTTTTACGTTTTTAGCTGCATTATCACTGGTATCACAATATGTTTCAAGGCTAACTAGGAACAAATATTTGATTTTTAATATTTCATTGCTTGTTGATACCATATGAATATCATGTTTATTGTAATATTCATTTAAGTTACACTACATGTGAATCACTTTACAGGGGACTTTTTCCTGTAGAAATGATTTTATACTTTGTGGTTATGTCTACAACCCAACCGAAAACTGGACATTGTTTTATCTGGCACAAATATTTGTTGCATTTCTAGAACAGAATGAAGTAGCAATAGTCTGAAAACAAATATCATTTCACCATTTATCAATAAATGTAGTGGAGAAGTGGGTCACAAGCACCGCTGGACTCTCAAAGGTTAGGCAGTTGAAGTGATAGTGGGACCACAAAGAACACTGAGTCAACAGGATGTGGGAGCTCTTATGACAATAAAAAGTCTGACAAGATCACAGGAAGTAAGAAGCAACTGATGAAAATGCATTCCCTTCTCCTTCCAATTTAATTATGCTTCTGTTTCCAGTTGTTTTGTTTTTTTATCACCCTTATGACCCAAACTAAAGACTCAATTTTTTACTTTGGCTCCTATTTGCTGGTTTACAAGAAAGGATTAAAAACCACATATCTCAAACCTCTAATAACAATGAATGACTGACACCAGTAGGCATTCTGTGAATGGTGTCTATTACCACTTCTCTTACTAGTGATTACTGCTACTTTCTCCATCACGATTACCATCACCCTCTATTAACTGAATAAATGGGTTCACCCTAATAAGATACAGGTTTATTTTGTTTCTCAGTGTAAAGCTCATTATCATCTCTACAAGGTTAAATTGGACTTAGGTAGGGCATGAGAACCTGGAACGGGAGGCTATACATTTACTCACACCCACTTTTCCAGCTATTTGATGTCAGCAGAAGGGAAAGAGATGAAAGTAAAGATGCCTGAGGCCATTTAAAAATTAACTAGTGCCACTGAGATGTCTCCCTTGGGTGTTACACAGTCATGATGTCAAAGTGGTATAATCACCCATGAGATAAACATGTGGATTTTCCAATTAGAGTTACCCACCAACTTCTTCCCATGTCCCATATCCCCAAAGTAAGAGTCTGGATTGAGTGATAAACTCACAGTCTGAGCCCCCCACCCCCAACACCAACACAAACCCACCTCTCCACATCAAGCTTACAGTGTCAAGCCCGGAGTCTTTTACTAATAGACGTGCCTTGCTCCTGCAGGTAAGGATGTTGACAAGATAACTCAAGCTGAAATAACCTTTCTTGGCATCTACTCAATGTTGTTCATAGCTGCCACATATTTGCTGGCTCCTTGCTCCCACTGCAAACTATTTCACAGTTTTCACCTCAAAGTTCTCTAGATAGAGTCTAAGGGAAAGGAGGAGACACATTACAAGGATTTTCTATTATCTATATCCTCTGAAGATTCTTCTTCCTAAAAAGAACTTTATTATACAAGCCCTTCCATAGTTCAGTCTCTTTTGGACATGTATCTATGTTCTATCTTTGGACTCTAGAACAACATATTCCCATTATCTTCAGGCTAGGAATTGATTTCTGACACAGAATGGATTTTATGTAATTTCTACTCATCAAATATTATTAGAACACATTAAGGAGTATGGTGGGGAAGGAGATGAGGAGTGAGAGTGAAATAAGAGTGTGGCAAAGAGCCCTCTCACCTTCTCCTCATTCACCATTCACAAGTTATCTTCAACACGTTTAAAGTTTGTGGTTTTAACAAAAGCTGAGACACATTTGAAAGAAGGAGAATGGAAGGACTTGTCTTATACTAAGGACAGGTTGGGAATTGCATGGTATGCAAGGAGGGACAGACACTAGCACAATAAAAGAGAACATGAGAGAAAAGTCTTACGTCAACAAAGATGATTGACAAGACATTTTTGTGTGCTGGTGCATTAAATCATGGTGTACATGGGGGACAGTTATTGACAGTGAAAGGCTGGTGATTTCATTCAGAAGCCAATCTATTCATATACAAAGAGTTAAAATAAAAATATTAATACATAGACAGGAATTCATTAAAACTAGAGATTAAGTCTTTGGGGAACTTTTGCTAGAATCTATAGTTTTTCCAGGAAAAATTTCAATAGAAAGTAGGAACAGGGCAAGATATAAAGGATAGGAAGTCTGTTGGGTGTTTTTTATTATTATTTTTAATAGCTTTTTAAATCTGCCAAGTACTTTGATGTAAGAACCTTGGTAACAAAAAATTATGAAAAAAAAATCAAATTTGATTCTACTACCAAAGATAACAATTGCTGTTAACATTTTCAATTTTCTTACATTCTCTCTTCCTCAGCATTCTTAATACATTTCCTGAGATAATCTGTTCTCTCGAAATAAAAATGACTGTTTCACATTTTGTCCACTCCTCAAACCTCCCACACATTAACAGACTCCCTACTCTCAGCCAGTGACTTTTACTTTTTATTTCACCGGGGCAGTGGAGACAATAAGGAGATTGTCTCCTTCACTCTGAGGTAAACCAGTATGCCCGGATACCAAGTCTCATGCCTTCTGCCCTGAAGGTCTCTGATCCCTCATTTATTGCTTCTAAAAGATGTACTCTCTAGATTTCCTAAACAATGAGCACATACTTCTGCTCTGTTCCACACCACAGAAAATAAAAACAAAAACTTCCTTTGGTTCCACATCTCTTCCAGGTATGACTGCACTTCTCTTGCCCCTACACAGCATTTATTTAAAGGTTTGTTAGAAATCCTGTCTTCTGTCTCCACATACCATTTTCTCTCCAACTCTGTCTTGAACTACATCTATTCCCAGGACTCCTGAAAAGCTGTGTCTTTCCATGTGGGTATCCTATTACTTATATAATGCCTATGGAACTATTCTAAAAATATTTAAAAATATATTTTAAGATTACATTGATAAAAAGACTGATATAAAGCAGGTTGGATTGATTACTATCATATTAGGGGAGGGAGGGTTATTTCTGATTTTAAAATAAGTGAGAAGGCATTTCCTGAAACCTCACAAGTATCTTGGGAGCTAGGCACTGAGCCTCCTCAACACACAGTGGGTTACTTGGTCCTGGTGATTGATTTTCAGCCCTCACTTTACTCAGACTTTTAAAAGCATTTCTTTAGACTATTTTCTTTAAACCTGTTTTCAAATGCCTTCATTGACACTACATGCTTGGGTTTCTTCTCATCTCAATGAGAGATCTCATTTCAATATTCCCATTTATTTCAAAGCCAGCTCCTTCCTGTCTTGTAAATATTGTCTCCAGAGTCAAGTCAAAAAACCCTGTCTGATGACACTGTGCCTCTAGGTACACTCAGTTCTAAGTTTTTCTCAGCCCAGTCTCCACTGAGTTTTGGATTCAGCATTTTTTCACCCAAATTATATTAGTTGAGGTAAAGTAGACTTTTATCTTTGTATCTGCTAAGGTTAAAAACTCTACAAATACATACTTTCACATATTGCCCAAGCTTCTACCATGTTCCATTGACCCCCTTTGTTTCCCTTCTGGTTGCCTCAGTTTGCAGTCAGATGTTAAGAGTTTATTGTTGACTTAGGCTTGACTGACCCTTCATTATGTTTCTCTCTATTCCACATATAAGTGAGAGCATGTGGTATATAAATTTCTTCTTCTAGCATATCATGTCAAGTTCCATCCATATTGTCACAAATGTCAGGACTCCTTCCATTTCTTAGCTTTGTAATCAGAAACTTTAACTGCTCATTTGATATCATCATTTGAATGTTTTGTATTGATCTCAAACTTAACATGTCTAAAATAGAATCTTCCCACTTTTGATAATTTCCAGTATTCTACACTACTACTACTACCACCACCACCACCACTGCTACTATTACTACTACTACTACTACTACTACTAAATCAGCTCCTTAAAATATAACCTGACTTTTTTTCATATACTTTACCTATTTTATCAAAAAATATCATCTGCCATGCCTTTTAATTATATCTAGAATACTTCTATTGATTAAAAGGAAAACAGAACTGATATGCATCCCACTTAACAAATAAGTGATTACATTAATGGGCTAAGCTAAATGATAGTAGTATAAATAGCAACTTAAGGTGTGTTACAGAGAGAAATAAAAAAAGTTTGGCCTGAGTCTTCATTCATTCTGAGAGAGGTGCTGATAATAGCCCACATATAATATATTTTAGGAAAATATCCAAATCAAAACAATAAACAGATGGTGTTTATGTATAACAGAATGGTATGTTGATTTGAGTACACGGGAGACAGAGACTTCTAAAGTGTAAGAAACAAAAAACAAAAACAAAAAACAAGAAACTCAGTCCTATATAGGGTATACCTTTGTAAATAGAGTGACAGTAAGTGGCATCACCAAATGAGACAGAAAGGGTCTTCTAGAGAGGCTGGTAAGTCCAGAAAACAGAGTAAGAACATTTGGGATTTTTCAGTGAAGGGATCAATCCAAGACTTTTTTCAAAGAAGGAAAAAAGCATGCTAAAGAAAGAAAATGAATAATAAATAATTTTCCTAATTTACAAAATATGAAGAACATAAAAGGTAAAGAGCAAGAGACTGAAGAAGAGAGGATTGATTCCAAGAGTGGATTCCTCAGATTTTTAAATGTAAAAACTAGTATGATTGAAGATGGTTGGCAGAGCTTTTGTTTAATTAGGAATATGATTCAATTTTTCTTTCTCAATTCAGAATAAATGCACAGCTTCTGATTCTCCATCACTGAACTAAAATGAGAGCCACCCACTTGTGTTGGTAGGTCATGGATGGACTAACACTATCCCATCTCCTCAAATTCTTATGTGTTTTATTAGTTACACAGATTATCATTAGCTGTCACTATGCCTGCCAGATCAAATGCCATTTATACAATATCTGTACTATATGTTTCTTTGTGAAATATTTCATTTATCTTTAGAGAAATTTTTCAAATAGATGAATCATCACTGTTGATCAATGAATGCTTTGAAGTCTTCATAATTAGCTAAAATCGTATTACCAAGTAGCAAGTAAGGACAATGTGCAAGAAGATAATGACTACCATATAACTGCCAGCACAATTCACAATTTATTGTTTTGATATTTTTTTCCCTATAGCTCCTGTGAATGGATATACTTTGAGCTAATAATATATAGTTTGCAATTTTTATCCCAATATAGAGGGCTACCCAACAGAAATTGTGTTCTGGTGATGAGTATTTTTGATATTAGTAGACTGAACCACATATCAGAATATACAATGCCTCAAATTATTGGCAAAACTATTTAAGTAAGTAAAGACACACTGCCCTTTCCTTTCTGTTACTTGTGTTGCTAGCTGTTATCACTTTTTCAGCAGGCCAAGGAAATTTCACCTTAAATTATATATGAGGGGGAGGAGAAATGAGTAACTGCAATGACATGCTCTGAGCAACTGAGTTACAGTCAATTCAGAATTAAATTAAGTGTCTTCTGAATTACACAAAATGTCTGCACTTGGCTGATAACTATACACTATTTGTTTTACTCCCACCCTTTACCTTGGAGAAAGAAATTATTTATGTCACATCACTTCCATGTTATGGATTTTCTGTTATGTTGCTATGGAAACCTACTATTTTCTTTCACTGTCACACCTACCACTATATACAAAATGGAATTACAAATGGTAACACAAGTAGAATTACAAATTTCTAAAAGTTCATTACAACTCCTACTTGCAGACTAAGTATTTGGTATTTTGATCTCAGTGAGAAAGAAGGTTAATAGATTTTTGTCTATGTGAATCATTGGTTTAATCAGAGACACTTCAACACTTTCCCCCATTTCTACTTATGGTTTTCCACAAATTGGAATTATTTCCATGGAGAGTCAGCATTTGCCTGAATTTGATTCTCTTACTAATTTTGTTCTTATTATGGACTGAATGCCAGGACAAAAGAGAGACTATTTTTTTCTGTTTCTTTTCTTTTTAAAATTTTTTTAAAAATTCTTTAATTTTTAATATAATTTTTATTTTTTAATTTGCTTGCACATGTAATCTGTTTTCTTAAAGATATTGACTCATTCCATGGGCAAAATAGCGAGACCTAGTCTCAAAAAAAAAAAAAAAAGAAAAAGAAAAAAAAAGCTATTGGCTCAGATTCCTCCTACAAATTGTATGACAGAGCATTCATTGGTGGTACAGTGGAAAGCATAGCTGCCTTCCAAATTTTATGACAGAAGTTGTTGAACTTGTATTTTTCACTAATCCTCTTACTTGAGTATTGGATATGAAGATATTTTTCCATTTCATAAATATCAAGCATTGATTTTATATTTTAAGCCTCATTATAACACAAGTATAATGCATGGCATTTTATATAAAAGCTATTTAAATTAAAATAAATATTCTACCTGTGACTGTACTACTAAAAAATAATAGATTGTAATTTCTTATCAAATGTAATTATGAGAATCTCTTAGTAGCAAAATCACTCCCATAGTCAATACTAATTAGATTTTCCTTTCAAAACTTCCTGTCAAATTCTTTTCAGTGAGCAATGTCATTCTGCAAAAAAGTTAAACTTATTATTATGGCTTAGAGACCCTCAGTCAAGCAATTTTAAATTTTTATTTTTGTTCTGTTGTTCATCGATTGTGATTTTATATTTTATTGCTAAATGAAGAAACAATGACAATAACAAAAATTAGAAAATATCTTTTGAGTCTATAAGAAACATACCTAGAATAAAATATTTAAAGTGGCCAGATAATACACCAAAAAGAGCAATTTCTAGGATAGTACATAGCATAAGATTCCTTATATATATCTGGAAGAATATACTAGAAAATGTTTAAAGTGATAATTTCTAGGGGCTGAAATAAAAAGTCAATTTTTTGTGCACTTCAGTATTTTTTAAATATTGTAGAATATATCAAGTAGGAATAGTTTTGGATACAGTAACTAGAAATATTTCTAACAGTGGTATGAACAAATATTGACTTAAATTGTCTATTTATGTTTTCACCTATTGATAATTCTGTACTGAGCAGGTGTCATTTTTAAGTTTAATACTGACTTTCTTTCATTTTTCCCATCTGTAGCTTTGCCACTGATTTTTTGCATCATGCTAACGAATTGTTTCCTCGGTGATAAGGATGTTTAATTTCCAAGAGAAAAATGGGGCTAAAGATATTGTTAGTCACACCTGCTCCATTGAGTATCTTTACAGAAGCCCCAAACTGACTTTTCTATCTATTGGCCAGAACTGGATTACATAGTTTATAGACACAGATTCTCGTAATTATGTTAGATTCATTAAATCATATGAGAACAATGCTATTTTGAACAAAATCAAGATTCCCTCAGTGTAGAATAAAATGTAAGTGTATCTTAAGTAGTGTTGTGAACTGAAAAATATCAACACCTAAAAAAATCCAGTTTTAAACTCTAAATATCTGAATATTTCCTGATATTAAAAAAAAATGCTGTTTAGGTTTCCTGAATCCAAGGTCAAAATGAGACTTCTTGAAACTAGCAATCAATTCTCAGAAACCAGCAGGGTGAACTCTGAGAATTTAGGTTATTTCAGACACTATGTACTCAGAGATTAGATTCCACAGGCTGAGGGTTTAGTCTCCTTGGACTACCCTTGGTTATGGAGGTCAGTGGCAAGCCAAGCCAAGCTATTACCTGCACTTTCAACTGACCATTTATGGTTCAGAGGTTGCCAAAGCTTCCTCTACAGGTTCAATTACTTTGCTAGAAGGACTCATCGAACTCAAGAAACCCCTTTACTCATCAGATCAACCTTTTATTACAAAAGATACTAGAGGACATGAGTCAACAGACAGATGAAGGGATACATAGAGCAAAGTACACAGCAGAGCACAGAGATTCCCTGCCCTCCCCAGAAGCACCAATCTCTAAATCACCAAATATTCAGTCACTGGAAAGGTCTTTGAAGCTACTCCTTTTGAGGTACACCTCATTAAATCATTGGCCATTAGCAAAAAAATTCAATTTTTAACCTCTCTCCCCCATCCTAGGGTCAGAGGGGGATACTAGATGCTTCCACAATTCAGTCACTTCTCCATGCATTCAACCCTGTAAGGTAATTGAGTTGGGATTTTTTTTCTATTAGCCTCTATGACCAGTAACTCTGTTATTGAGCCCTCCCCATGATTGTACATCCCTCAGCCCAATAGGTGTGCACATGTGGGCATACCTGGGCCTAAGAGGAAAAGAATACAAAGAGAATACAAGGGCAGTCATTGTCACTTGGGCAGGTAGAGGGAGAGGGAAAGGAGGAGAGGATGGAAACAATGTGAGGAGAACTTGGAGAGAACCAGAGAAAGAGCATAGAGATTCCCGGGGTGCCAGGGAGTCCACTGGAAGAGGAGGAGTCTCCCAACCCTCCTGCCCAGATGTCCTGCCTAGCCCAAGCTTTCACTAGAAACTCTCATCCTCAGCTGCTTCCCAGAGTCTCCTTAATCTCACAATGGGGGACATCTTTATCACTCTCAAGACTCTAAGAAATCACAAGGCTTTTTGGATTGGGAGAAAGAAACAGTAGAAGAAGCCAAATTTATATTAGAAATAGTTTTGGACATCTGAATGATGAAATGCATATGTCTTATAAATCCCAGTAACACAAACAATCTTTGAAGATCCTTAAATGTTAGTTTTTCAGGTGTTGAGATCATCCTGATGATGGGTGAGTTCCTAAATATTATCACATGTTCCCTACAACAGAGGAATCACTAGGAGATAGATATCTCTCTGTCTGTCTGTCTCTCTCTCCTCTCTTCACATGTTCCTTACAAAAAGGAGTCACCAGGAGATCAATCTCTCTCTCCACACACACTGATATGATCATAGAAAATAAACAGATTAGAAGACACTGGCCTTGGAGATTGGAGCAATGTGGTCAGAAGCTGGAACACATCCTCCTCAAGCAACTACAAAGGGCTGTGACACTGCCACTACTGACTTCAGGCTAGGGATACTACTTTCTGACTTCGAGAACTGTGAGAGAAGAATTGTGAGTGAATACATTTCTGTTGTTTAAGCCACCTAATTTGTGATAACTTGTTATAGCAGAGAAAATGAATAGGTATAAGAAACTAAAATTTTATTTGTATCATATAGGGAAATATACACATATTAAATATTAATATACTATCTCTTTTAAATATATGGATGTTATTTTTAAATGAAATAATTTAAGAAACAACTTTTTATAATTCATTTTCAAGGAAGTAATATATTTTCAGCAAGATGCTTCCTCAAATTTGAGTAATCTTTGTAAGATCCAATTTCTTTTGATTTCTGCAGAAATTATAAATTGCTTGGGCATTATCAAAAGCAGATTTGGTTATAAATCTGATAAATTAGATAAATTACTGACACTGCTGGTTTTGGATTCAACACTTTTTTCCTTTCCAATTATAACCCTAAGTTTGGAAAAGTAAATTTAAAAATAAAGACAATACACATGCTAAATTCAAAAAGATATAATCAGAACAAGTTCTTACAGAATAAATAAAAAATGGGAAGAAAGCACTATTCTCAATTTTCCTACAGAATCAATGTTAAAATAACAATAGTATCTTTAATCTGCCATAGAAAATCAGTGATAGATGACAGACTATTGGTATTCACTTCAAAGTCAGATATTAATTTTTTTCTTTTGTCCCCCAAGAACTCAACATGACATGGGCTATTTTCAGACTATGATCTCTCTTTCATCAAAGTCAGCACTAGCTGTGAGGACCACCTGCTAGACATAATTACCTTAAGCACATTCAGTGTCTCCTGATTCAAATGACCTATTTCTTGGTGAAATGAGACATCTCTTAACTTAGGTGGTACGAAATATGCTCTCAACTCTAAATTACTTATTCACAGGAGACAAATGTTTCTGGATCAATTCAAAGCACTATTCTCTGTCAGTGGGCCCCTCAGACTATATTCTCAAGCCCAAACAAGAAAGCGATTTGTAGATTACTAGATGGAAATAAATGACTAGATGGCTTCGAAAACCAGCAAATGAAAACCTGCAGAGTTGTTCCAAAAATCTCATTCAGATACATCTAAGAAAGGAGTCAATTTTGTTTCTTTTCATGTATGAAATAGTCACATCATACCTCTAGGAGTGGTTCACTGCATGTAATGATTTTTATATCCATATATTAATGTCCTTTCCCCCCTGGTTTTCTTCCCAAGTGCACATATATTTGTAAGTACTCAAACTTACAAGACATTTATTAGGCTTATACACTAAAGCTTTTTTCTAGAACGCAAGTCTAGAGTACTCATAGTTTGGAGATTATTTCTACTTGATTGTCTTTTACATATGGTTTAGCTAGCCATGCCCACTGTCTTGAAACTAACTCCTCCCCTGACACCTGATTCAAGTTTTCTCCATTTACAATACTTTAGTCTGTGGAAATACTAATGAGGTTTGCCTTTTATCTTCATTTTCGCTCCTGTTCCCCCTTCCATTTCTTCCATCCTCGCCACAAGTTGCATTCTTCATTAACCTCTCTTCTCTCTTTACTTTGATTTCTTTTCTAGCCCAATTTTCTCCTAGAATATTATTTCTTCCATAATGATGACAAATCAATAAGGTAATAATTTCACATTGATTTGTCTTGATTTGATGGAAACAAAATGTAGGGAAAGTATGCAAAAATCACTTAAGCAAACTGAAATATAAATGAAGGAATATACTGCCTATAGGACTGTAATTTTAGGACAAGATCCCACAATGTGGAAATTTCTCCAAAATGTCACAAAGTGCCTTCTACATATTGCAGCTGAGGCTTTTCCTGCATCAGCATTTATCAAGTAATGCAGAGAACACTGGCACTGCAAGGCGGTCCTCCAAAAAAAAAAAAAAACAGAGTCCAATGGCCAAATTAATTTATTAATTATTATTATTGCTAATTATTATTGCTAATTATTATTATGATGCTAATTATTAATGAATATTAGCATCAAAAATTGAAATTTACTCAGAGATAAGTTGCATTTAATACATAAACCTATTTGACCATACAACCTACTTAATAAGTCAAGTAATCATGAACTTCCCTTTTGCTATTATAGTAGCCACTTAACCATGCTCTGCATTAATCATAACCCACTCCCACCCAGTCAACTCTATACTTTCCCCAGAATTACCCATACAAAACATGAATTTGGAGCACTGAGTATTGTGCCAGATCACATCCACAGTCCTTAGGAAAAACAGAGGGATTTTTTTAGAGGGTCATTGCCTCTTTGCCTGCTCTTTACTCCACCCTGTGCCCACTGTCCTTAATCTGTTAAGAAACATTAAATTATTTGAAATCTGGAAGATATTCACTTACATCCACTCTTCTCCTTTCATTTCCCTGATATGCTTTTATGCATTTTTTTGATATTCACAGATTTGCAACTTCAAAGAAGATTTTCTTGATTTCTGTTCTTGGAGTTAGTTTTCCCTAGCTGTGTTACTTTTGATCACTTTGCAAATACTTCTAAAACAAATTGCATAGAAACTATTGCAGCTAATAAATTGCTAGCTCCTATACCTGCATGATCCTGCATGTAGGATAGGCTCCTCCAAATGTGATTTTGAGCTCTAGCACACCTAGTTTCAATGAGATAAGCTTTATTCATAAAATATACACTGGATTTGGATAACTGAGAGCAAATAATAAGATAATAATATTATAACTTTCATTAATTATTTTTGTAATGCCATTATTTTGGATATAATTTATAAAAACATGTTCCCAGTTTGCCTATTTATTTCACTTCTTATGTGACTATTAGAAAATTGTAAATTACAGAAATACACTTGTGAATGATACAGTTCCATGGGACATCATTGTTGTACAGAGCTGGTATCCTGTCTTCTTATCACAGCATGGAGTTGAACCTCAGCAAATGTTTCTTGAGTGAATGTGATGCATTAGCAAGATCAAACCAAGATTACAGAAAGGTCCTGTTATCTTGGCTATAGATTTTTCTTGCACATGATAATGTGAATATTGTGTAAGCATTATATATAGGTCATACAGTGAAATTAAATTAGCTTTGGTACAAACTATCACTATCTAACAGCTATTTTTGTTGGATGTCTCAGAAGTGAATTCCCCCTATAAAATATATCCTAGAAGGTAAAGATTTCTCATATTTTAATATTATCTGAAAAACACCTAAAACACTATTGGAAATATGTGAATGCTATCCCATTTGTACAATTTCTGATATTAAGTTATTCTTCCCTTTGAGTATCCAGTGCAATGTCTAAAGGACAAAACTTCAGACATAAGATAGTATCCTAAGGCAATAGATAAGAATGCCCATTGCTTAGCCTGAAAGGAAAGAGAAAGGAAAGGAAGGAAAGAGAAAGTTCAAGAAGACCTTTATAAATGACGTGACAGACTGTAACTTCTTATGGAATCCATGCTACTGGGCAGATATAAATCTCAGGTGTAAGCCTCTGTCACTTGCAGCCATAGAATTTCTTGAGGTAATCACTCTGAGGGCACAATTATTGACGGAAATGCCATAGAGACTTGACTGAAACTGAGGTGCCAGCAGGACTGTACTCCTGGAGACTCTAGGGGAGATGTATTCCTTACTTTGTCTAGCTTCAAGGAGCTACTCGAAGTCATTCCTTATGTGTGATCACATATTTCCATTCTTTGTGGTGAATCATCAGCCTTTCCCCTCTCTTTTATAAGACATTTGTGATTATATTTAGTGCCTGACAATCCAGGGTAATTTCTCCATCAAAATCCTTAATTAATCATTATCTGTAAGGAAATCTTTCCTTTATGATTTTTTTTTTTTTTTTTTAGGAACTGAGTACTGACAGTTGTGTGATCATAATTCAAGTGACCACAGACATTCAATGCTTCTTTGAAGAGGTCAACATGTTCCTCTCTCAACCTCCTGGTCAATAATTTCTGTGAAATTGTATCTGAAACTCATTTATATAACAAAAACAGTCTAGAAGTGTTTCTGACATCTTTTAAAATGGTTAGTGCTTTTCTAGTCCTAGTCATTCAATAAATATTTACTGAGCACTAAATATTTATCAAACACTGTTAAATAATATAGAATTCATAAAAATAATGATTAAATAAATTAGAATGTTCATTTTAAAAAGTCAAAAGTATTAGGTTCATAGTATCAGTTGACTTACCAGACTTAGAGTCAGTGAAAAACACATGTCTGGATAGAGCTTAAAGTAAACAAGTTTTAATCTATTCTATCATTGGCTCAGTTTGAGCTACAACTCAAAATTTAAAGCTAAAACACTACCCCTCAATATACGTTGTGTTCCATGTGCATATTATAAATATACATTCTAAAAGGCATCTATTTATAGAGTAGCACTTGTTGAAGTCTAGAGGACATCGAAGGGAGTCTGGTTTAGTCAATATTTGTCTAAGATTATGGTAGCAGCTAAATAATCCATTCATGTATTCATTCAGGGAATATTTACTAACTGCATGTGTTATAACAGCTCCTTTCCTAGATGCTTGGTTGATGGCCCATTCCCTCATGACATTTGGAGTGAATGGAGGAAACAGAAGGCAGAGGATTGCAGGATAGAGGAAAAAATGCTTTAGTCAAAGTTATGGACTGGAGGACAAATACAGGGAAACCTGATCCTTTCTGGGGACCAGAGATGTTTTCTATGAAGAAATGTGTTTAACTGAGTTCTGAAAGACAAGCAGAGATCATGGGAGTAAAATGTCTAAGGAGAAGAATGGAATGAAGACTGAGATAAAAGGACCATGTTGTTGAAACCTGTGAGTATTAAACATGACAGAAGTGGCATCTCCCTGCCTGTGACTATGCAGTCACCTCTGTTTTTCTTTCTCCTTTTCCCAATAAACCTGTCCTTTTAGAATGAAAAACAAAACAAAAACCACCTTCCCCTCACCCCCATACATACCCACCACAAAACAATGGCTGCTAGATAAAAGAAGAAGTCTGGAAAATGAACATGTCAATTTATGAAAATGCTGCTGAAACAGAAAGTACCTGCCCCACTTTTCAAAGATTATTATTTTGTTCTATGGAGAAAAGCTTGAGGGGTAATATTAGAAGAACGAGGATAACTCAGGAAACTACAAGAGCTCTCCAGGAGGAAAGGTGAAGGGGAAATCACAAAGACAGCATGTAGAAAAGTTCTGCAATAGAGAAAGATTAAAGAGTACAATTGTTTGAGACTTTTTAATCATTAGATATGAAAAGAGTTCAAGAGAAGAGTGCAGTCAAGAGTTATAGCAAGCTTTTAGGATAAGAATAAGGCCTAGGTTGGGGGTTCATTTCACAGAGTAACACAGACCGAGGGGTGCACTGGTGGTAGGGGTTGGTGTATTGAATTCAGCATTGCTTTTGAGGTTCCAGTGGGTTTCAACAGAGAGATATTCAAAATTGAGGTAGAAAAATGTACCTGAATCCTCAGAAAGTTTTTGGATGGATATATTTGTTCATTTATATTTTAAATAGGTGAAGGAAGGTTTGCTAATGATCTAGTTGACAAAACTTCACTTATACTGAGTGTAGACTAGGTAGCAGAATGACTTATTTTCTATTACCTAAGAATAAAATACTGAAGTGTTATTTATTGGGCATTTAATGAAATAGTCTAGGAAAAAGTCCTAATTATTAGGAAATGTAGAAATGAGATATTGTTCTCATGGCATCCTTAACATTGTTTAAAACTATGTTTTCTTATCTAATGTTAACATGTGGTAAATCATTATCTCAGGATATAATTGGTAGGGGAATTGTTTCTGAGATTTCAATATAAATATAAACTGAGTGATGGTAGTTTACAATAAAGCTATTTTGTTTTCAATGTGTAACTTATACACAATATTTATGGAATATTTGCATATATTATGTACAAAGGAAAGCTCTGGTTACAGAATTTCAGAACTTTAACATTGTTTTGACTTTACTAGGGAATTTAAGACATTAATTGTAGCTTGCACATTATAAAGCCATAGCATAAAACAAGGGATGGTGAACAGTAACAATGGGCATAGATGGCAAAAGAAATGTTGAGTGTATGCACCTTAATGCTTCCAAGGCACGGAAGTAGAAGGAGTATTCTACCCATCTCCCTCCACAGTTTCCTTTCCATATAATTCTTTCTTTCTGCTCATCTCCAGGGCCGGCCATGTCTTGCTTATATTTTATAGCTTCTTATCCCTCTGCTGTCATTACAGGTTTTGTTAGCAAGCCTAAGAATAACATCAGTTTTGTCATTTCATTTCTCTTCTGTGGAAAATAGTTCCTATTACTTGATTTTGGTAGAAATCATACTTGAATTTTAAAAATAACCCAGTATCACAAAATGCGCATGGACATTTGTTCTGTTTACTATTTTATTCTTCTGCTGCCTTCCAGAAAAATGACATGGACTGGGATATAAACCACTATTGACATCTGTGGGCACCATGAACACAGTACTTAAGTCAGCTAGCTTATGATGCACCTTCATTTGTGGCAAGCCAACTTCCCTGACACTCAGCCATGCCCAAGGCAATGCCACCATACAAGCCCTAGTTTACCAGCGTGTCTAAATTCTAGGCACTGCAGGATTTTCCCTCTCATATACATAACTGCGAACATGTCTTGAAAAAACAATGATTATAACACTCAATATCAATTTTCATTTTTATCAAGTCAAAATTGAGGTGATGTGAAAATAAAGTTGGAACCATTGGAAAGGCATTAAGGTTCTTTTTATCCTGTGCTTCTTAGATTGGGTAACAGTTACTCTCCGATGGACTCTCTTTCAGTTCCAACTAACATGTAAGAGCTTCACCAGTAAACTAGCAGTTTAGAAATCCCCTTATTCTAGACTTTTTCTTGGTTCAATTCAGGTATCCCTGTTGTTGTTTTTTTTTTAAATAATATATATATTATTTAAAATAATATATAAATTATATATATATATATGTATTTCACATCACTACCCCTCCCTGACCACTCCAGCTGGTTCTCTCCTGCAGTTGTGTACTTTCATTTGGTTGTCCATATATTAGTGAAACCATTTGGTTTCTGTCTTTTTCCTTCTGACTTGTTTCTGCCAATATGATTTCTTCTAGATACATCCATGTT
>PVHY01000364.1:0-217399 GCA_004024945.1 Uropsilus gracilis | reverse complement strand
TATAAATAGTGCTGCAATAAACATCCAAGCATAGGTGTCCCTTTGTACCCACATTGAGATCTCCTTTGGGTAGATTTTAAGAAGAGTGATTGCTGAGTCAAATGGTAGTTCCATTTTCATTAGTTTGAGGGTCCTCCACACTGCTTTCCATAGTGGCTGGACCAGTTTACATTCCGACCAGTGATGTAAAAGTGTTCCTTTCCACATCCATGCCAGCACTTGTTGTTGTTGTCTGTTTTTTGGATGTGGGCCATTCTTATTGGTGTAAGGTGGTATCTCATTGTGGTTTTGATTTGCATTTCCCTTACTGGTAATGACATTGAACAGTTTTTCATGTGTCAGTTGGCCATTTGGACTTCCTCTTTGGAGAAGCGTCTTTTTAGATCTCCCCATTTTTCTGTTCTTGTGATGTTGACCAGAACACTGCTTTCCTTCCCTCTTTCACAATGCAAATACAGGAACATATCAATTCTTTCACAAAACCATCAAGACCTTACTGCATGCTCAATTAAGTTCAGTCTTCTTCTAATACTAAGAACCTTCATAGAATGCCTTCTTGACTTTTTGAATGTCTAAATATCTCTGCATTTCATGCACAAGTCTGAACCATTCACCATGGTGCTATAACAAGTTTATTTGTACTTCCATTTCCTTGGCCAGAAATCATCTTCCCCAGCTTCTCAGAACACCAGAAACCTACTCTAATTTTTGTATTCAAGTCAAATACTACTTCCTCCTGCATTCTCTTGATATATGCATTAGAAATGAATTATTTTTTAATTTAAATCTGGGCTTCCAAAGCATTTAATAATACCTCTATAATGTATGATGTGTGTGAATTTAACAAACTTTGAATTGAGTGAGCTTAACATTTCCTATTTGACTATTCATGTTTCCAAAGATCCATGGCATGTATCATATACAATTTTGCCAAAACGATGATTGAATTACCAGAGGGTGAGGACATACCAATGTGAGTTCTATACCTAGCTGTGAGCCCAGCCTATTCCCTAGCATTCCACCACCTATATTCTCTTGACAAGAACAAATACAATTTGGGTAGGTAGAATTATATGACATTATAACATTCCTAAATGGTAGAATAGATATATCCTTACACAAATATAAAAGTTAGCTGACCTTGTTGGCTAATTAGCATTTTCCAAAGATTGTTCTATGAACTATATTTGTACTAAAACATTTAATCCTCACAGTAATGTATATACTAGGTGCTACTGAAATATACACTTTATAGACACAAAATCTAAGGAAAAGAAGGCACAACTTCTCATTACTAATTCAGGGTTTGAACTGAGGCCCCATCTTGTATAGCTGATGGCTTTAATAGCACACACTGCTATCTCCCAGTTGGCCTACCAAAAAATTACCACAGTTTACTTATACTGGCAGAGTGTATATGTCTACCTCTCTTGGGACAGAAACCACACCTTTTGGTTTGTTTCACTGTACACAGAGTGTAGTACTAACAAAAAGCGCATTAAAATATTGAGCTTTAATGACTTTTCAACAGAGAAAAATCTCATTCACTCATAACTCTGTTATCTGCCTAACAGCAAGACTATAAATTCTCATTTGCCTTGGGATTTTCACTAAAAATTAATTTAGTACATATTGGAGACATTCAGCTCCTTCATTTCAGCTATGTAAAGTAAGCACTGGCACAAAAAGTGCAGCATTAGGAGAAATTCTTAGTCTACACTCAGGGACCACTTGTCAGAAGCAGAATTGAAGTAGATTTGAAACACCTCCAAGCTGCCTGGATCCCTAGTGCTATAAAGTATTCAAATTTTTACTCCTTTGACCCCTGCTGTTTAGAAAATTTTAATTTTTTAAAAAAGGCATAATGATTTACAGAGGCTGTAAGATGGGAATTTATATATTCCATCTCTTTCATTCCGTGCAAGCTAAAATATACTTAATTAACATTTAAGTTAAGTATGAGAAGCATTTGGTGTGATCAAATGCCACAGTCAACATACTATTGATTAAAACACTGGGAAGTTTCAAGGATATGTCAGAAGTAGTAGGAAAATTATTAATAAGAAGATTCTAATAAAATAAACATGGGACCAGGAAACCACAATCCACTAACAAAAATACTGCCTCTAAATGCAGCCTACTTATTTTTCTTTTAAAACAAACTGCAAATATATTGCCCCTGGTTTTAAATTATCTCCTTCATTAGGTTAAGAAATTACTTTTTCATTGCTACCAAGTAGCTCTTCATCAGGAACAGAGCGTCCAACAGCTAAAATGTCAAG
The DNA here is from genome assembly GCA_004024945.1 of Uropsilus gracilis. Taxonomy (NCBI): domain Eukaryota; kingdom Metazoa; phylum Chordata; class Mammalia; order Eulipotyphla; family Talpidae; genus Uropsilus; species Uropsilus gracilis. The sequence goes on along the minus strand of PVHY01000364.1, from coordinate 215,117 downwards.
ATCCAAATACTTAAACTGCATCTATTTGAGGAAGGAAACTCACTTAAGGTTAGAAGTTCCCAGTGGCTGTAAGATCACTCAGGATTTTACATACATAGCTCAACAAGCAAATATCTCCCTGGACAACATCAATATTTACTGGCTGGGAGCTAGCATTCTCTGAGGAAGGCAAATGGGATGAACATGATGAAGTGCACTTTAGGACATCAATGGACAACTTGGCAAATTAAAAAAAAAGTCAGCAGGCCAAATATTTCCATGCTAAGTGTTCAGTGTGTACACTTCATCTTAAATATTTTCTGAGTTACAAATTATAGTCTCAATATTTTCAAGCTGAACAGCCTGTATGAAGACCTTTATTTCAAACCAAAGCAAAGTGGTTGCGGGTAAAACGTATAAACCTACTATGCAGTTCTCAGATGAAAGGCTGGGGTCTGGACTGGCCTGGTGGGCCAAGCAAGAGGAAGCAAGTTTGACTCAAACAGGAAAGGATGGGCTGGGAATATCTAAACTAACAGTCCCAAATAGACTAATATGATGTAAAACCCTGATTTCCACATGAAGTTTTTGATAATTTTGCCCGTTAGTTCTATCTTTTCAAAATGAGGGGATCATGGAAGCTCCTTCTTAGGTATGTATTTAATATTTAGGAAAACAAATTGAGAAGAAATGTTTTTTATATCTCCTCTTTCTTGTATTTAGAATGTATAAAAGGCTCTTACACAGACTTTAATCTTAGAAAAGACATTGCTTTTAATGTAAGCCAAGTCTAAGCTGCACAAGTTATTCTGGGTTTACATTACATATCTGAACTTAACTGCTTCTAAGTGCTGCAGGCTCGTTTTCCAAGGAGATACTACAAATGTTATTCATTTCAAGAATGGGCTATTAGAATGAGGTGGTGGTGATAAATACTGTATCACTGAATGCTGTTCTTGAAAGGGAAGAAATAAAGTTCCCCAGTTCCCTTGTTAAGGTCTCATCCATCTAGCATCTGACTAGCATGTTCATTTGAAGAGGTCACCCACAATTCTTCATTTGTACTAAGCTGAGAGGAGCTTGTAAACATATGATTTGAATTGGGGAAATGCAGATAAGAAGACAGAATTTCTTTATTTCCTAAAGAAAACAACAAAACAAAGAAAAATGTGGTAGAGGAAAAACTAGATCACAGTTTGAGAGTGTAGATTTGGGGGAGAGTTAATGAAACACCTCAGGCACTATCTTTAAATACCACCAGAGCACAAAGTGAAAACAATAAGAAATTCAAATTCAGACACAAAACAGAGTTGACATTGAGTTCTGTGGGAACAATCCTGTATTCTTCCCAAATCTTGACCTGAGGAAGCAAACTATTACAAGAAAGTAATTAGATCTGCTATCTAGGGATGAGCAGTGATTTTTTTCCCTCTTTATGACTTAAGGCAGCTAAAGCTGAATTTGCACATAAAACCTCTAGTTACTTTCTCAATGGTATAAGTAGAAAGATTTTTATAAGTTCATTTTTTCTGCAATATCTCCACTGACCAGATGTTACACAGACACCGTTTCTCTTAAAGTGTGTTTTGTTCCCTTGACAAACATAATAATGTGAGAATCACTTAGAGAGTGATTGAAAAATCAGATTCCTGGGTCCTGCTGCCAGAAAATCCAGCTGAGCAGGGAGCAGTCAGGCTTACAGGTGGCCGGAGAGGAGGGGTTTAGTTTCTACTATCATGGTCAGCTTTCCCACATCTTCCCAAATATAAAGATAAGTAAAAGTATAAATCTTCAGTTCATTAGACATGTGAGGGCTTAGAAAACACTTCCATTTTTAACAAAATGAAACAGGCTATTGGCTAACATTGTGCATGCAACGCAAATGGCTTCCAGACCATTTATGGGGTCCATCCTTCCTCTCTCCTCTCAACAGGCTGATGAAATCTTGCTTCTTTGGCATAGAACTCCTACAGGTAAGCAGGTCTAGGGCAGGACCTGAATGTCCCATTTTGAAGAAGCACTCCAGGTAATTCTAAGGTAGAGTCTGTTATTCATTGCAACTTTTAACAGTTCAGTGGCAGTCACCTGCTAAGCTAGAAATGTTGAAAAATGCGTTGCAGCTCAGACTATAAAAGTAAGATTTTAAAACTGAATTGAATAAGCAGCTCTTCTAACCCCCACCCAAATAAGTGAAAGCCTGGTACTTATGGTGTCAAACAGCAGGAGAAAAGCTGTAGGATGCACATTGCACAGGGCAACTATCACCTCTAGAGGAAAAAGAAAAACATGGTTTTGCCCTTGACCTTAGAGGTGAGTCATCTCTGTTTGTATAGAAAGTCAAGAAATTCACATGTTTCCACATGCATTTAGAAAAGACAATTTATTTGTTGCACAAGGAATACACTGAACTGGAGATGCCACTTGGACAATATTAAAAAGACATGAATTTCTTCATGGAGATATTTTTAGGAACATAGCTAACATGATTTTTTCTATGCCACTGAGTGCCTCAGTGGTCGGTATTGTAATCCTTCATTCTACACATTCCTGACCAAAGATTGCACTCAGTTACTCATGGTCTATTCTACCAGGCCAGATTTCCATGTGTTCCATGGTCTATCTAATAGAGCAGTGAATCTATGTCACTGTAACTGCCCTTGTGAGGAAGCCTATGTACTGCCATTCATGCCTTCCAGACTGCATCCGTACTGGCCCAGGCTTTTCACAGGTTGTCTTCAGTTCTCAGTGTGATCTCTGCCTTAATGTAGTACTGTCTCTTCTCATCCTTGCACAGTGCTGTGGCCATTTCTGAAACACAGCCCAGTTTTGATCTTTCTAGCTCCACTGAAACTCAGAATCAGGATATTGGCAGAACTTAAGTATCACCTCCAGGTGATCCGTAGAAATCCAGGAAATCTTTGCTTCTGGAGTTTGACTCTTGCTTAGTTTAAAACCCAGAGTTACTAAGTCCTTTATCTAAAGGGCTTTGTCAGTGGTAGTTCAGAATGCTACAAAATACAATCAATTGGTTAACTTAAACAAAAGCAATTTCTTCTCTCACCATTCTGGAGGTGAATGTTCAAGATATAGTTTTCAGGAGCTTCTGGTTTCTGCTGAGAGAGCTCTTCCTAGCTTGTCACCTTCTCAGTAAATTCCCACCTGGCTTTTCCTCTAGCATGAAAAAGGAAAGAATGGGGCTCTGGTATCTTCCTAAAAGGAGACAGGGCCCTTACTTATGACCTCATCTAATCAATTACTTCCTTAAAGGCCCCACTCCACATACTGCCATTGGGAAGTGGGGGATGTTTCTGCATTCACATTCACATTTGGAAGGAACACATTCAGCTCACACTGCATTTTAATTACAAGCTGTCCAGAGCCATGCAAGAGCTGCTTTACCTGCTCTGGCCTTGTTTGATCCCAGCTCACTTCCCCTCCTTATTCATCCACTCTGCAAGCAGAGTAACAAAACCACAATATTTACAATAACAGGCACACACAACTAATACTTTTCCATTTTTCCTTAGAATTTGTTTCCAGTTTCTAATTGTTATATTAACTAATCACTGCTAGTGACACAAAATGTATGTTGATTAGTCATATGGTTACACAAGCTCTAATATTCTTAATACAGTTACTACTATAAATTAATACCTGGACTGTTTCTCTACCTTATTTTCTATGCCACATTCAGCAATTTGATATTAATTCACTTTTATCGCAATAATCACATATTAAAACTAGAGTTGTGATGTAGATATTTTTAGGATGGCATTGATTAACCCTTTAATGAACAGTTTTTGAGAATACTAGATAAAAATGACAATTATTTCAACAATTTTGCCTACCTGAAGCTCTGAAACATAACAAGAAAATAAGAAACAAACTCTAAAATATATGAGATATTTTGAGAGAAAAACAATTATGAAAAACTGCTCTGTATCATGTACTCTCTAAACTTTATTATACAACATGAAGAGAAATACATGTATTATAGGAACTCATTTCCTATTCTTTCCAATTGGAATTTTTCATATTAAAGGTGTTTGAGAGGGCAACATGTGCACATATTAATAACTTGAAATGCAAACTGTATGTGAAAATTATACACCTTCTTAATCTTGATTTCCAATGATCCACCAATTTCTCTTGTTAAGGTAATTACTGTTAATAGTTTCTTGCACAGATGGTCTTTGACACAGATGGTTCATTTTATGATTTTTTGACTTTATAATGTTGTGAAAGTGATGCATATTCATTAGAAATCATACTTTAAATTTTGAATTTTGATCTTCCCTGGGCTAGTGATGATGTGGTGTGACAGTCCCATGATGCTAGGCATTCATCGTGAGCACAGCTCCCTGCCAGTCATGTGGCCATGAACATAAACAAACGACACCCTGCGGGTGGGTTTTCAATTTCTGTGTAGTATTCAATAAATTATACGAGATCATCAGTATCTTCATATAAAACAGGTTTTATGTTAGGTAACTAATAACAATTGCCAAGTTATTGTAAGTGTTCTGAGCAGCATGTTTAAGCTAGATTAGGCTAGGTGTGATGATTGGAGTTATTTTCCTCCTTGGAGTTTTCTGAGTTTTGGGGTTTGGTTTCTGTCATGAATTTTGCAAAACTCTCAGGCAGTATGATTTTAAATCTCTCTGATCCTCTGTTCTCTTTCCTTTCTGCAGTATTCCTAGTAAATAGGTATTGCATCTTTTATTATTCACCCATAGTTCTTATACATTCTATTTTCCTTTCACACTTTTTTTCTCTGTGCATTTCTAGTAAAAGATTCTTCTCAGTAGTTAGTGTGAGGGTTTTGGGCTGTGACTGTCCCAAATTTTTATCAAGTTTAGTATTTTTTACCTCATGCCTCCAATTGCCTTCCTGGTGACAACATTCACTATCTATTTTCTGAAATGATTTTTGTTACTCATGTACTTTCATTTTCAGCGTATATGAAGTAGGAAAAATGAACTTCCTCCAGCTAACCCTAGGGAAAATCTTTCTCCCTGAAGATGAGACCTTTGTTAGGAGGCTCTGGGTGTTTTCACAATGATTACTCTCCCCCTCTCCCAGCTGGTATATAAGAGGGCCTTTATCAGATCTTCACTGTGAGAAGGTAATACCACAATGTTTTTACATATATATAAATTTTAATGCATATTATCTTATCAATATTTTTCTTGTTTGATTTCTGGGGTTTGTGTCATTGTTAGAAAAGTGTTTCCAACTTCAGAAACATAAAATATTTTTCTAACTTCCTTCTCATGTATTGTATAGTTTCAGTCAAATAATATATTTCAAATCCTATGGAAAGCAAGAGAAGTTAGCATACAAGTAGCATTATACACTAATGAAAGTATTTAAAAATGATAAGTAGTGCCAAAATAAAATTGTAGCCATAGCCACTGAAGTCATGCTCCCATTTACTTTCTATAATAATAAACAGAAGAAGGATTGAAAGATAAATTTAAGTTTCAATTTAACATTTGGATCTAGGAAGTAAAAAATCACCACTCATAATGTCTGCATTATAAAACAATCAGGATTTGTTTTTATTTCATTCTATCTTCCTGGTATTTTAAAATAATTGCCTTCATCATGTGATTACAAGGTTATAGCATCATAAGCATTTTTGTTACCATGTAATTTTATAAATTAATTTTTAATGTATAAGTTATAAAGCTTATTTTTAAATTGTTTTGAAGATAAAAAATGCTCAATAATTTCAAAATTATATAATCATTTTCATTAAACTTCATCTAATGTAAAAGGAAGTTCAAAAATTTCCCCATATAATCTTTAATGATTGGGAGCTGGAATAGCAGAAAGAAATGTAAACATTATACTGTGATAAGAAAAATGATTGTTTGGTATGAAGTTTAGGAATCAGGTGTAATTTAAAGGAATGTTGGAAAAAGTTACTAAGCTACCCAAAAAGAAACAACTTCATACAAGAGAATCAAGAAAATAAAATATTCAGAGATAAGTTCAATAATTAAAATTTCATAAATAGTAAAATTCTTAATGGTAAATTTTTTGTTACATGTACTTTACATGTTACATGTACTTTGTTATATGTACTTTAAGGGTCTTCATTCTTTATAAATTAAGCATTCCCCCAGCCCAATCTAGATGATTTACTAGGAATGTGGTTGATTTTTCTCTACAAGCTATTAAATTAAAGGATGCCTGTTTTTTAAAGTAACACTGGAAACTGACAATAAACCAATTAGACTGCTTTTTTTTTCTACACCTTTGCCTTGAGCTGAAAACTAGCATTTGAACAATAAATCCAGGAGATTAAATGAAAATATCTCTGTAGCCCTCAGGTTAGTCTTATCAACAAAGTGATCTACACTTACTATAACCCCCCTAAAATTAGCTAACAAATATTTAAATCTATTGCTTTTTATATTATCTCAACTTCAGTGCTATAATAATTGAAGAAAGTATATTTTTATTGTTTTTACATTATAGCTATAGATTATATTTGATTAGAATATTGGAAACTATCCTGAAAGTAAAAGTTAGCATTGAAGTAACAAAAACATATAAATATGTCTCCTAATTCACAGACAAAATATCACAACAAACTTAACAAAATATTAGATTTTATATTTAGTGTTGATCTTCTACCTTCTTTCTTTCTCTCGATGTCTCTCTGATTATTGTGATCAATAGACATTACCAAATATTAGGGCCTTGAAATGACTGGGAAATCTGACATCTTTCTTTGCTTCTCTTTGCCCTGTGTTTGTGACCCAATACCAAAAACCTATAGGTCATTTTTTTTTCTTTTACTTTATTTTTTAAATAAAGTAACATTAGAGTATAACATTATATAACTTTCAGGAGTACATCATTAAACACACACATATATGCAAACAAAGTAGACCTGTGTCTTTTCAGATGTTTTTTATGCACTTTGAAACATACATGTGTTTCCTCCAAATCATTTGATTGTTAAGTATCTATCAATACAACTGTAAATCCACATTTAAAAAAGCATAGCTCAAAAAGTAATGTTTAATTTTCCTTTGTTGGGGATAACTAGTAGACTATGGGGCAGGGGAATTAGGGACACTTATATTTCACTTTTGATTTTCTAATGTGTGAATTGTTCAGCTATTAAAATGTCTTAAACATGTTATATTTTATTAGTAATGATGCTGCAAATAAAGTAGACAAAAGATAAACTCTGCATTTGTGACAACATGGATGAAACTGGAGGGAATAATGCCAAACAAAATAAGCTAGAAGAAAAAAGACAAACACCAGATAGTTTCACTTTTATGTGGTATATAAAGAATCAAAACAGAGGGTCAGATTAAACCAAACAAATAACATATCATAGACATTTGACTTTATAGTTGAGAGTTGTGGGAAGAGTAACGTAGAGATCAAAGGATAGAGGGGAGGCAAAGTGACTATGAGAAGGGACTAGGGGTGCTTGCTGGTAGGTGTGGTGTGGTAACATGAATTCAAAGGAGTGTGATCCTATAACAATCATATACAGTGTTGGAAACTAATGCTGCCAAAGTAAAAACATTTTACAAATAATAAAATAAAATTCTAAACAATTTTCTTCTTAAATCTCCAGCTAGAATAGGGAGGGTGAATATTTCATGTAATCAATATGAACATTACCTGTACATCAATGTTCACTTAATTCATATAATCTTGATTGATATATTCATATATAAGTGGGTACAATTCAATATACTGTCTTGATTCTAAATCAGCACATGTCTATATATTTAAATCGTCACACCAGATAACTTCAACTCTTGTATTTCCAACTATATAGTGTAGCACTCATGCCCCCCCCTCACTTTCTCGTCATAATTATAAGGATCCATGTGAAAAAGACATCTCAGTGGTATTTGCAGATGTTGAAAATGCAGTCCTTAAATTCAACGTATTTTTTGACCATTTGAAAGATCACCTTATTACAGATCATGGGAGATAAGGCAGCAGGAAAACTGCAGACTACAAAAATGTAAGAATAGATAAACAAACAATCACCTTGGCAACCTAATAAAAATAACCCATAAAAGTATTAATTTTGAAAGAAAGTAAAAGGCACTGTGATATGTAAATAATAGACTTAGTGGTGACATTAATGGAAATATTTATGAAATGTACATGAGTCTAATTTTTTAATACCTAAGACACTTCTATTTTGAAGTGTTTTTTTAAATAGAAAGATAAATTAATGCTTTCAGTTTCCACTATCAGTGAACCAGAAAATAAGATGGTATTTCCAATTCATTTTGTGCATTATTTGTATGGATGATTGGGAAATTAAAATTTTTAATAAGTTAAGATTCATTTTTGTAGTTTATAAATAAATAACTGAATATTTAGTTTTTAACTAGAAACTTAAGTATACTAAAGACAAATTTGAATTAAGCTGGATATTTATACAAATATGGTTCATGGTAATAGTAATAATACAAAACATCTTTAACTTCACTTCTGCCTCAAATAAAGTTGTGTTTACACGAGGATGAAGAAAAAGATTTGAAAGAAGCATATGAAATGGGAAGACTTTCAAATTGTGGTTTATGATATCCATATTAACATTTCATTTCTTTTTTCTCAAAACCAGTGTAGAAACAAGTTCAAAAAGAATTTGTAAACACAAAGAAAATTGGCAGTTAATGGAATATCTATTCATTTCAACTCTGTAGAAACCTAAGTGAACCTATTTAAAAATCCCATCCCTGGGTCTATTTGGAAAAAACCTAAAATCAGCTTTATTTAACCTGACTTGCATTTTCTATTTTTTTCCTTCAAGTCTTTCATCAAGAATAAGTTTTTAAAAATTTGTGAGGCGATAAGCTTATGTCAAGTAGATCTATCTGCTTATAACACCTAGTAAGTCACAGAATAGATCCACCAAAATCTGTGTCTCGAAAGCCTCTTTCAAACTCTGCTTTATTCACTGCATCCTAATGGATACTTTGGAAACCTTTGCAGCGACAATGATTAAATGACTAAATATGTCTTGCAAGGATGCCTTCCCTCCTCTCCTGCATGCATCCCAGTATAGTGTAGAATTGTATAGAACCCACACCCAAGTAATAAAGTCTTCTGCTAACTGCTGTTTCTTTATCATGTTCTCCACTGCCAAATCAGTCCTCCACTCAAAAGAAACTCAAGGTTTACAGGACATCATTCAAATGTGTAATGTCCAAAGTATTTCACAGTGTACTTGCCATTTCCTTTTCACTAGACTCTTACTTCAACACTCCACTCAATACAAACAGACTCCTTGATAGCTCTTCAAACATGCTCCACACGGACACAGCCCTAACACTGAGCTCAGCAAGTCTGGAATGTTCTGTCCCTCTCTGCCTCTTTCAACCTGCCTCTTTATCTTCTAATATGTCACCCCATTTAAAGCTACTGTCAGATGTTAGTTGTTTTTCATAAATCTATTAGATTAGTCTAACAAAAATGGCTTACTCTTCTGTTCCTTCAGTACTTCCAGTCCATCCACGCTAATGGTATAAACATCCACCCCTTTCTTGTTAGAGGCCATACTTCTCAACAGCAACAATTAGTTCTCTTCCTCATACAGTGAAGTATCATGTAATGATTCTTTACATAGTAGGGGCTTAGTCAATACTGAGTGAATGAATGAATAACTGAAGTGAAAACAAGTTATTTACTTAATGAAAAAAATTATAGAAGATTCTGGTTTCATGTTGAAGAAATCCTATCTAAATTATCTTCACTATTATACATATACATACATATAATATGCATGTACATTTGTATATATGCATATATATGCAAGTTTATGACAGTACATTTTAAGTAGAGGGGAAGAAGTTTATATTCAGTGCTTTTCCCAAAGGAAATAGAGATCCATGAAGACAATGTATTTTTTTCACATATTTTGAAGATTTTTTTCCCAAAGGAAATTGGTACTTAGAAGCAATAAAGATGATATGAACATCTGTTTGGGATTTTTCCTTTCAACTCAGCTAAAAAAGATTTACTTCACATTGACTGAATCACTGACATGAATTTTAGGATAAAGCACTTTAAGAATTGATAATGCAAAGCTATTAATTATCATTATATATACATATCATTATGTGTACATATTAAACAAATGTCATTAACAATTCACTTTTTAAAGCTCAACAGAAAACCAGAAACTTACATGTCAGAAAACAGGTCTAATGTTCCTATTGTAAGATAATTGTGTTTGTTTTAATCATGTATTATGTTGGAAAACACATGATGTAATTCATGACTTATAAAAGCAGTCTTTCAATTTTTCCTTCAATTCTTCATCATAGTAATTTAATGACTGGCATTACACTAGCACAGGAATACATAGTGAATTCTTATGTAAATTTCACTAACATACAGTCCTTTTTTTACAAAAAGTATAAGTTTCAGAACAGAAGCCAGTGATTTTTCCTAAAACCAGCTTTTCTGTTTGAGTTAGTATTTTCCCCCCCACCCCTGAGTTAGTATTTTTTTGTTAATGACCTCATTCTTTCCTCCTTGGTTGGAAACCACAGAATCACCAAGGCCCAAATTATTTCTCAAATAAACTAACTACTTCAGTATTGTTCTAACTATATGCACTAACTTTAAACCTTGTCTACTTTAAAGTACTACACAAAGGTATACATTAATCTTATAGTTGTTTTTTTTTTATTTACTTCATTGCAGACTAAGAATACAAATTCACCTGTGAGGCAATGTTATGCAATATTGTCCCAATCTATTTCACTAAACCTAGTAGGCTACTTTTTAAAAATTTTTTTGGTAAATGTGTCCCATTTTCATTTTGACTCAACTACTTCCAAAATACTACTTCCAAAATACTCCACCCATTGTGTCAGTTATATGTTTATCTAAGATAGTCCTCCCTAACAGATTATCCTCTACTCTTTCTTCCCTATGAACTATAGAAACTCCCTAACAGATTATCCTCTACTCTTTCTTCCCTATGAACTATAGAAAATGTAACATTCCTTTAAAAAATGTACCAATCAAAACAATTCCCTTCTAAAGTGTTAAATAATCCTCACATATGTTTCAGTTTTGTCATTCAGGAAAACACACATTTCAGCATTTCTAAGGGACTCCCATATTGTCTAACAGCATACAAACCTGGTCATTCCCATGGAATAGGTGGTTTTAATTCACATTGCTAAGAATAGGTACTAAAAACTTTTATTTGCTCACTGATATTTCTGGTTACAAAATTTTCTCTGACTCCTGCATAGCTTCTGTGTTGTACATTAAAACATAGTAAGAGTGATCAACTTGGTTGGATTCCATACCAACCAGTAGATCAAAAATAAGACCCCCCCAAAATAATTCTATGTTGCTTTCAGCACCTTGAAAGCCTTTTCAAAATGTTATTTCTTTTAATTTTTCCATTTCTACTTTTTTCCACATCACCTCTTCCATGTTTATGTCTCGTCTTCATTCTTGTACTTCTTCTATCCTCTTGTGTTAGGCCTACAGTTGTATACGTAATATATTGTTTAGTTCTGCTAATAGCACTCATGGATTAAATATTTCTGGCCTCTGGAATAAACTATAAAGAATTATATAGCCCTTTATAGAATATTAATAGTCTCTAAGCTAACTTCTAAAGTTAGTAGAAAAAAATAAAATTAAATAAACTCAAGCTAAATGTTTATTTCTAAAACTCAATTATCTTGTCCACTAACAAACATGACATTAAAGGAAAAAAAACAAATAAAGCTAATATACATGAGACTGTATATGTATGAGTGTATATATCATTCATAGCTATCAAATATATATATTTAAACAAAATAAAAATACTTCAAAATGCTTTATCCCTATCAATACAATCTAATTTCTAGTTCTATCTCTATTAATACAATCTTTTCACACTCCTCAAAATGAATTAAGACTTAGAAGTTATTTAAACTAAATATTTTTATAACCCCATATTTTTAGCTGAAAAGTTTTCAAACCTTTATCTTCTACCTTAAGTTTTACTCTATATTCACAACTTCTACAAAAGACTATGGTTTACCCAACAAATGTCCCTCTTGAATATAAGAATGAATTAAAATAACTGTAGTGAAACTGTAGATAATTTAGGGTGAATGGGGAGAAAACCACTTACCCCCAGTTGCCACAGTGATTTCACGGAGGAAATGGCCATAAAATGGAAAATCGAAGGACAGATTCACTCTCTGCAAGGAACAACAACCAGAAACAAAATCAATAATGTGCATAACAGTAAATGTAAAATGAAGAGCCTTCCAACTTAACAAAAAAAAAATGATGTGTCTTCTTTGTAACACTATTATTAAATCAACTTAAAACCTGAATCTTGGAAGATAATAAAGGATTTTTTTTTCTGGAAATTAAACTTTTGAAGAAAGAAAAAGAATAAAGTTGGGCTGTGATGGTCTTTTGGTCTATGCTTTATTTACAAAGGGAATCTGGAAGCTACTACTCTGAATCAAGCTATTTTCTCTAATGTTATCTCTGCTATTTGGATGCCTATACAAATAAATTCTGTTACCATGATGAACAATTTATTTTAAGGATCATTTTAGATTGATTATTCTTTCGCCAAAGAAGAGCACAGCATCAAGTTTCACTGAGTAACAATCAAAAAAATATATTCTTTTATCCAACTATAAACTATATATTCAATTTGTCTTTGATGCATCCCATAAGGAAAGTCAGTTTTATGGAAGATGGGATCTTGTACCTATAGGTATACATCTGTTGGAATTTTTATTTTTAAATTAAATGAGCTCTTCAGTTTCATTATATATAATTACTTTTAAAAGCACAAATTAAAAAAAAACTTATCACTGGAAAGTTACTTTTCTATTATTGAAAATGGAAGAGAGCTAATTTATTTTGTCTCTCATTTTGGTTAAAATGGGTCCTGAGTCTGTGTGTGTGTGTGTGTGTATGACATAATAAAAACAAATTAGAAAGGAAAGCTAAACAAAAAATGAAAATGTTCTAGTCTTTTTGTATGTGTGAAATTACATGAACCACATATATAATTATTAGTCAGGAAATAAATCAGCAAGCTATATTAAACATGATCTAATGAAATAAAAGTTTCCAGAGAGAAATTATTTAGCTGGCTTAGAACCCAATAGCATCTGTAAAATTCAAAAACTTCTACTTTATATCTCTTCCAATACACATTTTTTAAAGCAAAGCATATCTAGACAAAATTTACATTTTTCCAATCTTGCAAATGATTGCTTTTTTTTAATAGCCACCAGAGATTTCTAATGACTTATTTGACATGAAATTAATCATTCAAAATTTACAGTGACTTTCAATTACGTTTTCTTTCCTTTTTTAACACAAGCTACATTTTCAGAAAGTTTCTCATCATTTTTATTTTGTGCTGACTAATAGGGATAATGAAATTCATTTGCACTGAGTCAACTGAAATGAGTCGTTGGTTACTAATAATCCTAAAGTAAAATCTCTGATGACAAAATCATAGATCTCAAAGAAGATACTAGAAATAGAGGCACGTTGCTGCAGTACATTGTCTTCTACCACTGTAATTTATTTCCATGCTTACAAGCAAAATGGTAAAGTTTACAATCCTTTGGCATTTCCACATAAAGAATAGAAGATTGATCTAAATCTATATCACCAGCAAATTTTATCAATTACAACCAAAGGGGGGAGGGAAAAAATAGAAATACGACCACAGAGATATTTAATCTTAGTTACCACAATTATTTAAATATATTAAGAATTAGACACTAACACAGTAACATATAAGGTAAAGGTGTTACTGGGAAGCAAATACTAAAAATATATTTGCTGACATACCATAGTGGAGAAAAACATCAATGACTGAGTTGCTTACTGGATTAGATGGTCAGTTTTTATCACCATGACCTAGTTAACACTGATAGAGAATGGCAGCAATAATTTGAAAAGGTGTTAGATTCTCAACAGTTGTGAATTCCCACCAGTTCTGTCTATGCCCTATTGATGCCCCTACCCAATGTAGGTAATTATTACCTAAATAACTTTTCCATAAGTTTCTTAGCTCCAGTTTCACTAGAATTTATTCACCAAACTATCTAGAACATCCTTTTCCCACTTTTAGTCGCTCAGTCTAGTATTGTCCTGGAATAGCAATTCTATTCACTGGAATAATGTCAAAACATTGAAAATGAAATTTAAGGCTCACTGTTAACTGGTCCTTCCTACTTTTCACTTCATAGCCTCTGCTCCAGGTAGCCTTCTAGAACACATTTCACTTCTTTGAACCTTCCAACTTTTATCCAGTTTTGATTGAGGTAGTATCTCAATTTTGATTAGCCATGTCTTCTGTTTTTTAAACCTTGGCTTAATTTAGATTTTCTTAAATGACAACCCTGATATAAGGACTTTGGACAGGCCAATTGTTTGGAAGATGAACCTGGGAAGTATATGTAAAAGAAGTAGGAAGAATGAGAAACAGGAAAGAAGAAAACCAGCAGTAGGTACATTACTGGATCTCAGAATCAGTTCACTGGAGGTCAGAGTAAAGGGGCTGGGGCATTTATCTACCAATTCCTATCCCCTATTGTATCTGAGAGGAGTCAGCTCCTCTCTCTCATTGCAACAAGAATTAAGGCACTTGAGCTGGGAAGCTGCGGATGCATCAACAAAGGTGGCCAAGTGTCACATTCTCAGAGAGTTCATCTTTGACTTCTAGTTCAAGTTAAATCTTCTCACCATATCTCACTTAGAATTTCTCTCTATATAAACACACACACAATATATATGCATACTGTTATAACTACTTCAAAGTCAAACTTATATAAGGGTGGTTAAGAATGACTCCGGTGAGAATGAGGAATTTTAATTGAAGTTTGCTTGACCAAAAAGTAATGTTCTATTAGTAAAATATTAAAAACAGAGTGATAAAGGGACAATTTTATCACAAGGCTGCATTTATTTTAAATGTATAGACAAAATTTTAATAACCAAAAGCCTATTACTTTTTCACAAGGACTTGTAGAAGGAAAAATGGAGAGTGACTACTGATTCACATGCATTTTTTGTAAGGCAAATATTTGAAAATTACCATCATCTTACCTTGAATCCCCCCCAAGAAAACCCTAAAATAAAAACAAAAATAAATACTAGTATTTCATGCAGTGCTTGAAGCTTTATAAGTCAATATTGTTACTCCTGGAAGGTTGAATCATTTGTTTTAATATAGTCTATAAACAAGCATTGGAAGGAGATGAAGGAAGTTTTATTTGTTCATTAATTCATTCACGCACTCAATGATTATTTACTCACACTATATATATACTAGGTATTAAATCAGTGGCAGCGAATAAAACAGTGAATAAGTTCTTCCAGATTTTGCTCCTTCAAGGAGTTCAGAGTGATGTGGGAATGACCAAAGAATTAAAATAGGACCTGGAACAAACAGAACAAACTTTGAGAGAGGACACTTAACCTACAAAATTTGATACTAAAACTGACTGTTTAAAGGGAAATACCAAAAGTCAGCCAACTGAGATCTGAAGGCCTGGAAGCAGAAGGGTTGTGTCAAAGTACACAGAAAGTAAAATTGGAGGATTTCACAGTTCATTAGAAATAAGTTAGGAGTGAGAGAGGGTTATCCAAAATGAACAACAGGGTCCCAGTGAAAGATGGGTGAACCACAGTGCCACCAACTGAAATAATGAGCACAGGAAAAAGAGCTTTTTTTGGTGAGATGTGAGAAGACTTGCTGTGTGGCTAAGATGCTAGACATTCATCAACTACAGAGCAAAAATTATAAATGACATAACATTGTATACAACACTGCACACATAACAAGGGACTCTTCACCAACAGAAAGACTAAGCGAACTCCGAAACTGCCACAGAAAGTCACTGTAAACAAAGAGTATAATGTTGAAGTGCTAACTTGAACATCATCTTATCTTGTATCTCATCTTTTCATAGCTGATGCAAAAGGAAAAAGTATTCAGTAATATTGTCATGGGAAGACACAATAGATTGAGTTTTAGAAAATAGAACATAAAAAATCAGAAGTGATATTTCAAAGAGCATGAGAAGCACAAGTAAAATCAACTGAACTAATTTACTACTTCCTTACTCTGTAAAAACTAATTATTTGAAAGGAGGGGAACAGTAATTTTGAGAGAACCAAAGGAAATATCACTTCATGTGGGGGAGGATAAATTTATGAATTGTTCCTTGAAGCAGTTTATAAAGATTTATAAAGAAATTTCGGATGGCCTGGTGCAAATTTATGGCAGGTAGAGTCATACATGATTGTAGCTTTTAAAACCTCGCTATACTTTCCCACAACATGCTCCATGAAATTACTACTGGGAAGAGACTTATTTCTGGTTTCCCCAAGTAATTTATCTCATCTTTGTAAGGAACGGTTGTGATAAAATTCTGTACCACTCAGAAAGAAAAAATAGTACTAATTTTTTAGATAATTGATAGTGTTACAAATTCATTATATTAAAAGTTCTAAAAATATAGAAATTATTAATTTATTCAAGAATCGAGAGAATAATCATTAACTCCAATGCACCTAGTTTAACATTTTAGTTTTAATCATTCAAATAACGGCATGTATAAGGAGGATACATTTGGCTCTTAAAAGCATCCTTAAGTGGATTGTTATTATTACTAAAGTAAGATTTGTGTTTTTTACAAAAACATCTTGAAAAAGTAGGTCAAATAAAACCTGAGTCATATTTTTCCAGTTAATTTATTTATGCCAACTATACTCTTTCTGAAGTATTGCAAAATTTAAGAAACTTTATTTGCGTATTTTAGTGACACTGACTTTCACATTAAATATCTGAATAAGTAATCTTATTGCCAATAAGATTTCTATATTTAGTAAATAAAGTATTATTGAACAATTTCTACTTTTCATTACATAATTCCTTTATAAATAATTAAATAAATTTAATATAATTATATATTCCTGATAATTTCATAATTAATGATACATTCTTTAAAAAGGCATAAACTATTTTACTAACTTTCTCAAAACTTAATAAGGTATGCATAACAACAATTCACCTAGAAATGCTTAGAATAGATTATTACAGTCTCACCCTATTTTTAAGTGTGAGATATATATTTCATAATTTTTTTCTTCTCTCTCTCTTTTCCTTTATATCCAAAAGGGCAGGTTTATTGTATTTGTTTAAAAAGTAAAGGAAAATAAGAACACTTGTATAGGCCCAAGTGGGCAGAAAGAGTTGCCACTTCTACTTTGCAAAGGGAGAAGCTTTGTGATAGGAAGCACCTGCACAGTCACAGGTGGCCAGGAGAACCAGCGAAAATCCTCTTTTAATGAGACCAAAAGGACCATAATTTTAAAATTTTCAATTATTATCTCTTTAGTGTAACCAATCCTTATGGTTAATTGTAGGGCAGGGCCTGTTCATGATGCTTGTTGTCATGCAAGCATCAGGCTCACCAATATCTGTAGGTTCTTCATTTGTTTTACCAGTCACACAGACACAGCACTCAGGCACGGCAGAGTCGGAGTCAGGGGTGTGTGGGGATAGGGTGGGAGGCAGGTGAGTCCCCAACTAATCTTCACATCTTTGGGTTCTGTTATTCTACCTTCCCCTCCCCCCTCTATTTCTGTGCCCCTTTATCCCCTCTCTCAGATGTACACATTTACAAATGTGCATGTACAATGGGCAGCACAATCATGAGGAAGGACCCAATACTCCAGGGGCTGATTATACAGGATAATGAAGGAAAAAGTCTGACTCACCCAACAATCTCCTATTAGATGGATGGAGTTATTGTATTTCATCAATGGGCTTCATCATCATTATTATTATTGTTATTGTTGAGGTAATTTTGTATGTAAACAAACTGTGTATGTTTTATGGGTTCATGCAGATAACAATTAACTGAACCTTTGTAAGCAGCCACTGATGCTAAATATATATTGGTATACTATATTGTATTATATACTGTAATTTATCTAGCATACCAATAGTTTTTGAAAACTAGTCTTCTAAGACACAATTGCCCCCCTCTAAGATTTCTAACAAATAGTAGAAAATTATTTTATATACACTATTTCTAATACCAATGGAGGTAAATTGCTTTTCCAGTAGAATTATATCACCATAAGACACTATATCTCCAAGCTGTTTTGATGCCCTCACTTTGCTATACTGAAACAATATTACTGTATTTACTAGTGTTAGGAGAATGAAATTAGCATTTAATATATCAGCCATTATGCTAATAAGCATTTTGCCATTTTTTAGCAAGTATGAATCCTAAAATTAGAAGGCAAAAGTATGATGATAATAATATTTGCATAATCGGAAAGTATCTCACAAACCCATTTGATAACTACAAAGGGAAAAATAGTACTGTAAAATGAAGAAACAAAATCTGGTAGACATCACCTTAAGAAGGTGATCAAAGGTATCATCACCAGTACGGTGATATATTGACATCATCTGCCTCCTGACATAATGCACGTGAAGGATGAAATACCATTCCTGTATCATTCTTGTCCAAAATAGAGACTCATGTTCAATCAGGAAGTAAAGTAGACAAGCCCCAAATCGGGACATTGTGTGAAATAAATTGACCTATACACTTCAAAAGTGTCAAGTTCATGAAAGACAAACACTAGGTAATGTGGAGAAGACTAGGAGATTCAACAACTCAGTGTGGGTTCTAGTTTGATTTTTGATTTTGATAAGGAAAAAGCACAGTTCAGGAACTGTTAGCAAAAATTTAAGTAAGGTCAATCGATGAATTAAGAAGATAGCATTTATTGTAATTTCTTGTTATTGACAATCTACATTGTTAATATAGAGCATATAAGGGGTTGGTGTTAACATTTCATAAATTATATGAAATTATATGAGAATGTTTTCAATATTTTTTGTTAAAGTTTATAATTCTGAAATAATTTGAAAACAAAATTTTATAGAGAAAAGACAATCAAAGTTAGAGGAGCCAAGATTTCAAACTCTTCGTTGCTACATCAATACTCCCTTCTTTTACATTGTGATTCATTTCCTTCCTTTCATCAGGTCAGCAATAACTGTGTTTCTACTAGGAACTTTTATATTGTCAGGTATTTATATTTTGTTTTTATTAGCTATACATTTCCTTCACAAAGTCATAATGATGAAACAATTAGTAAGCTCCCAGATGCATGAGGTCAAACTCACAGAAAAAGACAATCTAAGGAATGTATAGTCTCCTCAGTGTCAGTGACATTACTGAGGGATGGTCACAGCTGGTCCCTTCTTACCAGATGATGGAAACTACCTGACCTGTTCATTTCTGCACACTCAGAAATCATGCCTCCATCTCTTACCCTCCATGGATAGATCTAGGGTCCTATCTTCTAAAGTCTGGAACATTTATATCCTTTTATGCAACCCCCAGTTATAATTGCCTTGCACTAATTTATTTACAAATTTACCTCAAGCAATTTCACTTTTAAAAGTGAACTTCAAAGTAAACTGAAAATAATACAATTGTATAGATTCGATTATCACACACATACACATGTAGATACAGAAGGATAGATGTAAATGGACAGGTTTCTTCAATAAACTATTAAAGAGAGAAGCAGGACTACAGAGAAGTAGATATACATGAGGATAGCAGTTTAGTTTACCTTATGATAAGATGCTGTTTCTAGTCCATGGACCTGTATGTTCAGAAATAAAATTGCGACAGTGGGCAGGATAATTCATAACAATTTTAATTTTTTAATGGAATTTCAACCAACTCTCACAGCCTGGGAGACTGAACAGAGCATAGGCATTAATCCAGTAACTGAAAACACTAAAAACCCAATTAAAAGATCAAAATGTTCATGGAAAAAGGACTAATCAATATGCAAGTATACGGACAAGGAACTGGCTACTTCTTTTTGAAATAAAGTCCATCAATTGAATTGATTTTCTTAGTTAGAAATTCTAACTTCTTCAGCATTTTTTTTTTCATAACATAACCAGGAACTTAATTAACCCTGCATATTGAAAGACACTCGGCTTGGGAGTACTCATAAATTGGAAAACAAAATGTAAACATTTTGCTGTTACCTGATGCTTGCTCTATGAATTTGAGATTGAGTGACCTCTCCCCTTATCTTTTGACATCTCATGCTGCATGGTTCTCAGCAAACACTTGGTTTACCTACACTTGCACATCTGAGAATTATTAAAATTAGTTATGTGACTAGTTACCAGTTGAACAGAATGAAGAGCATCAAGCTATTCAAGGACACAGAGAAAGCATTACAGGAATTTGATAAAGAAGCCCTTGAAGGGAAGATGGAGGGAAGGGTTAAAATCAGATTGTGGATTTTCCACACTGCTGTGAAAGTAGGGCAGTGGATTTCACCAGGTTCTCATGCTAAGGTATGCACAGGTATCACCTAGGGTTCCTGTCAAAACACAGATAGTGATTTGGTAGGTCTGGAAGTGAAGGGAGACAAGTCTGCATTTCTAACAAGATCCAAGTGCTGTTGATTCTATCCTGGAGGCCCCTCTTTGAGTAGCAAGCTTCTCTGCCACATAACTTGTTTCTGAAGCTCTAAAACCATTGCTGTACAAGAACTTTGGCAAAGCTGAAATGGGGTGAAGGACAAATAGACTTGATTCTGGATAACATCATTTACTTTGCCTGGTAGCACTCATAGAGCCTGAAATCCTTTATTTAAGGAACTGAAACATGGAGGTACCTGCTACCAGGCACCTCTTTATTAGAGAAACCCTTTGCAAAATCTCCTTGCAGGCTCAATTTACCTGACGGTAGACACTCTTGTTACTTCCTTGACCAGTGATCCTAGCCTCAAAAGGAACAGGACAGGCAAAAGGAATCTAGTGTTTATTCTTTGGGGTTTAGAAACACCCTCTCTTCTCTCAGTAGATTAGTCTCCTCCCTTGAACATGACTGTTTTGGAGTTACAGGATGATTGTTTTTATTTAACAATCTTTTAATTATCTATGCCAACTTTATCATGCAACTACTACTATCATTTCCATTTTAGATGTAAGGAAAGTGATTGATAGCTAAAAGCATGCTTCAAGTTACCCAGCCAGCATTTGGCAAATCCTGAGAGTATTTCTAAATCCTTTTGTTTTAGCTCTGTCTGGTTGTTCCTCAATTGACATTAACATTGAAATTCAGTGTGAAATGCATGTGAATAGTAACCAAAAAATTCAAAACTAGACTATGGTTGTAGGCCAAGTTAAATTTTAACTCTTCTTATTGTAGTAATTTAAAAAAAATATCTAGAATAATTCCAAACTAAAGTTGCAAAAATAACATAAAAGAGCTCCCTATATTGCTAGTGCAGATTCATCAAAATTTAACACTTTGTCACTTTGCTGATTTTCAGGTTTTTCAAATATATGTTTTTTTAATTTAAATGATTTCACATCTTTGTATTCCCTGGAGTTCATCCACCATCTCTATACCTTGATTACTCCCACCTTCTCCCACCCCCCCCCATCCCAAGTTGTGTACTTTAGTTTGGATGTTATCTTGTTTTGACTTTTCCTCCTGTCCTTTTGTTTTCCTA
Source organism: Uropsilus gracilis (assembly GCA_004024945.1). Classification (NCBI taxonomy): domain Eukaryota; kingdom Metazoa; phylum Chordata; class Mammalia; order Eulipotyphla; family Talpidae; genus Uropsilus; species Uropsilus gracilis. Next base: position 193,550 of record PVHY01000364.1, on the reverse strand, counting down.
TATCCCGTATATCAGTGATACAATTTGGTTTCTGGGTTTTTTTTTCTGACTTGTTTCTGCTAATATGATTTCTTCTAGGTACATCCATGTTACCATATTTATCAAAGTTGTTATTTTTAATTGATGAGTAATATCCCATTGTGTATATATACCACATCTTTTTCATTCATTCATCTGTTTTGGGACTTTTGGGTTGTTTCCAAGACCTTGCAATTATAAATAGTGCTGCAATAAACATCCAAGCACAGGCGCCCCTTTATATAAGTATTGAGGTCTCCTTAGGGAAGAGTCCCAGAAGAGCTATTACTGGGTCAAATAGTAATTTCATTTTCATTAGTTTACTCCACACTACATAGTCGCTGGACCAGTTTACCAGCAGTGTAAGAGTGTTTCTTTCTCTCCACATCCTTGCCAGAACTTGCTGTTCCCTGTTTTTTTTTTTTTGTTTTTTTTTTTTTTTTTTTTTTAATGTGGGCCATCAACAATAGACAGAACAACTAAACAGAAACTATACAAGACATAAAAGCCTTAAAAGGTTTTTCAAATATTAAGTGAATTGATTCCCAAAACAATTTCCAAAAGTCATTCCCTTATGACACCTCACCCATAACTACAGTGTAGCATGCTGGGGTCCAGTTCTCAGTACTTAACCTTGGTCTATTTATTAGGGGTGAACCTTATTTGACATATATTCTCAGACACTGTTACATGACAAGAAAGTCCTTGCAGTCTATCAAAATTGAAAGGTTGATTCCATATCTAGTCTCACTGGAATTTTAATATAATACCTTCAGTAAAGAAAAAAGAGAACTCCTGAGTTCAGAATTCTGGGGCTAGATTCCATGCATAGAGAAGTTCTGATGGGAAACCAACTAATATATAGATCATGTGAGTATCTGACAATTTTACGCAGGGTAACCATCTACCACCTAAGTGTTATCTATAATTTGATAAGAATAGATAAAAATAAAGGTATTGAACTATTTTTCAAAGATATTAAAATACCAATGGGTCAAGGATATCTCAACCTTGAAATGTCTTTAGTCTCTTTTTAAATTTTTAAATTAAATTCTCTTTTTAAAATTTTTAAAGATTTCTCACAAGAAAATGTCTACTTGCAAGTCACCTATTTACTCTTAAAAAATGCCATTCTATTTATATTTTGCTAACTTCACTGTTACAAATATTTTCTTTGCCAAAAAGTCATATGGATATTTTATCATTTAGTATCTTCAGGGTCATAGTCTGTTTTATGCTTACATATCCTTAAATCAACCAACATTAGGGCTTAATGTACTCATGGAACTAATTCAGGAAAGATTACCAAAAATAAGTCAGAGAACAGAATCTTAGATGAAAGCCTGGAATAAATTGATTTTCTTTTTCCACTCAAGACATGACTGGATTTCCCACCTTTTAAAAAAACCTATCCCAATTCCTTTGTCCTTATCTCTTTCATTCACCTTTCTTCTTAATCTTAGGTTACTCAGGATGTTAATTAATATCTTCTGGTTTTTAAAAGTATTTTGTCATCAAACTGCCTGTTATGTAAATTTCCAGTATTTGTCTTTGTCATTCTAATTTGCTTTGATGCACATACTTTTCCGATATTCCCTCCATTTTTTTAGAAATAACTGCATTTCACTTTTTATGACTATATAATACTCCATGGTATGTATGTAACATATTTTCTTGAGCCAATTGTCTATGGGTGGATATTTAGGCTGCCTCCATGTCTAAGTTATTGCAAATGATCCTGCTATAAAAACTGTGGAACATATTTTGTTGATTTGGATAGACATCCAAATGTGGAATTATTGTGTCATAATATATTTCAATTTTTATTTTTTAAGGTAAATGCAGACTGTTTTTCACAATTGCAAAGGTCACATTCTAACCAACATGTAACAGGCTCCTTTTTTCTCCACATCTATTCCTATACCTATATGTTGGGGTTCTATTTAATATGTACCATTTTTACATGTGAGATGATATCTCATTATAGTTTTAATCATACCTCTCTATTAGAAATGATGATGAACTTTTTTTTTCATATATCTTTGACCTTCTGGATTTTGTTTTTGATGAACTGTTCATATATGTTACTGTGCTATCACTTTTAGCAGACTTTAAGACCAAAATAATTAGTGGAAACCTCAAATGTTCATTTCATTTAAAATTTAAAGAGCTGAGTAGACCTGTCAATATATCCATCCATCTATCTTTCTATCTACCTAGCTACCTTTCTCAGCTACCACTGGTAACAAAGAATCTATTAGATTACCTCATATAAAATTAGATTGCTCATATAAATAATGGTGCCAGTGACTATTCTTAACTAAAGGCATGATATGAAGAAATACAATTATATTGAACTGAAAAGATAAAATCAAGTATGACTTTTTAAAATGTATATTCTTGCTTGGAAAATTAATACTTGTTTTAAGTATAGAAATTATCACTATGGTATTCATAAGGTTACTCTTCCCTAGAAAAGTCAAAGTCCTTTCCACTATCCAAAGAATACCAAAACACTAATCCAAAAGGACAACTGTGCTTGGATGTTTATTGCAGCAATATTTACAATAGCTGGTATTTGGAAACAGCCCAAATGTCCCAAAACTGATGAATGGTTGAAAAAGTTGTGGTGTATTTACACAATGGAAATTTACTCTGCAATCAAAAAAGACAAATATCATGCATTTATGATAACATGGATGGACCTAGAAGAAATCATGTTAGCAGAAATAAATCAGAAAGAATAAGACAAAAAACAGATGATCTCGCTTACAGATGGGATATAGGGAAAACAAAAGGTCAAGATAGTCAAAATAACAAGCTAACAACAGAATTAAAGCATACAGCTAGGGAGGGGGAGTTAGAGAGAGGGAAATCAGGGAAGGAATGGGCATAAAAGATCAAGATGATGTTTAATGGGTGATATGGTGGTAGGAGAACCTCAAGGAATACAAAAATTTAGATGTACATTGATGTAAACAACAAAACTAAATTAACAAAGACCAAACAAACCACAGTCCTTTCCAGGTCCAAAATTTGGTTCCCAGATTCAGGAAGGATATCATCAATAGCTTTAATAATTTTGTGTATGTGTGTGTGATGTATATCAATCAATAAAAGAATGCTATTAAATTTAGAGTTTTACATAGGTATTTAATTTGTATTTTAATTATGATCAGCAGGAGAAGAAATAGATTTCTCCATATCTTTACTGGTATTGAGAGAGGTGGAGAGTTTATATTCCTGGTATGCAGAGGGAAAGTCAATTACTTTAATACCAGGTAATTTTTATCAAATGGAACAAAAGTAGTTAAAAAAAACTACTAAAAATTAGTTTTGTCATAAAGTGTTACCTCAGTAAAGATAATTTCAAAAAAAATAAAATTAACAAAAGCCAGAAATTTGGTTTTAGATTTGAGAAATTAAATGCATGTCTTCTTAGATAAAGTAAAAAAATTACCCATAAAAGATCCTCAAATAGTATTTTCCTTAGGATAGAGAGAATTAATCTCAAATTAACAATTGACTTAATCATAATCATATTAGAATGAATTAATTAAATTAAAAAGAAACAAGAAAGACACATGCACACATAACTCATATCAGTCTGTGGGTAAAGTAGAGGAAAACCTATGAGCAAATCAAATCAGACCAAGTTGATGAACTGTGTGTATATCTCACATGAAACAAAGTATCTCAAGTGCAACAAGCTTATTCAACCAGCCAAAATCAAAACAACTTACTGTTAGTCACTGTGAACACACTTCAGGCAGAAATGTGTGGTCTGGATAATAGCCTAATCGAGATAGCAAATTACATTGTCTTTTGAGCTAATCATTTTGAAAAATAAGCACTTATCAACAGATTTTTTGATGCACAGAAAAGATTAAATTGTACAATATGAGAAGACAAGTGACTAAAGTCACCACAGGCATCCAAATCTAGCTGTCCCAACATCAACGTTATGCAAATATAAAAATAACAGCAAAGCTAGTTGAAATATTATTCTCCAAAAACATGAAGAAATCATTTTTAAAATAAGAACTTCTGAATATATTCAAGCAGTCTAAGATTCTGACACAATCCAATTTCTAGAACTTAAAACAACCAAGACATCAAAAACCACTTATGTATCATCAAAATCCTTATCACAATTATGACAAAGAAAACATGTCATTTTGCAACTGCTTATTAAAGAATTGATCTTTCTGCCAATATACAGAAAGTATTATTTGTAAGTAAGAGCCTTCATGTATGACAAGGAGCACACTGGCAATTTTCTGGAATCATAAAGAGGTAGAATATAGATATATATGCAGATTCCATCCATCCATCCATCCATCCATCCATCCATCCATCCATCCATCCATCCATCCATCCATCCATCCATCCATCCAGACATCCATCCAGACATCAATTCATCCATTCATAAAGCTATCTACTCATTTATCTAACCACCCAAATGCCCATGTATCCATCTATTTCACTACATATCTATTGAGGTTCTTAGAGAATAATCAGGAATGAAATTATTTGAAGGTCATTATTTTTTGTTGTAAAGAATTCGGACCACAAATTGGAGTGACTTAAAATGTTTGTGTGTGTGTGTGTGTTTGCAATGTAATTTCAATCTTTTCTTAGAAGTGCACTGGAAGAACTGTCAGACAGGCATTTTGCCCCTTTCCTCCATCTTTTAAAACTAAGGAGCAGAGGCCAGAATCCAAGAAAATGAGTCGTAGAGACAAGGTTCATGTCTTCTGTAACTCTAGGTTCCTGGTGGTCAGCGGTGCCTCTCTAGAAGCTGGGAGTCATGCACTGTGGTATAAGAAGACAGTATAATTCTAAATTGTCTGGCTGATGAGTCCAGCTTTGCGCCCAGCAGTAAAGTAAATAAGATAGACAAACAGAAGAAAACAGAAAAGCAAAATTGTGGTTGTTTAAGGCACACCAAAAAGGGGAAAAGGGGAAAAAAATCCAGACAGGTTCTTAGGTTCATCATCAGATATTTCTAGATCTGTAACCTGACAACTATGCACATCTGAATGAAGGACAAATATCCAAGGACAAATATCCAATATTTGAATATAAATTGACCAGCTCATCCTTTGCTCTATGTTAGGAGGTTGGACAAATTTTCCACTTTATCTAAGGAGACATGCATTTAATTTCTCAAACCTAAAACCAAATTTCTGGCTTATTTTATCTTATTTTTTGAAATTGTCTTTACTGAGGTTACACTGATTTACAGCACTGTACATGTTTTAGGGACATAGGCATACACCTCTAAAATGTATGTGTAGGTAAATAAGTTAATCAGACCTTTTATGCCACTACCCTGTGGCTCTTACCTGCAGTCTTGAGCATGTTGATACAGACGGTACTTGAATACATGGGCACAGGGCATGCCCACTGTAACTGTGGGCACCTTGCCCAAAAAGCATGGGTGTGCACATGTGTATGTGCACACATGTAAGCCTACAAGCGGGGATAAATGTCTTGACAAATATGATGAGTAGTGTGACTTATCAGAGAGAGAAAGAGAGAGAGAGAACATCAAAAGAGAGCCCAGAGAAAGAGCATAAATATTCATGGGGAACTGGGGGACTATGTTGCCTGCCTGCCTACCTGCCTCCCATGCCAGCCTTGCCTGACTGCTAGCCTGATGTGCGTGTGTACCTTGTTCCCGGTGAGAACTTTAAAGTTTCTAAAATCCATCAAGGGCTCCGAGACTCTCCTTATCCATCTGCCCGAATCAATAGTGAACCTGCCTAGGACAGGGGCTTGCCCTACAGTATGTTATATCAAGCTCAACAGCAAAGCACACTCAAACCTCCACCAAAGTGCCAGCCTCTTTGCCAGCCTCCTTTTTCCCTTTGGTGACCTGGTTTTCTTTTCATTTATTTGTTTGTTTTTATGCTTTTAATACTGCCACTGCCATGCTTATTCATCTGCTTAGAATAGTACAGATAGTCTGCATCCCTCTTGCTGTGGGAATAAAGTAGCAGTGTAGGACCTGAGGCCCAAACTAACCATGCTGTAGTATATCCCACTCCCCCAAAGCTTCCACCCTTAATGTGCAAGCAGAGTGTTCCTGTGTCCACCCTTTTGGTGTATGTAGATCAAAACACCTTAAGAGAGTTTTCCAGAGTCATCATCCATAATATTTCTTTCACTTTTCCTTTTTTGGCCCTCTCCAATCAGGCTTTCATCCTTTCCATTCTGATGCAACAACTTGTCTAGGTGATTCACAGATTTCCATGTCACAGGAACCATGGCAGTCTGGGCTTGAGCATCAGGTAAGTTCCCAGAGAAGTAGCAGGCTGCATGGTAATTAAACTGTTCACATGCCCGCCCAGCCCAGATGGAGGAGGGGCTGTGCTTTTCAGCACCATCATGGTAGCCTCCAGCAGCCCCAGGTTCTATCAGCTCAAAAGCTGCCTATTAATTCATTATATCTCTGGGAGGCATGGTTTTCTCCCTCTGCAGTAGGCTAGGGACTGCTGGGAACCCCAAGAGTCAGGGTGAAGAAAGATGAGTACTTCTGCGAAACAACATGCCTGCTGCCAGCAATCCCATCTGCTCCCTGCCTGTCCAGCAGACTGCACGCATTAGTGAGGTGGTACTCACAGTGGTCCTGAAGTTGAGGAAAGTCTAGGCAGCTGGTTGGCAGGGCAACTCCCTTTTAGATCAGGAAACTAGCCACCAGCATCTCCAGGTGCTTCGAGCTCAGTACCTGTCCGACAATCTGTTCTTTATATTTTGCTCCACTCCATGGCTTGGTGCACTAGGGGTTCAGGGAAGCACTGGGGGCATGACTGGAAACAACAGGGTGCCTTTGGAGACTGCTAAACTCGCTGCCTATGGTATTAGGGGTCCAGCTCTGCAACCACCTACTAGTCAGTGTCCTTTCAGAGGGCAGTTAAGTGGTCTTTGGCAGATTATGAGCAAGAGGAAGTTTCTGTGGGAGGGGCAAGCTGGGTATCCTATAGGACAGCTGAGCTAGCTATTACAGCCCAATGATGTTAGCTCTATACCCACCCTGTAGTCAGTGTCACTTTTAGTAGGTGAAGCTCATCTGATAAGAGTAGATGTGTTAAAGGGATATAGTGCAGGCAAAACAGCTTAGAGAGGATGAGATTTGGAGAGCTGGAAAATAACTTCCCTGTTTCTCTTAAGGCCAAGAGACAGCTCCTCCATCCCTGTAATTCCAACCACAGCTTCAGTAGACATAGGTCCTCTCCACATCTGTGCAGTATTATTGGAAGGATATGACACTCTAATGTCGAACCAAATTTACCTACTCTCCCCTCTACTCTCTGCTCTCCCTCTACTATCCCATTCTACTCTCCCAGTGTACTCTGATCCTGCTGTGTTTGCAGCTACCCTCACCTTCAGAATCTACCAGCACCACAGACCACAGGACACCCATCTTTAGTAATGCAGGCACATGGGGAATCAGTGTCCTCTGCTGAAAAGTTGATATGTGATATGAAGTTGCTTTCTGGGTGTGCTTCTCAAGATATTTTCCTGACACAATTTACCATGTTCTGGGCATCTAAAACTAAATTTTTACACAGGTTCTTTTTGTACTACTGATTTAAGAAATGTTATTTAAAGCAAAAAGAACAATGGAAAGATTATAAAAGAACAATGGGGGAGATTTGAGATGGTAAATAACCTAATTATAGTAGACCTATATGTATAGTAAATATTACATGTGGTTTACATTATTAACAGAAAGAGAAATCAGTGTATTTTGAGAAGTGATAAATGAATTAAATGATCACTAAGTGTTAGAGGAAGAGTGTAGTGCAACACTCAAGCCAGCAGATGAAATTTATAACTGAGGTGGAACTTTCCAGACTCCACCCCCTGGTGTCCTAAATAGTGTCCTAAATAGTATGCCACCAAGCACAGGTGCTTAGCATTACAGCTCCCACCAGACTGTGAAGTTGGTCTCACAGTCTGCAGAGACTCAAGCAGGAAGGGGTTAAGTGGCCTTAATGACTTAAAATGCTGAATCTATGCTTCCCAAGTCTCTTTTTTTGACTGACTTTGAAGCACACCCTGTTCTCCACTCAGCTAACACCAGGTTCAGGCAGGACAGACTGTAAATGACTACTGAGCCTATAAACTTCCCTCTTTCTCTCTTAATTCTCTTTTCTCTATGTAAATAAATGCTATTTTAATTGTATTTGTTTGTCCTGATTCACAAGCAACCTCAGGTGGACACAGCATTCAGAAAGACTCACCAACTAAATAATCCCACATTCCTGTTTTGTCTCATTTCAGTGTGACACCCAATGTGATACAAGTAATAGCCTCAGGGATTCTTTGTTTGGTTTGTGGCCATTATGATGTTGTAACTGCTGAACACAGGTAGAATTGTTCTATCTTTACTTCAGAAGAGTTTAGTTTTACTTCAGCAGAGTTCTCTCTGTTGGTATTTTGATTGATGTCTATGCATTTCACCTTTCATTGAGGCAGATTTTTCTTTTCTTCTTCCTCTTCTTCCTCTCCCTATCCTTTCTCTTTCTCTTTTTCTACATTTCTTACACTCTGATGCATGGAAGCTAATTTTAGTCTTATGGGAAGATTTGGGGCGCAGCACATGACTGCTTTCAAACTTCTGACGGGACTCTTGTTTCTGGGCACTTCTTGGGTATGCTTCTGTGTGCATTTTGCAGAGTCCCATTTTTGATTTGAGAGGAGATAAAGAATTTTGACTCTGCTGAGGACTTGATTGAGTGAATTCTAGATGACCAAATTGTTTAATTATAGGCCAGTAGTGACTAAGACGTTGCTTTGTGAAGTTTCATGAAGGTATTTGGTCTGTATTGACACCAGAGGATCCTTGACCTACTGTGCAAGTTTGCAAGTGGAGAAATATGGTAAAACATCAGGCTAATGGGACACACACACACACACACACACACACGCACACGCACACGCACACACACATATACACACAGCTTTATGGCCCTCCATAGATTAGATTTAGAAAAGGCAAAAACCCAACTGCTGGAATAAAGATGGGCAAAGTTTTCTTATCCCGAAGGTTTAGAGAAACAAAAGGAGAAGGAACACCAGTTACTGGAGACTTTGGACCCACCAAAGACTCTATATTGAGATCAATGCTTCTTCTGCAGAAGCTGTGGAGGTACTACTGGTCTTGCTGACACCCAGAAAGAATTAGACTAGCTATTACTTCTCAAACCAGAGAGGTCACTCAATTTACACAATGAAGCTGCCAGTTCCTGATGGGTGAACTGGATTTAATATGCATGTGTTAAATGAGTCATAAATGTTTCTTGATTTAAAATTTTTTCTAGACCGAGAATAGCAAACCCATGTAAAATGAAAAACCAAATTGATGTAACTTTTAATAACTGTTCTCTAAACACATAGATTATAATAAATTGAAAATTATCCATGATAAATCTCAACTTTGAATATGCAACTCAGCATATTTGTTAAGAAATTATGGTTAATTTAATTATCAAAACTTTAAACTTTTAAAAATTTTCTTTAAAAGTTATCATTTTAAATTGCAATTATAGGACCTAATGTACTTGACAGGTGATCACAACAAACCATATTGCTATGCCAGTTACAGCAGACATTTTTCACAGCAGAAAATGAGAAATTGGAAGTGTCAAAGCACTTACTGCTGCTTGCCGATGAGTATTGGACAGTATTCCGTGAATCTTCACTTTATCCTTTTCCATTTGATCTATGTTCACCCACAAATCCCGGCTGGCAGAATCAGATGGGCCATATATCCGAGATATATAGTAATTGTGATCTGTGTCCTCCTGAAATAAGAGAAAACAGTATATGTCAAGATCACAGATACTCTGGATGATGAGGGCATTTGGCCATGTGAAATAAGTTAGAGAAAGACAAATGCATATGATGTCATTCACATGTGAACTCTAATAAAAGTAAACTCTCAGGAGGAGGTCAGAAAATTTGATTACCGGGGCTATATAGTGTAAGAAATGGGGAGGTATTGGTAAAAAGGTACAAATTTTCAAATATTAATATGTAAAAACTTCTGGGAATATAACATACACCTTAGTGATCATACTTAATACTTTATTACATGTTGGAATGTTACCAAGAAAATAGATCTTAATTTCACCACAAACCAATATACACAAAAAATATAACAATTATGTGACTTAAAGAGGTAATAAATAATGCTATGGTGGTAATTACTTTGCAATCAGTGCCTTGAATCAGTAAGTGTGTATTTTAAACTTATACAACATTAATTATGTGTCAATGATATCAAGGTAAGAAGCATTTAGGTCACAGAGTTATAGGATGTATCTATTCAAAAGATAAAAAAGATAGTAATCAAAAGAAAATTATCCTTAAAATTCTTTTTAAAACAAACAAAAATTATCTGGGTATAAGAAATACTAGGTATCTTCAAAATAGCCAAGTGAATTAATTCATGGAAGTGAATTAAGATAAAAATATAAAATCATCTTTTTTAAGAAGAAATAGTTAAATAAACAAGACTTTGAGGCAAATGTGTACTCTGTGTACAATAGTCTTTCCACCACAGTAATGTCAGGAATCTCTTTAATTATCGACCCACCCCAGATGTCACTTGTGAAACTATTTGCTGAAAACCTGAATTATAATTACTACTGAGTAAAAATTAATTCAAATTTCTTTAAAAGTAGGGTTATTTTAGTCTGCTTTCAGTTAATGGTCCTGGAAAATACAGATAATATTTTTTCTCTATAATTCAGGGTCACTGCATTCTATTTTTATTTGAACCCTAATTATTGATATCACCAAGAAGTCTGTTATAAAACCTTTAATTTTTATGGTTTTCACTCAATACAGTGATTTGTATATTCTAAAAAAGCAATTTTTGCTGAAGAATGCCCAGGAAAATCATCTGATTTTGACTAATTTGAACTGCAATTGGTATTTCTTACCATTAAATATAATTGTGTTTATTAATTTGAGGAATTGCTAGGTATACTGTATTTTTAAAACATTCAGGCAAATGTAAGAATGTTTAATAAAGGATCTATGATTTGAAAAATAAAATTTGGGCTGTGAATGCTATCGAATGAACTTATATTTAAAGTGCTAATTAAATAACATGCAGTCACCCTACTAGATACATAAAAAATTAACTAACTAAATAAAAAACATATTCTAGATAGAATTTTCCTCATAGCTGAAAGAACATGGTTCTAAGTATAGAGAAACTTGAAGATAAGATTGTACTTTAAAAGCATGTTTTCCTTCAACAAAAAAGATAATGGGGAAATCTAAATTAAACTCTAGGCATTATTGGGAGCTGACCTGGCTTGCTCTAGGGGACTTATGTGATACATCACCCATGCGGTAGAAACACCCATGGGTGACAGTGTTTATGGGCGTAGCTTTTAGTTTCCACAGAAGGGGTGTTTTTAAAAACTAACTTTTATAAAGGATAAAGCCCTCAAACTCTAGGCAAAGAGGCTTTTTGAGGTTATTTTTTAACTTAGTAAATAATTTTAAGCAGCTTAGTGGCTAAGATATATTTTTTTAAAAATAAGTTTTTAGCAAACCTAAAATTGTTTTGCTAGACTTTTAGCGGGAAGGCAAGTTATATTGCTAATTAAAATATTTTTAGTTGCACTTAAGATAAAGTTTGCAGCTCATTGATGTAAAGTCCTAGTAATAAAGCGATAGATGCTGTAGGCTATTTTAAGAAGCTTATATTGTTAAGATACAAATACTTAAAGTTAATGTGTTAAGTTTCGTAGTGGCAAAGTAAAAGGTTGCTTTTAAATACTTTTTAAAAAGTTATATTGTTAGTTAAAATACTTAAGTTGATGTGTTAATTTTTAGTAGCAAAGTAAAAAAATTGCTTTAAAAAAATTATGTTAGATACACCTAAAAAAAGCTATAATTTGTTAATATGTTAATTGCATAAACTCATAAAATGCTAATTGCTAAAAACACTATATATATTTATAAAAATTTTAAATAAATCGCAGCAGATTTACCACCCTTTAAGTGTGTGCGTTTGTTTACCATTTTTGCTGGCCTTATGTTTTTTTTGCTCAGCTAAGCTTTAGTCCTCTGGCTTGCGCTTTTGTTCACCATTTTCGCCGGCCCTATGTCTTTCCTGCCCAGCTAAGCCCTAGTCCTCCGGCCTGCGCCTTCGCCCGGCCGGTCCGTAGCAAGGCATCACATACAAATTATGTGGGCACCCATGGCAATAAAGGTAAGACAGATCTACCTAGAAGTATAAAGAAAGAAGTATCCTTACAAAGAAAAACAGCAAGAACAAATTTCTATTCCCCAGAAAATTTCCATATGCTAAGGTTTTCTAGCTCCCCTTCCAGCACATGGCATAGTTTGCTTGAGTTCTATAAGAGTAACCCACACCGTGGTGATCATTGGAGCACGTATTCAATTTCTACCATTGTCTGGAACTTGGTCACTGGATGTTTCAGAAGAAATTCCCTTCTTGACATTGCTCACTAGCCATTCTGCTTGTTGTTTCGCTGTTCTCAAATTTGGTGGACATCCTGTGCACATAATATAAGAAGGGCCAGCTACTGCTCTAGGAGATGAGGTAGAGAGGAGACAATTTCCCTTATTCTGATTGCTGAAATGTATGGTCTGAGACTTGGGAGTACTACCACCATTTTGTCACCATAAAGTTAACCTTGCCTAAAGATCCAGAAAACACATACATGAATAGAGTCATGAATACTGTGAAGAAAATGCTAGATTCTTCATTGAATATACCTGCATGACCTAGTTGGGCTTGTTCACTAATATGAACTATTCATTCTATTTTATGATTAAAACATTTTCAGATGGGTTCATGTCAACCAAAGAAACCTAACTGAAAACAAGTTTCCCTAATTTTTTTTACCAGCAGAGGTTTAACTTTTGAACACTGATTTAGGCAAATTTATCTAAAGATTTCCAGATTGGAAAACAATCATCTCTTATTCAGTTCTGGTAATCACACAGCGGGAATGAAAATTTGCATCTGACATGTCAGAATTCATCAAATCTGATTGAAAAATAATGACTTATTTGATTTTTCAATGAATGGTTCAAGAAGATGGTTTGGAAGAAAATGAGTTTAAATTTGAAAAAGTATTTTTTTCCTTTTTAGTGGTATTACTAAACAGAGATCACTGGTATAAGATTTCAGTGAGTTAGCTAACAGATTCTGTAATGCTCCCAAATTCCCATAAAATGACCAATACTTTCTTTTATCTTTCAATATAAGGTTCAGTATACTTGCTGCAATCAACCTACTTAAAATTACCTGTTATTTACCTTAACCCCTAAATCTTTGTAACTAATTAACAGCCTGAAATTTAACCTACTGGACAAGAATATAATGTTTTAAACAATAGAGTAGATGCAAAAATATTCATGAATCTTTATACTTTGCTGATATGGCTTTGTGAAAACATTCCTTCATTTTTACTTAAAACAGAGCTGATGAAAACAATAATGATTTCAAAAATATTGAAAAGCTAGAGACTAGCGCTTAAATGCTTAAGGTTACTGCAGAAACTCACCAAGTTGTCATGGCAACTTATATTCAAAGAGGAAGGTAATTTATTGTTTACCTAGGAATTTAGAGATGCACGTTGTTAAATTCCAGGGAGAGGTGTTTAGCTCAGTTATTCAGAACAGCTATAAAATAGACATCTCAAAAATGTGACATCTTAGCACTACTAAATTATTCAAACCACATCATGTCCTTTATAAGAGGAATAGTGCTTAAGGAGTTGTCAAAGCCACTCCAGGCACAAATTTTTTTCTATACTGCTCAAAAGAAAACTATTTCTAACACCATAAAAAAATAAAACAAAACACTACAGTGATATGCCTAGTTGCAAATTCATTTAGGGAATCAACTGTTACTCAAAGTAGATGGCACGGTAGGTAGCTATAAATCCGCGCTTTGCAAATACGTCTGGAAATACACAGCTGCAAAGACAGAAGACAGACAACAAAAAGAAAGAGCAAAAGTTGTCATAACTTTAGAAGAAAAACCAACCATTCTACAAAAATCAGTTTCTATATTTCTCAACTCAAATGCTGTTTCCTCTTCAACTAAGGGTGTTAATTTTATGATGTGTAATTTTCATGGATGCCTCAAGTTACTAGAGGCACAAAAAACAAAATTTAAACTTTAAATTCATTTCAGAGAACAGAAAAAAATAAGTATCAATAATATATTACATGACCATCACTATGTTATCCATTTGAGATATATGGACACATAAAGCATAAAGCCAGTTCCTTTAGTACTGAGTCAGCTGGCTACCTATCAAATACAGGTTAGGTTAATGATGTGAAAATGAAGGACTGCTGTTACTAGGTATGAATATTTATAAAAATATGTATTAGCATAATATTAATGTCAATATAATTAATAATCCATTATAATAGCAATGTATTAACATTAATATAAATACCTTTTATTTTAGATTTATCATTTTACAAAAGCCCATTTAAAGATAAAGCTACTTTAGTTGTATACATATTTACCACATCTTATCCCCTTTTTCCTGAGGCCTGATCTATTCTACCTGAGACAAGAATGTTTGCTTTGTCCATTGTTCCCGTTATATATTCTACCTATCAATTTGCTATGCAGCTGCCAATCTGTTACCAGATAGACTGCAGGGTAAGTATTGCATCATCTCACATCGTCCAAAGGGTGAGACAATACAGTTAACCTGTTTTTTAGAAGCAGATCCCACTCACATATTTTTTTTAATCACAGTATATTGTTGTAATTGTCCTATTTTATTATTAGTCATTGTTGATATTTTAACGTGCCAAAATTTTAAGTCAACATCATCATATTATGTACAGGAAAAAACAGTCTATCTAGGGTTTAGTACCACTTATACTTACACTGGTGGACTTGACTGTATGTTTTGTAAATAAAGGAGACTGCTGAATTGAAGTTCTCAAAAAGAGTCAAAATAATTTTCAATTACCATAATAAATTATGTTTAAAGTAAACAAAAAGACATAATAAAATAACAAAAGGAGGAAAAGAGTAAACAAGCAATATTCAAGTTACAGGGACAGACTCATTAGCAGCAACAGAAGTAGAATAAACATAAACAAATTACTAGCTAGCACACAAATGCAGTCTTCAGGAAAGCATGCAAGATGAAATGGAGAGAATGAAATAGATAACTAAATAAAAATCATAGATCAATGAATCATACAGTAGATAGAGACCACGTCCCATGAAAATTTGCAACTAAATTTTGAGAACTAAGAAATTTCCAGGGGAGAGTTCTCGTTGACTAAGGGGAAAAAAAAAGAATTTATAGGCATGTGGAAACATAGATCAAGTTATTTTTTAGGGGAAAACAACTTTCAGTAATAATCTGACATTTCTCTGTAATATCTAGTAAAAACAATGTCTACATAATCTGAGAGAAGCAAGTGTATTTCAAGAATTTTTTCCCAACTAAGTTTTAATTTAAGTTAACAGCAATACTGATTTCTAACACTAATGTCTTCTACATAAAAATATAGAAGAAATATATTACAAATGAAATTTTCTTAAAAGTATAATACTTACTTGCAAAACCAAATCAACCCAGGAGTGAACATAATATAGTTAAAGGAAAGGCGAAGCTGTAGTAGACTCTGAGGGGAGGGCTAGTATGATGGAAATTGTATTGTGAAATAGGATGATTTAGCTAGTATTGGTTATAAATTAGAATGTAAATGACAACCATGAAATTATCAAATAATATTCTAAGTCAATTATCCTGTTTCAAGGGTAGTGGGTAAATCTGAAGTATACAAGTACAGTATTTAAAATTAAAAAACCCAACTTTTTAAGAGAATATTTTAAGGGAAAACTCTGAAATTAGTAGTCTGTAGGTGACAAACATACTGCCAGAGACCTGTAGATATCATTTAAATTTATTTTTCACTCAAATATAGCACTCAGAGTACTACCCCAATTTTGTAAAATTACATGCATATATAACATAAATGATATTTTATATTATATTTACATATGTCTGTGTTCAACTACCATAATAAGTCATGTTTAAAGAAACTATATTTGAATATTGCTTGTTTACTCTTTTCCTCCTATCGTTATTTTATTATATCCTTTTAGTTTCTTTAAACATGATTTATTATGGTAAATGAACATAGACATATATAAATGAATATATGTCTACCTACTTTTCTATTTTTCTATTCCTCTACTTTATGTGTATGTGCATTTGGAGGGTTCCTCCTTTATATATATATATATATATATATATATATATATATATATATATATATATGTATAGTTAAGTAAATAGAATATATGCATGCACACATATCACCAATCATATATTCATAAATATATATATAAGGTTTATATATCATATACTTAGATATTTGATTGGTTACTAATGCTAATTGAAAGATTTCCCCTCTTGATCTGCATTGCTTGAAATTTTAAAAACTAACTATATAGCATCACTATCTTCCTTTTGTTCACAGATAGCATTCAAAATATTAAAAAGATGATCGAAAATATTGATTATTGATTATTTAGGACCACTAACATGCAAGGCCATGCAAGCTATGCAAGGCCACAGTACTATATCCATTAATAGAGAATTTTTATAATGGGCATTTTGAAAAGTACTTAAATAAGACTCCTTTAACATACTATAAGTAATATTTTTGTTCAAGGTAGAGCTTCAAGACCTATAGCTTAAAATGTGTGAAATAGCTCAGATGGAAAATCTCACTTAGCCTTTTCTTTAAAATATCTGCTTCAATAACCAAATTGATTGAGACTTCAATTTCTTCGCTATTTACTATAAATTAAATCAGCATTAACAGAAATGTATGAAAACATTCATTTAACTAAATTTTGAGCAGAGATTAGAGCCTGAATCTTTCTAAAATGATTTTATATCCTAAGAACTTTATGAAAGCATGAACAAATTATCTCTTCTTTCACTTGTTTAAAAGGAGTCATTTGTTTCATGTATAAAAGGTGCAACTTTTTAGTGGGAAGCATTTTGCAAGAGTGTACGAAAAGGACTCTGAACAATTGTTCAATAGTACTGCTAGATCTTGGAATGTTTGTATGTTAAGATTATATATATATATCTATATATAATATATATAATATATTATATATATAATATAATATATATAACATAATATAATATGTATATTATATTATATACATATTATATAATATTATATATATAATTTAAATATATAAATATATATATTTAAATATATATATTATATATATAAATATATAAATATATATATTATATATATAAATATATATTATATATATATATATAATTTGAGACTAGGTCTCGCTATTTTTGCCTGTGGAACCTCAGGCTCATGTTGCCCGGGGTACCACAGACTCAAGCAATCCCCAGACTCAGCTTCCCAGGTAGCTGGGATTACAGGCATGCACCACCATGCCTAGCTATTTTGGGGGGGACTAGGTCTCATTATGTGCCCAAGGCGGGACATGGACCGTGATCTCTGGCCCCAGGAGCGGCTTCCTAGGCTGCCGCTTACAGGCATGCGCCACCACGCCCGACAGTTAAGAGAGAAATTTAAGGAGTCACTTATGTTTGTCTTGCAGTTACTACCCTAATATAATCTGCTGGTTTATTATTAGGACATGTTTTTAAAGATTTCAAAAAAGAGGCAGTAGGTTACAGATAGTAGTACAATATTGAAGGTAGAGGAAATAAGGAAAGATTGTTGAGTGGAAGATAAATGTGGTTTGTCCAAGATATTAAACTTTGAGGCAGGTGATTTGATCTCTAGTTCTCATGTGCTTGGTCACTAATAAGTTGTCACTCTAGTAAAGTCAATTATGTGTCAGTCCACTTCATTGAATTGAAAGTGTGCACCTGCCTACACATGTAATTAATTCTTCTTTTTGCCAGAGGTGAAATCATATAAAGGAAGGCAGGAATCCAGGACCTGTAGGCGCTGCTCTGGAGAACACATGTTGGTTTCCATTTGGGCTGGGAATAGCAAGGATACCATGAGCAGGGGAGGAGACTACATGAAAATCAATGTCATGCTCAGTTCCCGTTTTCCCAACTATCAAAAGAAGATGAACTCTAGGAAATGCAGGATGGACAATAATTAGGTCATATGAATGTGTCTAGTCATGAAAAGCAAATGATAGTATTTAGTTTCTCTTCATTGGGTTGCCATATAATCAAAATAGACCAATATATTTAAATACATTTGAAAAGTGTAGGACAGGATATAAATGAATATTAAAATTATCTCCACACAATTTTAGCACAATGGAAACAATTACATCTTACTCTCAAATAGCCTTCAGTAGGTATCAGCAAATAAAACTCTCTTGAGATACTAAGGGCAAGTAATCAGGAGTTCTATAATTCAATTTGCATTGTAGTGCCAGAAGGATTAACATAAATTCCTCTATCTCCTGTTGATATGATCTGGTTATTGTACTAATTTTCCACATCTTTTAGGTACTATTTTCAATTCTCTAAGGGTTTTTACCTATTTGTTCTATTGGCAGTATGGTCATCGCCCTAGCAAAATCTGGTCAATACTTGTAGGGATAATTTACTCAATTGATTCTTTACAAAAGTTTCGCTAAGACCAGTTGTGCTAGTGAGTGGAGGAAATAAAGGAGGAGGAGGAAGAGGAGGGAGAGGGATTGACTGCAAGGTCAGATTGTTGTGCAAGACATAAAATATGGGATTCCACCAATATTTCTGTTATAAAAGAATCTATGTTCTCATCAACGAGCTCTCTCACAAAGAAGAAGTCTTTAGCTATGAGTAGAATGGGAAATTATGGCCAAGAAAGGACAACACACTCATTTGTGATATTTTAAAACAACAACAAAATCAAGACACTACAATTCAATTAAGTGACTGACTAGCTTGCCAGGTATTCTGAGATGTGTTAAGTGTTTATGCTGATTTATTTTTAAATGAAGGAGAACATATTTTCTGCCTGGATACAGAGCATACTTTTCTGTCACTAGTAAAAGCCATGAACATTTACAAGAAGGAGGCTTGCAGATTATTTTCAGGCCTTGGTTAGTAAAAAAAAGGACAAAGTGTCTAGGGCAATTCTGAGTGAATTATTAACATTTAGTTAATTTTTTATAAATATAAGTGATCCTTAATCAGACAGTGATCACTTAAATAGGCGCATCACTAATTTACCAGGGATCTTCACCTTTAAAATCAGCAAAAATATGTGACTGGAGAAAAAAAAAAGTGCTAAAATATGTATGACATTTCTATTAAAAGGCACAAAATTAGCATTAATATAATGTAATTCAAAGGAGATCTGTATTGAAATTGTCTTGTTTCTGTCTCTAAAGAATTATTTAATTTCTGGAATTTACTCAGTATATCAAGTTGTACTAAATTTCTTCTGAAGTGCTTTTCAACTGAGTTCTGAGGTCCTGTAGCCAGAAGGCAAGTAGGAAACAATTTCTACATGTAGGTCTGAAGACTCTTCAGTTCTCTAAGCCGATGTTGACCAAAATAGTGTGTTTTTTGATGAGTCAGTGCAGGTAACTAGTAATAGTACGATGGTATCATTTCAATAACTATTTATCCACGTTGGGAAGTTTTCATTGGTTTCGGGATCGGAGACCAATTCAAACTTGTTGCAGGGAGTGTATGATTCCTTGGAGACACTGTGCATCTTCCTTGCACACTACATAAAGCAAAGGTTTTTATATATGTGCTTGCTGCTCTTCAGATTCACAAAATAATTATGATGGGTAAAATTATTTCTGTAATTTCTATTCAACTGTAAAGAATCAATGCTAATGGTGTGGAGTGTCTCAAAATGTCCTAATAATCAGAAGACCATCAAAACTTAGAGGATGACAATTTCTATTTTAGATGTAGCATTCATAAAAGTACAAAATCTTGGGTACCACAGATGTACTGTTTTAGTCTACTCAGTCTGCCATGAAAAAAATATAAAATGCTAGGGTTTTAAACAGCAAAAAAATATTTCTCACAACTCCAGATGCTGAGGAATCTAAGATCATAATTCTGGCTGGTTTTCTCTTTGTGAGGGTTTACGCTCTGTAGTAGATGCTCAACATATTGCTGTCTCTCAGATGGGATAGAGAGAGAGGTGTCTCCACCTCTGCTTTCAAGGACACCAATTTCTTTGGATTAAGGGTTCAATCTTTTGACCTTATAAGTTTAATTACATCCTAAAGATTTTATGTCCAAATATAGTACCTGGGGATTAGAGCTTCAGTGCATGAATTTTAGAGGACACAATTCTGTCTAAAACACATGTAGATTTATCCTTTATTAAGTCTGAATTTGTAAAAAACAAAAACAAAAAAACAAAAAAAAACCCCAAAACCCAAACCTTATTAGCTTTGAGAACCCATGCCATCCCCTAAAACTAATCAAAATTGTCATCCAAGCTTTCCAATATAGTACAACTTTTGAAAATTCCACACAATTCTGTCTTGGCATATTTTTTGAAAAAAAAATTGAGATATGCCAAATACTTATTATTTTGAGAGTCTAAATTTATAACTCAAATGAGAATCTTCACATAACCCCAAATAGAAAGATTAGGTAGTCTCTAACCAACTGAATGCCAAAACTAACCAGTCTGGTATTTTAAGTAACAGGCATGCATATATTTTTAATTGGTACATTCTTTTTCTCCACATGATTTCTCTTTTAATGCCAATCAATGAAACATTGAAGTATTCCTTTTTTTATTTCTAACTCCTCTTCCACGTCTTCAAAATTATACACCTCTTAGATGGAGGCCATGATTAATAAGCAATAGATCATCTGTGAATTTGCTAGTGGAGTCCTCATATCACCTGTCATACTTAGAATCAAAATCTATATTAAGCTTAACTTTCTAGATACCATTTTGCAAATAAAGTCAACTTTCTGAGTTTCTATTTTTAAGACTAAGACATGGAAGTTAGAATAAAAAGTCAAGTCACACCACTGAGATTATGTCTATTTGCAGAAAAATTTTATGTTGTAAACTACACTGTCATTTTGTTGATATAAATCTTCCAGATAACAATAAACCTTCAAACAACCTATAGTTTTATGTTACATATATTTATTAAAATTGAGTACCCTGCCTCTTTGAGGTCAGTTGGAATATTGGTTGAGGACTGGCCAGTTCCAGATTGCCTTCACTTGTTTGGGGCCTCCATCTTCATGTAGCATCTAAATCACAAGGAAGCCACATTGGTGATGACATTCAAAAGACTGAAAGTGGAAACCACAAGATATCTTAAGGCATTGCTTAGAAGCTGCACATCATCACTTCTGTCACATTTGTGTGATCTAAATAAGCCATGGGCCATTCATGGAGTGAATTCAAAGCCTAATTCAAAGGAGTTTAACTATTTATGGGAAGAATTATTGGAGTCTCTGTCAAGCATGCCATCCACATTTTGGTTCTTGACAGGCTCAACGGTTTTGCTATGTAAATATGGTGCGTTACTTTATATTTCCACTTTGTTGAGACACTGACTTAACAAAAGATTTAGGCAGCATTAATTTAAAAAAGAAAATCTGTAAAGTCAGTTCTGTTTGTCATAGGGTACATTTAACAATGTAAATCTTCCTACTGCATTCTAAATAAGAATTTACAAGACCATTTCAGATGATAAATTCTTCCCTTATCACAACTCAAGAGGAAAACATTGTTGCCAACTCACTTAACTTTAGATAGCTGGTGATGAGGTGAAATAAGGGCAGCATGAACAAAGACAGGGTTGTGGTTGCTTAATGAACCATTATGAATAAAAAAAGCAAAACAAGAACAACAACAACAACAACAAAAAAACCCACAATCTGTTAAGTCATTTTGTCTTAAAATTACCAACACAAGATTCAAACAAATATTTTCATAATATGGTTTGCTGACATTGCAGAAATATTCCCTTCTAGATCCATAAAGCTGGCATTTATACTCTGTTATAAAATTACAATACAGCTAGAAAAGATTTTATTTCAGTGCAGTCTTAGGTGCATTTTTTCCTTTCTCTGCTTCTTACAAAATCACAGGGATGAGGGGGAGGGAATCAATTTTATTAAGCTTTTCACTTTTCTAAGAACTAGATATGGAAAGACTCCAAGAAAAATATATACAGGTTAAATATTTAAGAGAATATAGTCTAGTGTGAGGAGATGCTATAAAATGGCCTACTTATTTCTAAGTTTTTCTTATAGATGTCCCTTGTTAAAGCTAACAGCTATGTGTGATGCACAGAGTAGGTGTGTAGGAGGTCTTGGGCTAGGTCCTATGATATAGTCCTGCTCTTCTGAAACCTGTAACAGAGAGATAATGCAGGTACTCAAGTCCCTCTATAAAAAACAAATATAAGGCAACTACTGTACTAAAGGGAAAACTACTATTAGCCTTACTAAGAAGGAGAAAATGTCATTCAACCATGGTGATTTTAAAAATTGGGTTGATAGAAATCATGTTAATTAATCTCATCATTGAAAAATTATTTGGAAGTTAAGACAGGTATTCTAGTCAGAGGAATTGACTGAGCATTGAGAATGGAGGGAAAATAAACAGGAATATTACAGAAGTTAACTGGTACCCACAGAGGAGTTATGTGGAGTGCAGTTGGATATACAGAATTTTAAATGGCATAAATCCTTTAATATCAGTCTAGAAAGTTTGAACTTGGTTCTCTAATAAGTAAGAGTTTTTGAATTAAGAGATTAACTTTGGATTTAGAAACAATCTAGAAATATAGGATGGAATCCATTAGTCAAAAATAAAATCATAACAGCTCTATCAAAGTTACTAAAAGGCAGGAAAAAAAGGAAAGACGCTGTTGGGAGAAAGACTGGGAAAAACAAAAGATTTGCTGGCATTTCAGAGGGAAAATGGCACTCAAAAAAATGGCCCTGAAGAATTTAGTCAAGATATGTGACACAACATGTAGAGAGCAGCCAGTGCCACTTAACAACGGAGAGCTGAACTTGGCAGTACTGCCTGGCATTTACATGCCAGAAAACAAACACAGAGAAATGAGTTTCACTGGTTTCCAAATACAGTGCATTCCAACGGGCATTGAATTAAGGCTTGGGAGTTATCAGATGTAACTGAGAAGGTCTCCTGTGTTCAAACAACTCCTGTATTTCTATGTTTCTCTCACTGAGCCTTTGATAAATGTTCAATGGAGACAATGCTATGAACAAAAAAATACCTTGGACAATAATAAAGATTTCCAAACATTAAAATCACTTGCAGATTTTTAAACAAATTCCAAAGGTCAGAAACTATGCTTAATATAACTAAATCAGAATCTGGTCTCAGTGCAGAATGTGATCCCCATGTGAAAGTCTGGAAATCACTGAACAAGAACAAATAATCAACTACTAGGGGAAATTTCCAATTTTCAGTCCTAAATGTTTTTTATAAGCATCACCATGCCCAAAACAAAAAATACATTAAAAATTCTACTCATTGTTAGAAATGTTATCAAAACTTAAGAAATGCACTTCTTTAAAAGCTGACCTTACTATTTTCCAAGTCCCACATAGCAAGGTTTATACTTCTGAGAACTGTAGCAGTAATAAATAGTAATAAATAAACTATTTTTGAAATGGCACTCGTAAAGATCTAGTCCTGTTGAAATTGATCTCAGTAAAGAATGCTGAGTCCAGATTTCTCCTTCTTTGTGAATATCAGATCAGGAGAATTTATGAAATATTTCCAACTGTTTCACAGGTTGCATCTGTACTTGTCACAAATAGTAAATTTGGAATCCTCATGTCATAGTTTCTGCCTATATCCATTTGACATAAAATTTAGGTGTTTTATTTTTCACCAGTTATAATAGGTTTGAAACCAGTGTTAACATAAAACAACGTCAAAAACACAATTGATATGTTTCATTAATTCTAAATAGCAATGCAATTATACAGAACACTAGTCAATCTGTAAGCATGAACATCAGACTGAATAAACATATAGGACAGAGAAACAAAGGAAAACTGAATGTGGCTATACCAATACAACACTGATTATAGATTAAACTAAGAAATGAGATTTAGAGGTAGAAAATTTACCTTTATGTTAAATTTAATCATTATATTTGATGCAGCAAATAAACATAAATTGAACTATTCTCCTGAACTGAAAATTCTTCACTTTTTTGTTTTGTTTGTTTAGTTCTTTAAAGGGATGTGTCATGTGACTGAACTGACCTGTCCACTTTTGTTTTGACACTGGATAGCTTTGAATGGACACTGAAGGAGGAAAATCCTTCTTCTGTTTCCAAGTGTTTGTAGCTCAAATATCAACCAGCTGCTTTTTTATATTAAATAGTTCCTCTTTGATATTAGAACATTGGAAATATTTATTTAAAAGGAATTTGTATTAAAAAGTATATAGTAAACAAAAAGGACACAATCCCTGCATTTATGCTGTTTACAGTCTAGTAGTAGATAGAAACATTGACTGTAGAGCCACATATTTTAGGGTCACTTGATTTACTTGTATTTTTCAAATGACAAGTTCAAAGAAACCAGGACAGTAACTCTTATTTGAATGTCCTAAATGAGAATTCTACCTATATTCAAATACTTTTATGAGTAGATAATTTCCATTTGCTCTTGGAATTCCTCTGCTTGTGCTTAAAGATCTACAGAGTTCTCTCTGATATCTATAAGGTGAGTGAAATGCTGCTTAGAATAGTCACAAATAAATATAATGAATTCACTTAATTCGTGGATGAATTTCAGAATATTGCTTAATGGTGAAAAAAAAAACACCTAGGGAAGTAAAATGAAGAAAATTTATGTCAAAGTTACTCTTGCATTCTCCTTGGGTAGGAACATTATGCCCCAATAGCCCAGATAGGAAGGATGGTAGCAGTGGGGAAGAAGATTTGGGGGTTGGGGGGTATGGAATTCAAATGTTCACTTGGAAAGCAAAGAACATAATATATATTACTTAAAACCAGATAAGTAAGAACAGGCATAAACAAATGGCACATCAGTATTCTGTTATAAGTAGTATAAAATACAAAGTTCAATCCAGCTCTTGCACTGGATTGTTTTGACTTGATTTACAAATAATCAGTGCAATATGCAGGACATGTTTTCCCAAATCCAATACATATTTGGTTTTCTGATGCAAGGGAGGTTTTATATAATTCATGATGACCCAGAGGTTTTTTGCTGTAAAAGTAATGCCAACCGTGGTTTGCAAAGCATGTAGAAGAATAATAGACACGATTTCTAAATCCAAGGAAGCAAAGAAAACAAATTGTCTTGAAAACTAGAGCTAATAATTTCTCTCAGATTGACTCATTTAATAATAAAATCATTACTAGGTTAATATTTTAAAAAAAGGAGTTTCAGAAGTAGTTGTTGAAAAATAGCTCAGCTTCAAGATATTTATAATATACAGAAATATTTTAGATCCACTACACAACTTATAGTATATTGACTAGCGGAGTGAAATGTAAAAAATAAAATATTTAAAAGAGTTGTTTAATGCTACATTGAATTATTCACCATTTATTTACCTTGTTATATTTATATTTAACCCTTTCTTTTTTTCTGAAATAGTAGGGGACATATATATATGTGTGTGTGTATATATATACATATATGTATATGTATGTATATCTACATACATATATGTATGTATGTATATCATGTGTGTATGCTTAAATATCATTATTTTTCAAATGAAAACTTTAAGAATATTTTCTTTTTTTATCTTGTTTTTATGATGGTATGTAGACTTCAGAGGCTACTGACAGTTTTTGTTTTCTTTGCTTTTCTTTTCAGTACACCCTGAAAAAGTCAACAGATTGGTGATAAATTTGCTGATCTAAAGGTTAGGGACTTTATCATATTCTGACAAAGTGTATTTTATTCACAAGCACTCTAGGAAAATTGCAAGGTTTTCATCTTCAAAGTCAAGTCTTTTCTGCCTTTAAAAATAAGAGTAAGGAATCTAATGAATGAGTATGTGCATGGGTTTCACATTTTGCTCGGTACAGAGCTCGGAAAGACTCCTGAAACCATTGTAGCTACTTCTAAGTGAATGGAAGGTTCTACACAGGTACAGGGAGCCAGACAAGATGATTACAAGCAACGGTGGGGTGTGTGTTTGTTGGAGGTGGGAGTAGGTTTGTTCATCTTTGTGGTGTCATTTAACCTTACTATCTTCTAACTTTTCTTGCTAAATAAAGTTACATTGGGACTTAGACTCCCACATACAAATCTGAGGAAGGGGACACACACTTCAGTCCATAATAACATGTAGCAGTTACCAAGAATCAAGAGAAAAAAATGCATAGATAATGGCTGACTTGCCTTAGGAACCAGAAACAAGGAATGGTGGTCCTTATCCTGGATCTGCCCAACCTAAGTGGAGCCCAGTTACTTAATGATATCTTTAAAGCAAGAGTTTTGTGTAAGTCACCATTTACAGCCATAAAAACTTCTACTGAAGAGAAACGCAGTCTCACACTAAAAGTTTGGCCCCGAAACTGTCAGTTATTTGGTAGAGTGTCAAATTTTCTAACCTCCAAATCAATGTGCAAATTAAAAATAGTTATGACTATTTTACATTTATACAAACATATATATTATTTAATATTATTGAATCCATGTTGATCAGATGATCATACAGTGTAATCCATCCTATTATTTTTAGCAATCAGTTACAGAAATAGATCAGATCAACTTCTACCTTATTAGAAGTTGAAAATTTGACATTTCAAATTCTTCTGAATTTCCAAATTTGTCACACTGATGATTCTAAAGTGTATCAGACTTTTAAAAATTAAAAATATGATTATTTAAAGAAAATGTCACTGCTTAAATTATATTTACATGTAATTAATACATGCAAATTTTTCTCATTATGGTTAAGTAGCTTTGAATCTTTGAAATATCTACTGTTATCATATCCATGCAGTACAGTTCTTATGATTCAAATTCCATATATTGTTATATTTCAAAGGAATAAGAAAATAATCCTGGTTGTAGCCTCTGGAATTTACATATCATCAGAAAAACAAAATGAAAAAAATAAGCAGAGAAGAAATGCAGGATAGAAATTTGGAAATCACCCCCAAGAACTGCATTCCATCTCATTCAATCCAACATAAAGTATGTTGCATAAGGGGTAGACATGAGGTGCTCTTACAACTTGGAAGTAAAGTGGCCCTTTGGGGGATTACCTGGTAAATTGATATCAATTAAGTATACATGGTATGATAACACACATTTGTAGAGGTGTGAACCTATATCATGAAAAGCAGACACAGTATTGTAAACCAATGTTACCTCTGTAAATGTAAAAAAAGAGTGTCATTTGTCATCTGTTGGGTATATAAAAACAGCAGCATATGTGACCCACTGGAGAGAAGACCCTTATATTCAATTTTGCTATCACTACATCACCGCATTGACCCGCATATGCTTAAGGAAAAAAATAAAATGACTGACATTTGAATGTTTGGATATCTCCTGAGAAACTAGAAATTCTGGCAGCTGGACCCATGTTCAGCTAGTCCCAATCTGCTGCAGGTGAGTAGCAGCTACCTCATTAAGTCAGGCATTTCTGTTCTGATCTATCACAGTCCGCAGGCCTCAATGGTTTCCTATGTCCGGGAAGAAAGTCCTTGCAATAAATCATGCCACATATGTCACTGGGTTTTCTTTTCTCCTTAAATGCTTGAAATATTACCTGCATGACCCTGAGGACATTTGAGTTTGCCAATCAAATGTATACAGTGATTATCTTTTAATATGGACTGGAGAGTTTGAGAACATCCAGAATACAGATCAAGGCAATTTTAGTGAAATCTCAGGGAAACAAATTCAGGCTGTGTTAGCAGTTTAGAAAGTGGAAATCTGACCTGCTACATGGAATTCTGTTTGGAAGAAGTCTATGTAAAACAAAAGAGAGTAACCAATACAAAACAGTGGTTAGTACAGCTATTAAAAAAAAATGGATTGAGTTACTTCATGTTAGAAGAAGCAGATGAATAATCCATCAAAAAAATGGAAAGAGAAATTCCAGATTGATCAGATCAGAGTGGAATTTGGAAACAGGTCTCCTGATTCCCTACTGAAGTTAAAAAAAGAATTACTCTATTGAAGGAAACCTGGAACCGTGGAGATTCCCTAAGGAGTAAGTGGACACATGACCTTGGAAGGGTCGAGTTTTCATAAACCTTCGCCTCTTTTTTTACTCCCTAATTATCCAATGATCTGGGCTTACTAGAAGTAACTAAGCCCAGCTTACTGTAATGCCTGCTGCCAACTGGATAAGGCCAGCTAGCACTCAGGAATGACACTTAAGATTCACGGCAATGATTTTGGATTTTCTGTTATCCCAGGCATGAACAAATATCAGTTCTCCATTCTTTGCCTCTCTCTCCAGGCACATGTACTGTTGCAACATTTACATTTGTGGTTGCCTGAGAGAGGAAGCTGAAAGGAAAACAGACATAGAAGAAGTAAAATTACTAAAGTAGGAGCAGAAGCTACCGCAGCTGGCTCAAAGTAAGAGGGCAATTTCCTGCATGGCACTTCGCCTTTGCAAACTTCTGCCGGTTCCCTATAATCTGCTCCAGAAAGTTGCAAGGAGCTAGACTACTAATGCTAATGCTGCAGACTGTTGGTGCTACTTTGTGTGTGAAAAGCTTCTTAACTGTAATTCTTCAAAAATACAGTTTGGTGGTGGAGGAAGGAATAGTAGTAGGTGCTTCAATCAGCACTACTATTGGGGACTGCAGTGAATGACAAGGTGGTTTCCAAGTAAACACTGAGGACCTGTCATTGTTCCTGTGATCTGGGAAGAAGACCTCTACATCACAACCGTGGGACAAACACCTTTTCTGAAGCTCTGCCACCGCCTTTGCTTTCTCTCACTCTTCATCTCTCCTTTGGAAAAAAAAAAATGATATGCAGAGTATTTGAGTATGAAAAAATATATATTTGCAGCTGCATAATGAATTCCAGTGGACAAACTGTCATCAGATACCCCATTTTTCTATTCATGTTAAAATAAAAAAATGCCAAAGAAAAATATCAACATTTTGAGGGTATGTAGTTCTAGATCTTGTCAATTTCTATTTTAGTTTAAGTCCAAGCCACAATTGAATCTTGGATTTCTGGTCAAACAGGAAGTAGAAATCTCTCTTTCCTTTTTGGGTTTTACGTCTCATCCTCAGTTAAATATTTTCCCTGGCATTCAATGAAATTTGCTGCAAATCCATGTATGCTTTATGGACATGCACAAAATACACGGCATTATTTCATCTTTGTGGAGTTTCTCACCTAAGCTGGATTTTCCTAAGTTTTGTCATTTGATACAGTTTGGTCATGTCACAGCTCTGTGATTTACAGTGATGCCCACGGAGTTTAGTTTGCCAAACCTTCCTCAAGTAGCGACACCCGTTCTCTTATCCTCTCAGTAAATTTCACCAATGGGCATAACTCAATGAGTCGAGCAAAAGTGGCTAGAGACGACACAAATTGTTAGTGTACGAGTTCTTTGTTAAGAGATATACGGCAACAGTGAATTAGCCACAAAGGAAGAGGAATCAGCATGATTAAAACTGTCCCAGGTGGGAAAGCCTCACATGAGGGTATATGCATGTGCTAAAGGGGATGCAATGAGGAGAGAGAAAATTGGAGAACTTACTGGAGTTTCTCCATCACCTTGAGCCTACCATTAAATCTCCTGGCCAGTTTTCATCACTGCTGATTCCCATTATTTAAAAAAAAAAATCCATTTTGCCTTGGTTCCTTTCATTATGTCTCCTGCATATTGTCCAGAGCAAGAGCCCAAGGCATATATAAAGACTAAGACAGTCAGTGAAGCAAAAGGAAGTCTTGGCCTGCATGTTGTAGTTTAGTTTTTATTTTATCCCAATGAGAAAAACATGCTGACTATATTACTCAGGGAAGCAAGACACTCCATTCAGTTGTAAACTGAGAGGGAGATAGAGTCAAGTCACCATTTATTTTTCACCATTGAAATATTTTTATTTGCAAAGATTAGGAATGCTGTACCTATGTGTTATATGCACACAAATGCACATCACATACATACATACATACACATACAGAGATAGGAACAAATAGACTTACAGTAATAAAAATTCCTACTTATAGATTTTGAAGAAAATCTCTAATATATTACAGCATGTCCATACATAAGATTTTCAGAACAACTACTAAAATAGCAAGCTTTCAGTTTTAAATTTGCAACTGCGATCCAAAGAAAGATAATGGTACATTGGTATGCTGGCTGTGGAGCAGATGGAACCTTACTGGTAAAATGTAATTGAAATAAAAAGGAATAATGTGGGAAAATTAATGTTTATCTCAAATTCTGATTCCATGTTGTCATGCTTGTTTTACAGAGACCATTTCAATTTGGTAACCACCTTCTCTTTCTAGATTCATCGATTACTTGTTTTTCAGGGAATGTCTCAGCCTAGAAACCATCTCCTCTTCCTTGACTTTTTATTATCAACATTTAAAAGGTCAATAGAAAGATAAGAAGAACAGTGTTGGTCATTTACCCTTTATTACAATTTGCATATACAAGTGATCATCAACTAAAAAAAAAATCCTTTTGAAATGTTAAAATATTTTTCTTAAGGAGAATAAAAATATAGTTTTTTCATTTGTCCTTGTATGCAAATGACTTTGATTATGTCCATAATGTATTACCTTCTCATTTTATACATGTACAAAGCAAAACAAAACAAGTTTCAGGTATAATTGCTGAGCAAGAAAACTGCTTGAACAAAGCCTTTCAAACACATTGTAAGTCTGCTCACACTGTGGCAAACCTTTTCAATGAAGTAAAATAACATTTTGGCTATGGTGGCAAAAGTGATTTTGATTTCCACTTAAGTTCTTTGTTGAACAACAAGTAATTGAACTGTAACTGCTTTCTTATAAGTACTTTAAAAACACTCACATTGAATGCCTCGTTGAAAGATGGGAAGAATGGGATTTTGAATGTACCTAATATTTTATCTCTTTAGGTTTGTAAAGGGAGAGTGACTTTCCACAGTTTTTATGAAATAATAAATATTTATATTAATAATATAATTTATGTCAATTATATAATTTATATATAAATGATCATAAAATTTTTAATTTTTTTCCCTTTTAGGAGATAATTTTATTATTCCATAGAAAGAGGAGACACATTTTTAATATGTACTTATTATTTTGTTGTGGCGCAATTCTTTATTTATTCATAAAGCATTTTTTGAATTGCATTTTTACCCCTTGAATATAACACTTCTGGGGAGGATTAATCCTGCTAACTTGTAAGAAATATAAAGTAATATCTACTCATTCAAATGACTGGGGAAGATGAAAAGTCATTCTCTGTTAAATTGGTATCTAAAAAAGAAAAAAGGGAATGCTTATACGTGATTTGTATGCTAACATATCATTTTATAATGCTGTTTATAATGGATAAATAAACTTTTAAATTACTTGGGAGGTTTGCTAGTATCCCTTGTAGGACTTTTCAGGACATGAAATTTTGCTGTTTTTCATTATCTAGATAGAATGAGTATATATTTGCATTCATATATGAACCTAGGCAAGGAACTGTGACCTACCTTTTCCTTAGAGAAAAAAGCCTACAAATCATAAATCACTGAATTCATCTATGAAAATGATTAAACCATCCATACTAGCATTCATGAAACCTGAAAAGGTTAGGCAGCATTATTTGTCAATACAAAATTCTATCATAGTGTCACATAGGTTTAGCTCTAGAAGTACTTAAAGATTTCCTTAATAAAAGTTACAATAACCAAATTAAACAGAAATTCAATTCACTTTACAATTTTGCAATTCACTTGGTCACAAGTGGGATTAGCAAGGTCCTGTGAAACTAAAATATTGCAAGTAGACAGATGATTCATTGATTGATACATAGAGATACTGTCTAAAAGGTAAATGTTAGTGTCTTCTGTAGCTTTGCTCTTTAAGCTACAGATTGTGTAGATATATGACGTTTACAAAAGAGCCAGAGATTATTTGTGAAAGAGAAATAGTTTCAGCCGCATTTCGTCCATTGATTAAATTCAGTACCATGAATTCCAAACTACTATTTCAATTTAATAGCTCAGGCTTGAAATACCATATAGAAAATAGGTCAAAACAGCTGTTCCCAAGAGCTGCAAAGTTCAATTCTTCTCTTCTTTCTAGACAGATTCAACATCTATGTATTGCTGAGACAAGAAAAGGTTTTCTTTCCAAAAAGAAAATTAAGGCAAACTGTTCTCATTTCCAATGTTACAACCCCTTAAAGATCTTTGCGTATTTGATGACTTCCTTAGTATTACTAGCAAATTTTCTTCTGACAAACAAGAAAACAATACATATGAATAGATCCTTGTTTTGTCATAGAAACCCTAGTCTACCTTAAGAGTGTTTCAGAAATAAAGAGATAAAATTCCACAGAAAACTTTTCAAAATATATCATACATCATTAGTTAAAAACGAAATAATATTTTCATCTAACAGTATTTATCTAAGACGTGATGCTGTAACCAAGGGTCAGAGTAACATAAAATTACAGCAATTCAT
This sequence comes from Uropsilus gracilis, assembly GCA_004024945.1. Taxonomy (NCBI): domain Eukaryota; kingdom Metazoa; phylum Chordata; class Mammalia; order Eulipotyphla; family Talpidae; genus Uropsilus; species Uropsilus gracilis. The sequence goes on along the minus strand of PVHY01000364.1, from coordinate 160,872 downwards.
TGTTTATGAGACCTATCTATTTTGTCAACATACTGATAATAAATTACAGAACTCTTATTAATTTACTAGATAAAAATCAATGGTAAAGTTTTAGGTTGAAACTGTACCGAATTGGTATGGATATTTCTGGAAATGAAGTCAGATCAGAGCTGTTATAGATTTATTATACTACAAATATTCATGTGATAAGTAGTGGCTCCAATATTACCCCAGATGGATTAAAAAAAAATCATGTTATTTACATGCTCTTGTCAACTCAACCTATCAGCCCCTTAGCTACAATAATTTTATTATTTCCTTTAGGATTGCAACAACAGCAGCAAAAAAAATCCCAAAAGAAGAGTGAATCCTTAAGGAATAATCCATTGACACAAAGTAACACATTCCAATGAATGACCTCCAAAATGACCTCTTGCCACCCAGCAAATACATAGTTGAAATGATAGGTTATATTCCCTGAAGGAGATGGACTGAGCCCAGATTCAACATTCTTTGGGACCTGGAAACCCCAGCTCAAGTGCTGGGAGGTGACATTTTTCTAGCACTTTCTCAACTGCTGGCAGTTGAACCTAGACAGTTTGGCGCTAGATCCTTTAATGTTTATTTCCCCTGTACAATGATGGCTCATGTTAGCCCAATAAGGAAGGAATGCAAATAAGATGCATCCTGGCCTGGAGCACTGTCCCAAGATGGGATATCTCTCCATGGGATGCCTGGGGAAAGGGGCTTCAACATCTGCAGGCTTTCTGGTTCCCAAATTCCAGACAATATTTAATGGTCTTATTTCATCATCTCAAATAATTCATTCAAATATATAAAAAAACAGATAGTTTCTGGATAACCAAAACAATAAATAAGGTATTTCAGAATGATTTTCAAAGACCTATAACATTAGGCTATACTGTAATTTTGATTTTGAAAATAATTTTCATAAATATATAATTTAACTGCCCTGTTGCAAGTTCATCTGAGAGAATAACATAGCATAATGACAGAATAGAAAAGAATGAATAACAAGTATTTCTTCGTTACCTGGTATTTCTTATGTTCTTACTGTCACCAGCTAACACAAAGAGATGGAGAGGCTATATAACAAGGTTATTATGAGTGATGAGGAAACTGATAGGAAAAACTCAGTGCGATATCCTTATAATTAACCTCAGCATCTGGGTAGGGGAGAAAAAAATACACTATCTCTTTTTACATGGAGAGTGCAGGATTATTCATTCAGAAACATAATTCTTGTTCTAATTACATGACTAACACACTTATTTCCAACCTGTATGTATCATTCCAGAAACTATTTTTATGGCATTACTGTAAGTAAATCCTGTTAGCTAACAGTGAAGCATCCTAAAGATCATTCGATTATTCTTTAAGAAACTCTGAAAGACAGTTAGAAATCTTTTTCCTTTTTGTAGCAATAAAGAGAGAGCTGACATGTCAAGCTAATAAAAATCTATATTGAAACAAGATATATGATATTCTTTTAATCCTCATCTTTTTAGAGGATGAGCAATAATTGCAGATACGTTCTGTTCTGCCTGGTTTTACTATTTTCAGTACATACTCTCCTTCAATAAGTAAAAGTCCTCCTCAGTAGTCAAGAGAAAATGATTAAGATTAAGATAGAAGCTTAAAATGGCATGTCTTTACCAACTACAAAACCAGAAGAAACTGATAAAGATGTTGTCCCATAAGCCAATGCAATGGAAGGAATGAGGCCAATTCTCAAGTCATATCAGTGAGGCGCTGTAAGGTAGTATCATGCTAGCCAAGCTGGCCAGCAATGAGAAGGATTTGCAAGGATTTCTCAGTCAAGGAAGTACCAGAAAGTTAGGCAGAACTCTGGTCATGGTGGGTACAGTTACATTAGCATTTAGAAATCTAAATGTTTCTGAAATTCATAAGGTCAGTCACAACCTTTCCCTTACCCATCATCTCATATCACCTAGCTAACAACACATCAATTTAATTCCTCTCTTCACCCTACTCATTTTTTTTGGTTTTCAAATCCAATCCATTACAATATTTTAGGAGAATCAATTCAATTTTGTCTTTACCCATGTAAAATGTTTCAGTGACTTTCAAGCACCTTGCTGATAAATCCTAAAAAAAAACATAGCATATTGCAGGGACTAAAGTTTGTGATCTACCCCAATCCACTTTCAAGTGTTAAATCCTAACTTCCAATGTGCTGGAAGACTGTGCATTGGAATAATGATGGAGTCCATAAGAGTAGGATTATTTCCCTTATCAAAAAGACCCCAGAGAGTTTTCCTTCTGCCACATGAGGACACAATCTGTAGACAGCCATCTAGGAACCGAGAAGTGGGCTTTTACAGCAGCTTGAAATTCCCAGCTTCCTGACACTGAGAAATAAATGTCATTTGTGTAAGTCACTCAATCTATGGTATTTTTGATATAGCAGCCAGGATGATAAGATGCAAAGTAGAACAATGAGTTTAAAGTTTGCCCCTCCCCCACCCCCGGTCCCATTATATGTACAAAACTCTCTGCTTAGAAATACCTCTAACTGGGCACAGTGGTGTGTGCCTTTAATTGCAGCCTACAAAGTGAGGTCAGGATGGGGAATTGCTTGAGTCTGTGGGTTCCAGACCCTTCAGCGGCAACATAGTGAGGCCTGTCTCAAAAAGTAGCTGGGCATGGTGGCGCATGCCTTTAATCCCAGGTACCTGGGAAGCTGAGGTCTGTGGATCACTTGAGTCCGTGGTACCCTGGGCAAAATAGCAAGACCTAGTCTAAAAAAAAAAAAAAAAAAAAAAAAAAAGCTTCTTATATGTTCTAGATGATTGGATTCAGCTGACTTCATATCCCTATATCCCTATATTAATCCTGGCTCTCTATGAAATCATACCTCTGGATACTGTTTAACTTAGGTGGCATTGCTCTCTCTTTTTGTAACTCCATGCCCTTACAGTGCTTTCTTCCTCATCTTTTGTGGAAGCCAATCTGATACCTAGAGACAATTGGGAAATATCAGTTCTCTTGAATTAAACATCTGTTTCTTTGGCATTAACTTGAGTGTTCCTCCACAGAGCTTTCTCTTGAAAAGCCCCTAAAATGGAAATATTTGCTTAAAAAATCTACACAAGTATTTCACTTTCATATTATATATAGTAACAGAGCTGCTCAGAATCAGGTGGTACATTTATTTTTTGAAAAACATTACAGATCTGTATTACAACATTTTTCTTTTATATAGGTTTTATCTTCAATTCACTGAGCAGAATAGCAGCCTGAGGACAGAAGTAGCACAACAACACTCTGCAAATTTTCATTACTCTATTTCTGTTAAATGGGATTATGTGTCCTCTTAGCACTGTAAACATATGTCCATTATTATTATTACTGTCAGATCTCTAAAGTTTAAAAAAGCTTATTTAGGTTTCAGTGGTATCTTCACTATCAAAGAATATTCTGGTATCTTCTTTGTAATGCATTCATGTTGGAGATTCTGCACACATGGGACATTATGGAATTCACCTTTTTCTCTGTAAAATAATAAGACGATCATACTCTCCTTTCCATTAAGTATTTGTATTTTATTTGTATGTGTCCTTTTCCATTAAGTATTTTAAGAATCCATTAAGTGATTTCTTTCTTCTCAAATAGACTACCTAGTCATGGACTTGAAGAAAAGATTAGAACAGATACTACAGCCCAGTATGCAATTAACAACTGCTAAGTTTTAAAATAAACACTGTGAAATTAAAAAAAATAAAGTGCAGACATAACTAGTAATGTATACCACAGAAGATGAAAGGGAGTTTATATATATATATATATAAGCAGAATTATAAACCTAGTTTTAGCTACATCCATCATTCATATTTGGTGATCATTCTCTATATGAATCTTAATATGAATATTGATGATATAACAATCACCTGATATTATTAGAATTTTTAATTTGGTACCATACTTAAATATCCATGAGATTTTTTTTTTAATTCATGAGACATACTGTTAATATACAACTCAATTTAAGATTTTTCAGAAAATTTATATCCTATATTTTATCCACTAACTAAATCTGTTTTGTGATTTAAGTCCTGGCAATCAAAGTGTGGTACCTGGTCTACTTATATCTGCCTCCTAAAGTAGGCCCTGGTCTAGTTCACCACTAACAAGTCAGCATGAATGATGAATCATTATTCAATCCATAAGATGTAGTTTTGTTTTTTAATTTGTTTGTTTTCCAAGCAATCAGGTGTTTTTGAATCAAGGCTAAAATAAAGCCAAACTTGATAATCTTTTTCAAGAACACTTTAATTGACCCCAGACAGAGCATATGATACTCCAAGTGCTGTATGTGAATATGTGGTAAAACCACATATTTGCTTCAACATGTTAGGAATTTGGAATTCATTTCTGTAAAATGAAGATTATTACAATATAGGAATAGCATATGAAACTGAGCTTTGTAAAGATTAGTGATTCTGAGAAAACACTAATGATGAGGACAAAGGTCCTCATCATTCTGTTAGATGCAGTGATGTCACCAGAGCACCAGACTCAAAAACAGAAGGGTAGCCAGCATCACAGCGAGGATATGTGTTGCTAATTTGTGCTGGCATCTTGCAGTCATGGGATTCAATCAAGTTTGTACAAACAAGACTTATTTAAGAATGGAATTCAACCTTACCTGAAAGTCCTGGAAACCCCTATCCTCCCAAAATAATTACAAATAGTGGTATACTAAACACTTTTATGACATGCCCTTTTAACATCTATAAATCAAAAGTAGTCACGTTTCTTCTCACTTGGCTAAATAAGTGGTTCTTGCCTACATGAATGGAGAAAATATGAGAATAAAGATTTCACATAAGTCAATGCTGAGATCAGCAGTGACATTTACTAATTGTTGAGTGCCTGCTTCCACAATAAGATATGCAACTGGTTTCAAAACATCCTCATGGGGAGAACATTTTAAAGAAAACAATGACAATAGCAACAAACTTCAAATAGAGAAATTCTTTAACTGGGATAATGAGATTTATAAACCCTGCATTATCTGTCTTTGTACAGAGCCAGAGAAAATACTATCACAAGTTAAGAGAATAGAAGCTATTGTTGATTTTTTGAATGAGTCTGTGTCAAAAGAGTAAATATGCTATTTTGTTTTGTCTTTGTTTAGTGAAAGTGGGCAGGAAAGTCTAGGCAAGGGCAGAAGTTGAGGAGAACATACACACAAATGCCACTCTGGGTGGTTTTAGTCTCATTGGGAATCAAATTATTTTATCAGCCACAAGTATGGTCAGGGCTTTCAAGCAAATCATTCTGATTCTTGACATCAACTCTGAAAGCTTCTAAAAGCAAAAGCACACATACTCTTTCATGTTCAATGTGTGCGTTAAGCATTGCAAATCAAAACGCTTATTTCTAAAAGAAAAACTTCTGAAAGAAAGATTTTGTAGCAAGGGGCGCAAAACAGAGCAGCCACTCTATAAACATTTGATTCCTTTCTTTATTTTTCTTATTTAACTCAATCAAGTAAAATGTGTTTTTCCCAAAAGATATACAAGCGTGTTCAAGGGTACTAATTCAAAGACTAAGTAAATAAATTTTGCAGAGAGTTGGAGTTTTAGATTTCTGTTTCCAGAAACTAGCAGTACAGCAAAGGGTTGACCTATGGGGCTTTAGATCTCCAATAATCTCAGAACCCCATCAAAGCCAGCTCTCTAATAAAAGCAATTCTTTGTAAATCTAGCCTTAAAGCATGTTCCCCTCTGGCCAGGTTAAAACCCCAAAGTTACCTTGGTTATCTGTATTTCAATGCTGCCAATAACTGGGATTATTACATAATCAAAGTGCCATTTGTCTTTTCTTATTTTAGAGGAAGGAAAGTCAAGTCGAAAGAATAGCTCTTGGGACATGGACAGGCCTGGGTTAAAGATCAGCTGTTTCACTCATTAATGGGAGACTTTAGGAACATACTTAACTTAGATCTGAAATTGCCCTCTTGTAAATGTCACTGAGACTAACACCGAACCTGGGGGAAGAAATCACAGTAGGCTGATGTAACAGCCAAGGGTGATAATACCCACCCGGAACTTGGCAGATGTTAGCACCACTCAGTACAGAGCAGAATGCTACCTAGCCCACCCGTCTTCCTTTCTACTGATTCAGAACAACTGACATGATGTGCTCTCTCCCTGTTAAGGCAGAAAAGAGAAAAATTGCTTGAAAAATAAAATCATGTCCATAATGACAGCTGGGACCGTATTTTGAGGAGTGTTGTTTACATCTCTGAGCAAACGGGTATTTTATTTTATGAGAGTTCAGAAAAATTTCAAATCCTGCGTAGAGATCACAGAGTTCTAGGAATCTGTTGTTTCTTTTCAACCTCAGTGGGGTACTACTTCTGGGCAGAGAGTAAACACCTCTGTGTCTGTTCAGTTTCCTTTTCCTTGTGCAGCACCCTAGGTAAAGTGTGGTTCAGGGAAGAATTACGGTACTTACTAAGAGTTGCTATAACAGCATTTTTGCCAAAATATCAGGCACTCTGCAGGAGTCAGACTAGACTTTTACAGATATTATGACTTCCACTCCTGGCTCATCCCAAGTTACTTGAAAAGAGCCTGGCTGGGTCATACAATAGCTAAGGAAATAGTGAAGGTTTTGAAAATTGCTGAGCTTATCACAAACACAGCATTCCAATGACCTGTGTTTCAGATTTTCTGAAAATTACACTAGGAGGGAACAAAATGATGCCTTGGTACTATTTAAACGACTATTGGTATCTTCAGTATCTTCAACTTCATGGAGTTGATTATTTTTCCCAAATAATGAATATTTCAGGGATTTTACACGACAAAGAATGCTGTCTGGTTCTTACAAATTATAAATTTGTCACCTGTAGGTACTAAAGGTTCAGATTGAGAAAGACTGTATGAAGGAACAATGGTCAGGACACAGATGATATTAGAAAACTAATTCCAACATCTACAGCATCTAGACTGGGCAGTGAAAGCACAATCTTGTCAACAATCAGCCTAGAAATGGGTAGAACATGAATGACAATTGATATCTTCCCTACCTTTGTTCCTATGTCAGAAATGGGAACAACTGCAGAAAGTCAAATGTGCACCCTAAATTAGTCATATAACATGCTCTGAATCTAATTAGCCCAAATTCAGCTTCTCCATGCAACAAGCTCCAGTCAGAGCAGACATAAAGCTGACTTTTTTTAACTGAAAAACATTCCCATTCTCCCCCTGCTTCTGAGTTTCTGCCAAAGATAAATGATGGGTGGGAGATCACTCTTTCACTATAGCAAACTAAATAAAGAGCTTTGTCTACACTTAGGTAGTTTTCTCTGATTTCCATATATTTACATGTTTGTTTTTCATATCCTATACTAAAAAGATCATTCTAGGAATTGCAATGCTAAGGATGTTGAAAACTTAACCAATGGAATACCAATCTGGTACCTTTGGTAGACTCAAAAATCTGCCTAAAATTTATCTTTAGCAAACTTGAAAACTGACCAAACTCATATCCCATTGTCCTCCTTTCAACTCCTGACTCCAAACACAAACAAGAAGCAACTACAGTTATAAAACTACTACCTTTTAGCACTGATACACCCATCCCACTCAGAAAATTCCTCAGTTCCAGGCAAATGGGGAGAGTTGCTTACCTTCTAAGACACTTCAGCATACCCTGCTCTTCTGTGTCTCAATAAAGTCATTGTGAATGCAATTCACCCTGCCAGAAATCTACTCTCCTAACATTGACAAGTTCAACTGAGTGAACTCCTCTCATATCTGCCAAGCCCTTTACTAAATGTCCACTGGTGGGCAAAGTATCTTTATCAGCTGCTTGTCCTCAAATCCCTAGCCAGTTTGATTACTCTCTCCTCCATGCCAGACTATAGTCTCTCTATACTTGTACACATATCAAAATGGCTTAGAGATTATTTTATGATGATTGCTAGACCCTCTTATAGAACAAATTTTGCAAGTTCTGTAGATGTTATATATATTCTATGTGGGTGCTATGTTGTATTCAAGTTCATGCTCTCTCTCTGTCATCACCACACCAAGTCCATGCTTGCTTGTTTCATGAGTCAATAAATCATGGTGAGAAAACAGTTTAAACATTACTATTATTTAATTTATCCAACATCAATATTTTTTATTATTGAATTACTGGATAAATATTTCAGGAATTGTTTACTAATGGATTAAATAAATAGAAATGCCCCAAAGCTCTAGAGTGAGCACAAAGGAAAGCGTATGTATATGTGGAAGTTGGGCACCTCATGAGAACTGCATTTGCTATTCCATTTCAATGATCCAAGTCACTTAACTACCTCAATCTGGGTGGCGTTGTCCTGCCCATCATCCAATAGGAGATCCGTGAATCCTCTAGGCTCTGGGGAGTCTTGACCCATGCTTGCCCGGTTTGTGTCTACTGCCTTAAGAGAATCCAAGTTCCTTTTCCACCGGTGGCTGAAAGCATATGTGTCTACTTCTACATCCTCTTCAGTTTGAGGGAAGATATGAGCAACTTGATATTTCCAATCTGTTTAAAATAAAGGAAAATGATGAGCTTCTACAAGTTATAAAACTGCTTATTCGAGCTACTAAGCAGAAAATACAATGCTGCTGCTGCTACTCATTAAATAGGAAACTAACTGAAAACAATGAAATCTGCTTAATGGTAATATTTTGAATTAGTATGAACATCTCTGAATAGAATGCAAGTTTAGGGCACACCACAAGTCGTGACAATGGTCGACGCTTATATCCAGCAGTTCCTGAAACAGATGCACAGCCCTAAAGCAATGCATTGCTATTCCCTTCCCTCCCACCCTCCACACACACTTCATAAACATTCTCTAGTTGTTCTGAGAAAACAAATTACATGACAAACAAAGAAATGAAACCAAAAAATGTTCAGCATATTTGAAAATAAAAGCCAGAAACATTAGATATGCTCTTAGAGTCATTTCACATGAACTGTCATGGTCAGCAAAAAGACAGCTATGCATTTGAGCAGGTTAAATCATATGTAGAATGATCTTTGTGTAAATGTGCTAACCCACCTTCCAGATTACAAGTTCGACTTGGTCCATTGCCTACCTCATTTAATAAGCAACAGCTTAGGAGGCCTCACAAATGCTCATATTCATTTAAGCTGTTCTCACCTTGGAATCTTGTCAGGGAGGTAAAGGATGGCAGTGATGGGCACTTAGAGAAATGGATGGGGAGGCAAGAAGATCAAATCACAAAAGTATTGTAAAGCTATCTGCAGGGACTGGCCTTGCTGACCCAGCTCATCCTGCTACTACAGGAGGGAAAATTAGATTCAATCATTACTCCTAGTCTTTCATTTCAGTAGGTCAGCAGGGGAAGGTATACCACATATATGGGAAATTCAGTTTTTGATCAAGAACATCCCTCTAGTATGCAACTATTATCAAAAGATATGAATTGACAGACTTTATACCTGGCAGAAAATGGGTTCAAAGAGAGCTAAGAGGGCCAGTGATTTGCTGATAGTTGTGATGTTCCCATCAATGCAAGAACATTAAAAAAAAAATCAAAGTCTATTTAACGTAGCTCATAATAAAAATTAGCTACTTCAGACAACTATTTCAGCTACCCCTTCCAGTCACATGCAAATGGTCTAAAATGCATCCCTTTTAACTCAGAAAGGCACTAATAATTCTTCTAGACAAAGTTCAGGTTTTACCTGGTACTTGAAGCTCTCTCACTGCCTAGTGCCTTAGTGGATGCAGCCCAAGGAAAAATACAACTGTCATTCCGGACATTTTCAAGAACTCATATTATTCTTAAAAGAACCATGATGGAAGTGGCCCAGAAACTTACAGCGGGACCCAGTAAACAGATAATTATAGCACTGCATTGAATTTATAGAGTTATTGTAAGGTTGAAAAAAAATCAAATATGCAAAAGGGTGATAGTGGTCCTCTTCTTTCCTCCATATAGTAAACATTCAAAATTATGAGTATTGTAATTTTCAATATACAGATGTTTCTTTTCTAATACTATTTTCTATTCTGTGAATAATGATCATAGATATTTGTTGATTCAGTGAATGGATGACAGAATTAATTGTTGACAGTCATTTTGGAGCAAGAATGAGAAGACCAGGAAGAATTTTGTAGTGGAAGGTATACATGAATTCAGAGACCTGGAAATCTATCTTCGAGTGTTGGCTATAGATTTAGCATAATTTATGAAACTTGCTGAGGTTTAGTTACCCTATAATTTAAGTAGGAATGAAATTCTCTTACCTGCAAAAGTAGATAGCTTTTCCTGAGGTTGTGTCAGGCTCTAAGTCCTATGATTCTAGGTAAAGCTACATAAAGCAATTTTATTTGCTTTATATGGATATATCCTGCCTCAAGTATATGAGATAGCCTTAGACAAAACTAAGCAATAGCCAGGAACGGTGGCTGGTGCCTGTAAGCTTCAACCTATGAAGCGGCCGGGACTAGGGATCGCGGTTCGAGTCCCGCCTGGGGCACATAGCGAGACCTAGTTCCAAAAAAATAGCTGGGCGAGGTGGCATGCGCCTGTAATCCCAGCTACCTGGAAAGCTGAGGCTGGGGATTGCTTGAGTCTGTGGCCCCCCGGGCAACGAGAGTCTGCGGTTCCACGGGAAAAACTAGGGAGATTTAGTCTCAACAAACAAACAAACAAACAAACAAACAAACAAACAAAACTAAGCAATAAAGTTATATAACAACTCGATAAAACCTTCTAACTCAACACTTTGGTAAACTTTCCAGGTGTTTACCTTAACACAAATAATCATGTAAGAAGAATTGCATATCTATACAGGATACTTGTTAGAATACTAATCCAGAAAAGAAATGGAGCAAATATAATGTAGGTAAGGTTAAAGGATCTTAATTATAAAAATAACTTTAAACATTACACCTAGGGACTGTCTCCAATGAAAGTTCTGGCAATTCTCTATCAAGTAAATCAGGAAAGGTATACCTAAAACTTTATGAAAATGTTCAAAATAGATTTTTAAGAAACGTTTGGTTTCTTTAAAATGGCTGTTTTAATAGTACCATTATTTTTTATATATTAGTAACAACACTCAAAATACTGTTTTCCATGATGCCAGTGAAACCAGTAACATCACACTTATAGCCCCTGTCCTGGCATAGGGCAGGGGCTAGATGAAATAGCTAATATGAGAATTTCATTTGCATGGGAAATATAATTTTCAACTATCTTTCCCTTTTATTCTTTCCCTTTCTCACTTCATCTCTGGCCCATTACTCCAGAGAACAAATGATAAAAAACTCCAAAACCTCAGGACAATAAATTCCACATTCCTCACTGCTAAAATGGTTAAAACAAGGATGCCTTTAGAAAGGTGATTCTGATACCATAGTAACCTGCATAAGTCAACCAAAACCTCAGTCTGTAAATTCCTTCAAGTGATATATTAATATAATGGGATATTATTTAGCAATCGAAAAGACAAATTTGTCATTTGTGACACCATGGATGGAGACAGAAATGTTAAGTACTCTAGCAGATATAAGGCAAAAAGAAAAATATAAATACCAGCTGACCCCCCTTACATGCATGATATAGAGAAAACAAAAGGGCAAGAAAAAGTTAAAATGAACAAACATAATAGAACTAAATCATGTAGTAAGGAAGGGAGAAGGAGGGAGAAAGGGCAAAATGAGTACAATGATAAGATGAGGGTTCATGGGAGACATGATGTTTGGAGAACTTTGGGATATACAGTAATGTAAGGAAAAATATATAATCAATAAAAAACTTAATTAAAAATAAATATAAACAAAAGAAAACAAAACCTGAGGTCAAATAGTCACAAACCCCCATCTAGCTTTTTCTGTAGAGGCAAAAATCTAGCTAGTGAAGCTAAAGTTACACCCACTCATCCACTCAAATAGTTTTTTGCTCTCATCTACCTTTTCTCTATGAAAGTTTTTTTTTTTTTTTCTCTGCTTCCTTCCATAGAATACTTACTGAACTCTTTCAGGTTTTCATTTCCTAAATCAAATCAATTGTTGAAACAAACTCTTGAAAGGTCTAATATGTCTGAATTTGTTTTTTAACACCACTGAAGTTGAAATTTTGTGAGTCTGATTAATATATCAAGTTCTAGTCTTTGTATTAAGCATACAACTCATCCTTGAGCAGGATTATTGGGGAAGGTAAATAGTATAGACAGAACTCCTGTACAAAACAAGCACAAATCCTTACTCCAACAATTATGAGGGTAAATTTCCAGATAGCTATGCACTGTTGATAGTTCAATTTTGCTTCGCTCTTCATTTATCAGCAGTTACATGATTTTTTTCATTCTTGTTTTGCATCACTAGATGATTGGACCCCTCCAACTGTGTTTACAGAGAGTAAACAAGATCTAACAAATGACCTAAAAGGAAGTTTTCTTCTCAAATTGTATTGATTTACCATTTACATAACTATAACTTTGGGGTACACAACTTCATGCACACATATTGAGAGGTTTTCTAAATTGAAAATATGTGAATTTAGGACTAACTTCAGAGAATTTTTTTGTTTACTTATTATTTTAAGCTTAAGATTTTTTTCATTATGCTATAAAAAAGCAAGACCACCAGTGTTGCATAGAAGAAACACTACTATATGTTCATAGTTGAATGGTATGTGATACATCAGGATTGAAATATGACATTTATTTAGATGCTGATTCCACTTTAGAATAAATTTTGGAGAAAATAAAATAGTCAAAAATGAATATTTAAAGAAAATAAAGGTTGAGAAAAATTTGCAAAACCACAGTCTGATCATCTGCATTGTAAATTACACCAATACACTTCATGCACTACCTTAGTCATAGGATTTTTTATCCTTTGAATCACCACCAAAATTAACCTTTTCAGAAACAAGAGGAACAGACAGAATGTTTCCCTTCAGATCTGCAATGAAGACAAAAGTAGCATGAGAGATCTCTGAATAGTCAGGTTGAACAGATTGTTTACTTTCTGTACACTGTATGTTAATTCACTAATAGAAAACCCAAAAAGGTAATTTTCTCCAATATTTCTTGCCATAATTGTTGATAACACAGCTCATGAAAATGCTAAATATATCTAATAACTCCCACTTGGTACAAAGAAAGAAAGCTGAAAGACATATATACCTATGGCATATAAATTGCTCTTAACATATTCCTAATACAGCATTCTGCTAAAAATAGCAAATTAAAAGGCATGTCATTGCAATTCTACAGAATGCATTATGAAACTGCCCAGTTAATCTAAGAGTAAAACAAGTAACTCATGTATACTATCATAGCAGTCTCTGTAAACTCTGTAAAAATCTACTGAAAAATAAGGTAATTTAAAATGAACTAAGTACAAAAGAGAAGAAGCTGGGGTGGAAATATTTCTATTTACATTCTATTCTAGTGATTTTATTTAAATACTTTGCATTTAACTTATAGCTCAGTGCTAAAAATGTCTTTAAAATCACTTTTGAGTCTTACAGACAAATCACTGACACACTACAAGTTGAATCATCAAGAAGCAACTACGTGCTTACAGAATTAGGAACTACTACAACTGCATCTTTCAATAAGCACTTCGGTTTACACTTTACAAGTGAAGCAAATCACCGTTGTGAAACATTCATGGAAACAGTGAAATTGTTCACTGTGAACTAGCTAGATTTATCTGAGCACAGGCACAGAATTACTTGACTAAGGTAGATTGCCATTTGATCTTGTACCTCAATTTATTATGGAACAGAAGAGGAATTCTATACAATGGTTACACCCTTCCTTGTGTCCATTAACGAACTGGCTGTGGATTTCGAGGATTTGACTAACAACATTACAGAATAAGAAAGCAATAGATGATAAAGCAGACAGAGTGTGTGAAAACATTAAAGAGTTTGATGGAAGCTGAGTATTTTATATGAGTATTTTAAAGCCAACATGTAGTTCTTTGTAGGCCACTGCTTCAAACCTGATCCACACACGTGACTTAGGTCATTTTTTTTCATCACCTCTCACCTTCTAACTGGTATTACTGTCTTCAAGCTCTTCCTTATTCAATCTTTTTTCCACTATCAGAAACACTGCTCAGATGCATTCACATTTCACTTCAGACTAAAACCTCTAAGGGTTCCCCACTACTTTCCAACTCTAAAGTATTCATACACCTGTTCTTCCTACCCTGTCCTACCTATCTCAGTCTCCCCAACTCTACCCTGGAATTCCACAACACCAAATTTCTTAACATTTCTTCACCTGCAATAGATATAGTTACCATTGTATGGACAAAAATCCTTCATCACCCCATTTAAATGGGAAATCCCACAACCAATTCTACACCTAGCTCAAATACCATCTTTTAAAATAAGATTTTCCTTAAATCCCTGAAGTAGAACTTCTATAGTCCCATAGAATACATCTGACTAATTAAACACTCTTCTACCTACATCCCAATTGAATGTGAGATAGTGCCAAAAAGAGTAAACAAGGCAAGCCACACACTTCTATCCTTAGAAAATTCTAGGATTTTCCAGGTTGTCCCTTGTCTGGTCTCTGGGAACTTACATTCAGGGAGGAATCTCACTAACCCATAACTAATAAGAGTAGTTTATGAACCTATGTCAGTAAGGTAGCAACATGGCTTATGGTGAACACCTGCCTTCCTTTGGGGAGACTGCTATTTTGGTACATGTTAGATAGATGGTGATAAAGGGAACAGACACAGGTAAATGACCTGGGCACTGAGTTTCTAATATACTTCCAAAGTTGACAATATTTCACATGTGTTGTCACAGCTCATGGCTGGCAGAATTAAACATATCTTGAATGTTCCTGGAGAGAACTCTTGGAAAGTTGCCTCTTATACCGAATATTACTCCACTCCCTTCTCTCTGTACAGATTTTACTTTGCATGTATCCTCTGGCTGGAATATATCATAGTTGTCAATTCAACTATAAGCTGAGTCTTGTGAATTCTCCCAGAAAATCCAAACCTGGAGTAGTTTTGGCGACCCCTCACACAGGGACGTTTCAGTGTAGGAACTCTATCTTACTTAAAATTTTTGCCCCAAGTACAAACAAAGACATTGACATATATTAAGTTCCCAAGGTTTTTCAATAACGAATGAGTTAAGAAATAACCGATAAGGCTGCTGCTCCTCTGAGACAGTGTCATAAGTTTATGCATGCAATCTCCTGTCTAACTTCTTTCCTACTGAAGTAATGCTGGATCACTTATCGCTGGTATTTTGGAAAGCTAGGATCTCTTCCTTCAGGTATAGTTACAATCAAGCACTTGCTACCTAATCTCCCTAGTCCACAACTGCAGTCCAGTGTGCTTCATTCCCACCTTGTTCTCTCCCCTCATCCTCGCTCATTTCCTGCTGGATGCTTCAATTCTGTAGTCAAGGTTTCTCAAATAGTTTCTGAGTAGCAAGATGAAAGGGTGAAAAGAAGTGAAAACTATGGGTGGATAAATCTATAAGAACTTCTGTTTATCAGCCAGGAGGTTGACTGGTCAGTGGGGAATGTTCAGCACCATATATGGCTGCAGTTCATCAACTATATTCTCTTTGGCTACTGAAATCAGTAAGAAAAACTGATGTCTTTGACAAAAGTGGGCCTAGTCCAGTGAGGCTGAAAAGCTATAAAGTAGTTGAAATAATTTTATGTTAAAACTGGAAACTTTGTGGAGAATTACTCTAGTGAAAGTATACAGCATAAGAGTTCAATCTCTGGGGCACCAGACATTACAATCTAGGAGGCCTGAGGCCAAAATGCAATTCTGAACTACTCTATTCTCCAACCTTATCCCTGTCTGCCTTCTGAATCAATGTAGGCAGCTTAGTCATTGAGGGGAATTTTTCTGGTGAAGGATATTAGGCAATTTAAGAAAAATATGAAGAAAATGAAATGGAATGGGAAAATGGAGAAATCTCATCAAATGCACAATCTGAACTATGTACAGAATACATTTAAATTTTAATAACTTTCTAATATTATGATTAAATAAAATAATAAATAGACATTTTAGTTTTGTATATAGAATGGAAAACTATTCTATGGAAAACATGCTCTGTTTTATGAACTGTTAATAAAATTAAAGATAATTTTAAGGTGATATTACATATTAACTAAGGTATTAAAAATAAATAGGACTAAAATGACATTAAAGATTACAAAACAAAGGTGTTCCATTCATTGACTTCAAAAATGGTTTAATCGTGCATTGACTTCAAAAATAGCTAACTTTCATTTAGGGGTAGTTAAATGACAGACAATGTTCTAAATATATTCATACATTCACATATTTGAGACATTATTACCTCAACTTACATGTGAAGAGATTGATGATTATCAGAGGTCAAATAATCTAGAAAAGTGTCTACAGTTGGATCCAGAGTCTTAATATTGGCTTCTATCTAATCTGCCTTTGATTTATCTTTCAAAGAGTCAATTTAGCAACTTCTCACAATGTTCACTGATATGATCCAGGGAACTAATCTAAATATATGTAATATCAGTGAATATATATATGTACATATATATGAATAATATAGCATGGAAAAGTAAATAAGGATTTTAATTGAAAAGTTGATTGGCTAAAGTGAGGAAATGAAACAATGTTAATGTAAAAATGGGGCAGAAGGTAACAGCACATATTGATTACATTTTTATTATAACTTCAAAGGTTAGGAACTACTTTAAAATAAGTAATATTATTAAGTGAGGCTTTTCTATTGCCCAACAGAAAGTTGAGGGGAAATTGCAATGGCCTCAAGTACACTTTAGCTTCATTTTACCATAAGAATGATCTGTTTTATAATTAAAAAAAAAAGGATGTCTGTCAAAAAAACTCAGGCTACCCACTGATTTTTCAGATAAATCCGTCAAATTTAAGGAATAAATTCATTCTCATTTAAGAAGTGATCTATAAATAAGCTATACATGGAAAAAATAGCACTTAATTAAATCTGAGAGTCTCTCTTTAAATAAAGACCTTGTGATTTGCTATAGAAAGCACTGCATGACGAACCCAGAAACCACATGCAATTTTGAGCTATGTGACCTTGTGCTGTCTGTAAAATGAAAGGGAGCAGCTTTGCAGGCTTTATAGTCCCTCTCTGCTATGGGAATCTATCATTCTACTGACTAGCTGAATATCTTTTAATATATTTTAGGCTATTTGAGAATCACATATTAAATATTCCATATTTTTTCAAGCATACCATTTAATTTGTGCAAATTCATGTATTTTGAGAGGTTAGATTCTTCACAGCAAAATTTAAAAAACTATTTGATTAAATACATTAACAATCCTATTTATAACCAGTTATCTTAAACTTCCCTCACTTTCTTTGTTAGAATGACTGATTTAAGAATAAGGGCTCTGCACTAAAATTTAAGTCTCAATGCATGAAAAGCATGTCTCTACCAGTCGGGGGAGATGGAAAAATTCCATAAACAAGAAGCAGTCATGGCCAATAGCTCTTCTTAGGAAATTTGATCCTTTTGAATCAGAACAAGCCAGATGGAATTAATTGTTAAAATGGTGCCCAGTGTGAGAGATGGTGTCCAAATGCCCAGGGCCCAAATCATTGAGGGCCTTCTATTAAATTATCACTGCCAGATGTCTGATAGACTCAATCTCATTACATATTGTCATCAGACCATGTTCAGTTTCGGGGGTCAGAATCCCTGATGGCTCAATGTTTAGCCCAAGCTGACTTAGCTAATGACCACATACGAGAGCCAAGGAGTGTATTTCTATCAGATTGTGTTCTGAAGAGTTGATCTTATTTAGAACATGGGAAACACCAGTCCAAAAAAGTGATACATAGGAAACACCATTTCAAAAAAGTGATAGGTTAAATGTGCTCTAGAGATTTGTATGAACTGAAGCTGCCAGTTAATTACACCTGGTGATTTTCTTATCACAAAATTATCAATATTGTTTATTTTTTTAAAACATATGGCCCTATGTAGCCTCAGATGAATCATTCAATTTCTCTAGGCTTTTGTTTTGGGTTAGAAGATGACTTTGGTAAGTGAAAGCTCAAGTTGTATTTTTAGAATCAAGCCTAGCAGTATCTTTCTGAAATGTAACTGATATTAAAGTGCAAGTTGAGCATATTAACAGATAACCACACTCCACATAATTCAACAACTACGGAATAAACTCTATTGCCAAAGCCTCCAGAGATTCAGGCTGATCTCTGTGACTAGGTTTGTACAGGTTATGATTGACCATATATTACTTGTTGTTAAATGTTGAATATTATTCTTACATAATGGTGAAAAATCAAACCAAATAATCTATTTATGGATTTCATACTGTATCCTAGGATTGAAAATATCAGGTAAACAAAACAAAGTTTTAAGATGTTCAAGTTTGAGACTCAGTCATTGCACAAAACACATAAACATACCAAAAATTATTTTAAAAATTTAAGCAAAAAATAAAATTATCTTCTTTCCATTTCCTATAAATTTAAGGTGTATTTTTAAACATTTAAAAATATTACCAATGGTACATGCACATAGCACATTGTATATTTGTTTAATTATTCCTCTGCAAAATGACAAACACATATCTTTCACTTTAATAAATAAATATATTTCACAAGTAAATTATACAAAGATTCATCTTCAATTTAAAACATGGACAAATGCCATAAGTTCAGAAATATCAGTGAAGAAATACCAGTGAAGAAAATATCAATACTGACAAACAATATATTTAACCATAAAAAGTCAAAGAGGTGCAGCAAGATATAATTGTTTCATCTATTACATTCACAAAGTAAAAATATACTTGTCAGCATTTAATAAAGTGCATTTTTGGAAATAAGTAGCATATTCTCTGATATTGGTAATGGAATTTTATTTTTAAAGAAATTTTTAAAAGGACAATTTTTCATTCTGTAATAGAGGTCGTCTAGGATTTATTGCTGTGGAAATTGCAAAAGTTATTTAAGAACAAGTATAAAAAATGTAGAGCAAGATTTGATAAAAATATATTAAGACTATATTTAAATAAATATATATTAAAATATGTGCACAAAAATGCACATACACAAATAAAAATATATAGAAAGAAAAAATACATGATACTATTGCCAATACTTTGTGTTACAATGGGATGCAGTAGCTAGAATTTTCTGATTTGTTTTATTGGCATATCTAGATTCTATACATTTTCTACAATGTGTTATTTCTGCTCTAAGGGAGAAAAACCCTAAGTGTCAACTATCTGAAGGTCAAGTTCAAATATTCTGACTTTTACCACTTTCCTAGGCAGAGTTATTTCAATGTTATCTCACAGAACTGGACTCAAAACCATTACCTCGTCCTCATTATATTGTAATAGCTGATTAAATGCCACATCACATAATAGACATATGAACATATACGGATAAGGGACCTTGATTTTACTCTTCTTTGTGTGCCTTTTTATTATTGTAATAAATGTTCACCAAAATTACCCAGGCTACACAGTTCGCCTATTCTTAAACTATGTCATGATGTAGTTAGGGCAGCCATCTGGAGTTTTCTATCATGGCAGTTCTTCCTTAATACACTCTTATTTCTTTGCTTAAATTCTTAAACTTGAATACTAAAGTATGCTAACTTTCTGAAGAAAGTTAATTTCAGTCGGGCATGATGGCATGCGACTGTAATCCCAGTTATCTGGGAGGCTGAGGCTGGGGATCGCTTGGGTCCTTGGGCTCAAGATAACCCTGGGCAACATAGCAAGACCAAGTCTCTTAAAAATAAAAATCAAATAAAATAGTTTATTTCTCTGTAATTTTCATGCTTTTCTCACCTCTTTTTGCTCAAATGAGTTTCATCATTTACTGTTACAACACCAAAATCAAAATGATCAGAGAGATTAATACAGCAAGAAAAAGTAATTTTCAAAAAAATCATTCTGATTCTCACATCTGATTCACAAATTTAATGAAATATCTTCACATAACTTTAGAACCACAAAGCGAGCAAAACAACTTAGATTTGATATATTCTAATATCTCTACAAAAAAAGTTCTATGATGAATCTCATGGGAAAGATTTATATTTTTGAATAAAAATGACATTGTGAAGGATTTGCAAATAAAATATTAGTCATAGCACAAAATATAATTCTTGAAACCAAACTGACACCTAGTCATTTATAGTTAAAATATGGACTGTTTCATATATAAAGATGCAGTTATATATTAAGTACTTTTTGAGTATTCACTAGATGATAACTTGCTAATTTACCCATTTATCTAATTTAAGGAAGTCAAACTAGTATTAGAGGTGAAATATCTTGACATAGAAAAATAGTATTTTCTCTGTAAACATATAATTTTGAATTAAAAATAACAAATCATACTCGTTTTCTTCAAATAATGGGAAACTTCAAGACTAGAAAAATGTTGAGAAACAGAAAACTGAACATCAGCATAAACTAAAGAAATGTGGTTTATCAATAAAATTGAAAAAAAACACAAAGCAATCAATTCTTTTCTTACATCAAAACATCAAATTTTGATACTATATTTTACTCAATGAATTTTCATTTTTTGGAAAAGGGAAATATTTTAATTTCAACACTTACATATAAATTTAAAAGTAGTTTTAAAATACTGTTCCCAAGAATTTCTAAAATGTCATGAGTGTCTGAATTTTGTTATAATTTTCCTACATAACATTACTAATTAAATCGCATGATTGCATATATTTATGCTAATTATGCAATTTAACTAACATTGTAAATAAACCACAATCAACAAAATTACACTAAAAAATAAATTAAGACAGCAAAAACTGTACTAAATTTAGATGTCAATTTCTATGTATATTCTTAAAATATACCTACTACCAGCTACAATTAATTCATTGATTTGAGAGAAATACAAACTAATCTTTCAGACACTTGTGAATTAGTAGAACTCTGAAACTCTTAGAATCCAATTGCTTCATTCTTTCTTTATTCTTGAATTACCTTTTTTGTAAATAGTTTACCACTCATACAAAAAATTTCCAGATCAACTGAAAGTCTCCCCTTTAAGAAATATACATATATATATATCAAAACATATGTATTTATCAAAACCTCCCTCCTATGAATGTTCCTATGACACACTGGCAAGACAAAAAAAAATCAAAAAACAAAGAAAACAAAAATAAAAGCAAAAAAACCCCTCTGCATTTCTTAAAATAATTAAAAGCCTGTCAGACTTTTACCATAATTATATTTTATAAACTCACAAAAGCTCAGAACAATAAAAACAAAAGGTATTTTCATTTATACATAGTAATAGATAAGGGACATGGGTTAAAGAAACTTCACTCCATAAAAATGGACATGAAAAAATTAACATGAAAAATTAAATTTATAAAATTTCCTTATGGCAAGCATCTCTCCAAATTTATCCAAAAAGTATATAAAGGAGTGAATAGCATGAAAGATTTTAAAACTCGTTTTTCCTACATGAAAATCTGAATACTAAATCATTAAAAAATAAGGGGCAAATGTTGAGTGGGAATATTAAAAAAGAGAAATATTAAGGAGCCATATATTATTTTTTCCACCCCCTAACCACTTCCCACTTCTATTGTGGTGATAACTGGTCATGAGCACTTTCAGTGTTCATGCATATACATCACAATTTAACTTGAACTCCAGTCACAAGTAAAGGGAACATATCTGCATGACTTCTAGAATAAATTAATATATGTTAAACACTGATAATTTTCTTTCACATTTACCCAAAGGAAGAACAAAATGTTCTGAGTCAAACTTCCAAGTACACTGCTTATAAAGAATGACATGTGGATAAAGAGAAGAAAAGACATCAGCTTGTTCTTGCTTTAACTTTACATAATGTCTCACATCTCACAACACACTGCTCTAGAGTGAAGTGTTTTAACCTGTCTTTTGTTACGAATTACTTGGCTGGGTTGCATACACGCAAGCTGTCTGGGATAATTTTTTTAAGGTCATCAATATCCTTTGTGCTATTTAGAATGCCAAGAGAAAGCTTTCTTCCTTTCTCACTTATCAGGTTTAATTAATATTAAGTCAAAAATACTCTGTGTGTCTAAATTTCAAATTGTTAACCTTTTATTGGATTTTCAAAACTACCTATTTAGAAAACTGATTTAATTTTCTATTTATATGGAAATTTATGTTTTAAGCTTAGCTTCAGGTCTGCCCTGGGAATGTGAATCCTAAATCTACCATATTTAAACTCCTTGTGAGTACATTTAGAAAGACATTACATCCACTCAACACACTGGACATTTAAAATATTTCAAAGTACTCTATAAAATGCCTATCTAGATTTATATTCCAGAAAAAAAAATCCTTAACTCATAAATGTATTTATTTAGTCATAAATCAGAGCATGTTACTTGCCAGTTTGGAACTTTCCAAAGACTTCTCTATGGTACTCAGCAATAACAATCACACAACAGAGGTACAGTCAAGAGGCACATTCTACCAGAAACTGAGAGAAGACCAGTGTGTCTGGAGTGGTGGGAAACTAAATCTAGCTTGGAAAAGCGAGTAAAAACCATAGCTCTCAGTCCTGGGCTGCATGAGTGAACACGAGGAAGATGAATTTTACTCTGAAGGAGCTGGGAAACCATCAGAAGGGTTTAAGAAGGAAAGGTCAGGACCTTACGCATTTCCAAAGATCACCTCTGCTCTTCTTTTAAAAATTATTTGTAGGAAGTTAAGCTATGTTTTCATAACTGTGAGCTTAATTGATGATAGTAAAATAGCAAAATCCTTTTATTTTGAAGCTGTTCAACTAGCATACAGAACAATGGACATACTCGGTCACTAACGGGGTGATTTATTCCAATTAGTTACATAACAAACTATTGGGGGAAAATCGTTAGATTAATAGATGACAGCAAATTGAAAGCCGAGGGTCAATCAAAACTCTCCATTTCATGTAATTAATAAGACATGAAATATCTAACTGCAAATTTTCCAATGCAGGTCATCAGCAACTTGCTAAGTAAAACTAGAAAAATAACCTATCTTCACTGTAACCCACTATGACTATCCCCACTATTACAGAAACACATTTAAGTATATTGATGCTTGCAACTCACCTATGTATCAAGATGTGTTGTGTATGAACAAAATGCCAGGTGTGCATGCATGTCTGACTTAAATTAAAACTGAAAGCAAGAGGACAGGAAAAAGCTCAAAAATTTGGGGTGACTAGTGATACAGTGCAGAGATGCAGTTGAAAATTATATAGGTGCCAAAATGCCCTGGTGGGTGGGGTCTGAAAGACCTGCAAGAGAGAATGAGAATGGACAAGCGAAAGAGAGAGGTGAAGGAGAAAGGAGACAAGAATGTCTGACTGAGAGAACAGGTCCACAGGGCCTGCCAGAGGAAGCCCCCTGAAAGAGTGAGTTGGAGGTGGCAAGGAGCCATGGTGGGAGAGTGACCAGCAGAGAAGTAGCTGGTGTGGAGTCAGATGCCAGAATGGCAGGCTGGGGGTGACCAGGGGCTGCTGAGGGCAGGCCTGGTCAGGCAGATACCCCCAAAGGCAGGCCTGGTGGAGTGGCAGCAAGGTGGCATATTTGGAAAGCTGAATTTGCATCAGCATCTTTTGGAAAAGTTTGAAGAGCCTTGGAGAAGCAGAGCAGCTCAGAATGCTGGAGAGAGAAGAAGCAAAGAGAAGACAGAAAAGAAAGACTGGACTTTGCAGGGTGCCTTGGTTCATGTGTTTGGGATTTTGGACTAAACAGTACTTGGGGTGAAATAACTGGTCACTTGTGGCATTAAGGACTTTTCATTTTCCTTGTAAATAAAATCCTGTTGATTAAATTGCATTTGCTGGAACTACCATTTGACCCAGCAATTGGTCTGGGAATCTACCCAAAGGAGACCTCAATACTTATACTGAGGGACACCTGTGCTCGGATGTTTATTAAAGCAGTATTTATAACTGCAAGGACATGGAAACAACCCCAAAATTCCCAAACAGACGAATGAATGAAAAAGATGTGGTATATATATACGGAATGGAATATTACTCATCAATTAAAAATGACAAACTTGATGAATTTGAGATAACATGGATGTACCTAGAAGAAATCATATTTGCAGAAACAAGTCAGAAAGAAAAAGACAGAAATTAAATGGCTTTACTAATATACGGGACATAGGAAAAACAAACAAAAGGCCAGGATGAAAAGAAAACAAGCTAACACAACCAAATTAAAGCATACAAATGGAGAGGGAGGAATGAATGGGAGTGATCAGGGATGGGAGGTGATGGGAGAACCCCGGGGAATAAAAAAATGTGATATATATATACATATATATATTTTATATTTATATTTAAATGATATATAAATTATATATATATACATTATTTAAATAAATAAATTGCATTTGACTGGCAACTGCTACATGCATGTGAAATGAATCAGGTAAAAAGTTGGGTGGTAGAACTCACATTTTAATAATACTGATTTTTTTCCACATGGCTTGTTGGTTGGATTTTCGGCCCCATTTTGACCCTGTTTCAGTTGTCCATGAGTGCAGCCTGTGTCTGAAGTCCACATTTCTACCAGAAGATAAACCTAAGACCATTTTCAATGTATTTATTGTCTTAATAACTTAGAATGAAAATGGCAATGAAGTTGGCTTCCTGGTCATGTAACAAACCTTCACAATTCTAGTAGATATTTTATCAATCTTTTAAGAGTAAATAATAAGTAATATCTCAGAAAAAACATACAGTTTTCTTTCATAGAATAAATATGAAAAAATTAAAGATAATTTATAAACCATGCTAAACTTTATTTAAAAAATCATTCCCCCCCCAAAATTCACTATCAAAATTCACTAAATTCATTTCTCAAACTTTAGAAAGTTCAGAATCACAGTGTTTCTTTCACAAAGATCTGAGGGGATTTTGAGAAAGGCAGATCAAAGAAATATTCATGGAGAAAGAAACACTGCTGTCAGTAAAACACTGAAGAATTCTATTTCTTCTGTATCTCTGGAGTTAAAAGTCATATACTTTTGGGCACTTTCCAAAGTGATTGTGAAATATGAAGGGAACCACAGAGTTGTCTGTGGATATGGTTTTGATTTTAATCTAAAATGAAAAAAAATGTTGAAATATTTGGAATCTTACCTTAACTCCTTATCTACACATATCACATTGAATTATACATTCTAAACTACCAGTTACTTTATTTTTTACAATAGAAAAATATTTATTTTTTCACTTATGTCAGGGTCTATTGCCCCAGCTTTTTAAGTGAAGAAATTCAACTGTTAGTCGATAAAGTGCTTCGCCCAGGTCACCCTGACAGTCCTTGGCAGGTTTCCACAAGAGACTGAATCCTCAAAAAGCAAGTTCAATGTCCACTCCCATACTAAGGTTAACATGGCTGTTCAAGATCATTATCCTATTCATTATCACGTCAGTATGCACACCTTCACTAGCCCCCCACTTTCAACACTAGACCTTTTACTGTGGTGTTCGTATTATACCTGCCAGCAATGGAGCAACAGTTGACAGGGATATACACATTAGAAATTAGGGGAAATGAGGACCTTGAGTTTTACTCAGATAGGAAATGTATACATACATCTCAAAGTGGCATCTCCTGGTCTTTCTTGGATGACACATTGGCAGTCCATAGAAATAAGCAGTCTTATGACAATTTGTTAGACCCTACCACAGTGTTAAATGTATATTGATTTATTCCCCTATGATTGGCTTACCTTTTATATATTGCTAATATTGGGATTGTTAAGAGTAATAGACAAAAAATATATAAAGGAAAATTTAAGACACTGTTCCTAAAACAGGCACAGGATTCACCTAAGTGGAGACAGAGACTCATGTGACAATGCAGAGCTCAGCTGAAGATGGAAGACCTGGAATCCCGTTTCTTTACCATGGACAATACTTTGAGCAGCAAGACTCAAGGAGAGGTAGAATTTTAAAAATTATTAGGCTTCAAGGAGAACCTGAACAGGGGTGAGAGGCAGAAAAGAAATAAAGCTGCATAAATTCCCTTGTCAAACTGGGTGGTAGTTGTCTAACAATGATTGAGATTTCCAAAAATGATCGTTAGGTATCACAGTAAAAAGACAAGATGTCTTTGACCCTTTCACAATATATTGCTCTAGCTCATGAATGATTAGTTCATTTTCACCTCCAAAAAAGGGAAAGTAAAAATCTGTCTTCAAAAAATTAACCAAACAGTATATAACATTAGAAAGCCACACATATCAACAGACACACAGAGTTCAAGAAAACTGTAATTTCCTCTTTGTTTTCCCTAAGATAAATAATACATCTTCTTTCCTGATTTGGATAGATTAATTTAGGAAAAAAGAATGGAATGTAGCAACAGGCCTGATGCTATTGAAGCTACCACTGACACTTGCATGAAGTAATACTGTGAAGAATGAAGATTTAGAATTTTCTCATTATTAACTAAGAAGGGGTTATCTGAAATGATATACTTCTTAGAAGAGGATTTTTATAATTCAATGTGATAGGAACAATTTTAGATTTAAAAATATACTCTAAACCACATGAAAATGGATAAAAAAACCTGCTGTGATATAAGCTCATTAAAACAATACATTCAAATTTTAGTAGATTCAATGGGCATATAGTTAGAATGCTTTGAAAGTCTGCTGTTATTTGCTCAGTGATACTGATAATCATATCACTAATACAATATTCAATGAATGTGGGTGACATTTATGTAAAATGGTTACAGAACTAATATTTTTAAAATTTTCTGGTTTGCATCCACTAATAGTAATAAAGATAATTTTTATAACAGGTTATTTTAAGTATAGAACCATAAAGAGTAGAAGCTGGTAGGTGTTTCAAACAAAATTTTTGATATTATGGAAAAGGCAAGACTGTGGAAACAATGAGAGGTCTGTGCTTACCAGATCTTAGGAGATGGGTTGGATGAATAGGTAGATAGAGCACAGAAGATGTTTAGAGCAGTGAAACTATTTAGTTTATACCCCACAATGATGAATACATATCATTATGCATTTGTCAGAAACCAAAGAATGTACAACAAAGAGGGTTCTTAAACCACAAACTTTCGATGATAATACACATTGATGTAGGTTCACTAATGGTAGCAATTATACCTCCCTGAAGGGGGATGTTGATACTGGAGTACATCACACATATGTAGAGATGGGGGCATATAGAATATCTCTATACTTTCTGCCCAGTGTTGCTGTGAATAACCCCCCCAATAATTTACTTTTAAAAGTGTCATATTGTTGTCTATAAAATTAGTTAGTAACTATGATTTGTACTTTTAAGTGATAGAGAAGTGCATCACTCATTGCTATATGTATAAAAACATACAGATTAATCTTGCTCTCCTAATATAGGATCAAAGACATAAAACCAAACAGATATTACTGTTGCTTATATTACTAAATCAAGATCATTTCACCCCATAACTAAAATAAGCCTAGGAATCTTTGATATTCGAGAAGAAAAACAATTGTGAAAATGATGATTGAGTCAGAATACTGCAATTTTAGACTTGTAAATGCCTCACAGAATAGAAGTATGATTCTAAATGTATCTACTGCAAATCAGTCACAAATGACCAATCAGGGACTCTGGGATGAAAATTAATCATGTAAAGTATGGCTATTTCATTCTCAAGAAAAAATTCTGAAATATTACCTCAGCTGACTTCACAAAATCCACTTTTAGAAAAATGAATACATTACTGTATTGGGAGAAAAGCCCTTGTCATTAGTACCAAAAACACCATGGTGGAATATATTCTGCAGAGGCAGAAGTCAAAAGTAAATACATGGTTTGTACATGTATGTACATAGACAGAAAGGCAGAGTTGTCTCTGTGTGTGTATGTGTGTGTGTGTAGACATGTAGGACTAATGATAACACTCAAAACGTCTGTTTTACTTTTCGTCAAAGGGGTGTAGTTGCTTTTATAAGCACTCACCTTACTGGCTTCTACTCAAGGGAAGGAGGGCCAGCAATTTATGAATGGTTAATTGTTTTGTTTTTTTTTTCAATTTTTCAATTTTATTTTTGGATTTTTACAATACATGCTTTTTTTTTTTAACAATACAAGATTTTTTTACAATACAATACATATACTTGCTGATCCCCACCATACCACATCTCCTTGTTACTGGAAGGCTTTATGTGTTTGCATTTAATCTCCAGAAAGGCCTGAAGAGCAACTTTTTTTCCTCCTTCATTCTTCCTTATTAATAGCATGTCAATAGCAAGCACCTATTAATTTTATTGAACACAAAAATTTTCTGTTTACATAAGTAGATGTCACAAACAAATGATGTAGCTGTTAGCAAGCTGGAAAACCCATGATGAACTAGCCATTGTTGTGAAAAAAAGTTGACACCCACCAGTTTTACTGTGAAATCTTACCTCAGCCCAACTGGCTAGGCATAGATGCCTCCAAGTTCTGTATAAGCTTCCAAGAGAAAAGAAATTTTATGCGGGAGTGAGTCCCAATTTCTTCTATTATAACTCTGTGATACATCATCACATTTATAATCATTTTACCTATTAAATCATCTCCAACTAAATGACATTTAAATATCAAAAGTACCACAACTTATGTAAGTTGACATAGAAAAATAGTGTCTACCACAGACAAGTAAGTATATCAAAACTCTTCTCCCCTCTGGGCTTCAGTTTTCTCACTTGTAAATGTCTATGCTGACTACATCTTCTTTAAGGCCTACCTTGTGAACTATGGATTAGAATGACAAAATGAACTGTACAAAATGCACTATCATCTTCAACAAATTAAAAATGCTCAAAATAAAACATAACAAATGTCTAGTACTACTGAAAATATTTCAGTAATAAGTCAAACTCAGCTGAAATTCAAAGATGACACAGCTTTCTTTCCTATATTTTATACACTGTTTATTGCCACCAACATCATTAGATGTCTGTACTCCAGATTAACATCAGAAAAAGAAAATAATTTAATATTTTCCATTCAAATTTTAGAATATGTCTTAATAATTTAATCAAGGTCTACTCAAAATGACAAATACAACAAATTTAATAAAGTGAGATATAAGAACAAAGAGTTTAATTCTTTCTAAAATTCATAACTTAAAACTTTCACTTACTCAGGGTAGGTATATTTGCTGAAGGTGCTTCTAAGGAAGCAAGTAAGATTAAGTGAGTTTATCAAGTGGAACCAAATCTAATAGATTTATTCTACTTACGATAAGAGACACTAAGGGAAAAACTGAAGTGGGGGGCTCCCTACATGTGCTTGCTTCTTTCTCCTTACATGTAGTCTTAGAATTAAAAACACTAACAATAGTGCATACAAATAATTCCTTAATGAATTGCAGCAAATCATTACTTACTCTCTGCCCTACTAACTTTGTTTTAGTTAACTGTTTTAGGAGTCCATTGACTTCAAAGTGGATCCATGGCTGACCTGTAGACAGGATTGCTCTGATCCAGTGTGTGGCACAAATATTTTGAGAGCCCTAAGTATAGATCCTCACCTCTGGGTGGGATTTGTCCTCTACTTTCTTGACACCCAACATATATTTTTCTTTTGTGCTTGTGCAAAGCTGCTACAAAACCTCCTACCCTTTCCTGAGGAATAATTCACTCCTTGTGGTTGGTAGGTTTGGTGCAGCCTATATAAGGGAGAGAATGTTTTACCCAAGGAGACACTCATTCTTTAGAATACCCTGAAGAATCCTGTTACTCCACTGCTTCAAAATCAACTGCCTTCATTAGGGTCTTCATTCTTGAGTGAGGAATTCAACAGCCCATTATTGTTGGCCATTAATAGGGCTTGTAACAAAGAAAGCAGGTGTCTAAAAGTGAGGAAAAGATACAAAACTCTTTCTGTTATTTAAACCACTCTGGTATTTTGTTAGAGATGCCTGAGCAGATTGATACTAGACTTATCAACAGATAGTAAGGATAGTTAATTGTATGTTTAGAAGTTGATTAGTTTCTGTGAGGGACACACAAAAGTATAAAGTTCCTCCCCAAAATTGCAACTTGCTTAATATGCCAATATCTATAGACTTTGAGGAGATAGGTCCACAGTTTACTTAAGCAAAAAACAGATCTAAAAGAAAAGTAGTCACTTTGACATTAAATAATGCAAGGACATGCCATCACATTAACATTCATTTGCAACTCGTACGTCTTGTAGGTCCAAAGTTTAGCAAAGTATTATTGAACAAGAACCCTGCAGCACTACAGAAGTCATCAAAGAAAATCTGAATAACCCTTAAGATACTTTGATATCACTCCAAATAAACACAGCATATGTGACACCTCCTAAGGAAGCATTTTAAAGAAATTTTTCAATTATAAAAATTTTATTGAAAATTGAATCAATTGCCAAGATCCTAGATCAAAATGGACTACTAAGAACTTGGCAACTGGTCAGTCATCTCCACTTTGAATATGCCAAGAGCAGGTGTTTCTCAGAAGGTGGTAAAAGGCAGCTCATATTGTCACATGTTTAGGAATTAATTATTCCCGGATTGTATGGCAAACTAGCTAAGTATTACCTTTAAATAATATAAAGTATGGAAGAAAATAAAAGCTTATAGCAACTCAGGTCATATATTAAAGGACTTGTTTTCGAAGTATTAATGAGTGAGAAAAACATAGTTTATCTGAATTAACTCAGTTGTGAAACTTGATTATGTGTTAACTACTGAAATAGAGCTCAGAGATACAACATTGACACTGTATGAATGCATCATGCAACTGGTTTTATTACATTTCTTTTTTGTTCCCACAGGAACATTTCTTAAATCATTATTACCCCTCCACCCTCCAGGGGAATGAAGGAAAGGTCTTATAGCAAATACAGTTCAATAATTTTGATTAATTAGTTTAACCAAATTGAATGTATTCAGAGACTAAAGGATCAATCATTGATATGTTAAAACTATACCAAAACTCCCCAATCTGGAGAACTGACAACCTAGAGAATTCAGTGAAATCATGGATGTGGTTCCTATTCTATGTGAGTACAGACTTTCAAAAGTACAATCAGAGATGAGAAAACACCTGTAATAAAGCCAATAGTATCATTTTTCATATAGACAACCAGTTCCATAGATATAAATAACTATGATAACTTATCTAGTAATCAATTAACATTAAACGAAGTGGTCAACAGTCTGGCACTATTGACCACAATTAGCACAATTGAACTCTGAAGTGTCTGATTAACATTACTTACCAAGAACCAGTACAGTTGTAATCAATAATTTTAAATGCTAAGTTTAATATGGAATTATGGTTGACTGATAATACTTTATTCAAGATAGTGTTCAAATGACAATGAGGGTGAAATTAGAAATAATACCTGTACCATGTTCTAAATTCTAACACCCTCAAGTAATATTGAATTCTGCTTTGAATTACTTTGACTTCAGAACAAAACAGGGTTACTATTAAATCTGAGAACTCAAATTTCTTTCTATAGATATGAATTTTCTTTCCAAAAATTGTGGAGTGGAAGATCCTTTTTTTAACATAGCACTTTTTGCCATTCATAGGAAATAACTATAAATAAAAGAGTTCAGAGATTTTAAACAGTGGTGTGGAGACAATGTATGAAATAAATGAGCAAAGTTATTTAGTTCCTAAAGATAATAGAGACATTGAGATGTCAAATTCTTGAATCAGGAAAACTTTAAAGATTAATGTATTCCTGGATATATGTGGTGAATTTTATCTATACATTTGTTTCTGCTCCTACTTTGAAATCCACCAAAAGTAGAGTGTAGATATCTTTAAAGCCACATAAAACAAAAAAAATAAAATGATAAACTATCTGCAAAATTTTAGTTTTGGGGAAATATACAAGGATGTCAATTTTTTTTTTTGTTAGATCTACAAGCTATATTAGGAATAAGAGGTAGAGGTGGAGCAGAAAATTGAGGATTAAGAAGCAGCTAGACCCCAAAATGATTTTTTCACCTTAGCAAAATATTGGAGGCTTTTATCCAGAAAAGGAAACAACAGGTGCTATGAACTAAAATGTCCATGTCCCTCCAGGATTTGTATTATTGAAATCCTAATCCCCAATGTGATAGCATTTGGAAATAGCACCTTCCAGAGTTATACAGGAGTACATTCAGTCGTGAGGGTAGAGTTCTAATACATAGGATTAATTCCCTTATAACAGAGAAAAAGACACAATCTCTCTCCCATCAAGAGAGGATACAGCAGGCATTGACACTTACAAACCAGAGAGAGGGAAAGCTCACCAAATCTGAATCCACTGGCACCTTCATTTTGGAATTCCCAGCCTCCAGAACCATAAGAAATAAAAATGATAAATAAATGAGTAAATGAATGAATAAATTAGTAGTTAAAAAATGCCTTGCTGTTTAAGTCAAGAGTTTATGATCTTTTGTCATGGCAGTTCAAATGGACTATAACATCAGGCAATGGCAAAATCAGAAACTCCTACATCAGCAGATCTTTTAAAAGGTTATAAAATAAATATTTAAGGAGTTGCTAACTGCCTCACCCTACTAGCCTCCTAGAATAAAGGTGTCTAAGCTTAGTACTTCAAATCTTGGTGCAATGTAATGCAAACCATGCAACCACTTTGGAAATCAATGGAGATTCACCTTAAAAAACTAAAAACAATGCATCAATCCACTCTTGGAAATCTATCAGAAAAATATGAAACAAACAATTCAAGAAGTTCTGCATTCTAGGATATATTTTCCATCATAAGCTATAATAGCTAGGATGTAGAAACACATGTCCACATATAGG
Organism: Uropsilus gracilis; assembly: GCA_004024945.1. Lineage (NCBI taxonomy): Eukaryota > Metazoa > Chordata > Mammalia > Eulipotyphla > Talpidae > Uropsilus > Uropsilus gracilis. The sequence goes on along the minus strand of PVHY01000364.1, from coordinate 128,006 downwards.
ACTGGATCAATAATTGTGGTGTATACACACAATGGAGTATTATTCAGTCCTAAGGAAAGAGGAAATATTAATAGCAAAATGGATGAAATACAAAGGAATTATGAGTAACAAAGAGAAAGAGAATTACAGTGATAAATAAATTTATTATTTATTATTAAATCATATTGGGTGTAAAAAATATTGGATGCTTTACAAGGTGAAACTTTGACCAAAAGTATGAAAGACTAGGAAATGAAGTGAGACTTCTGAGGTTAAGAATAAGGTGAGGAGAAAGGACCCGAGTTATAAGGAATGGTGTAGGGAAAAATATTTCAGTCTCAGCAATTAATATGTAAACAACCTAAATGTATAAAAGCAGGTGAATTAAAGCAAATGTGGTATATATAAACACAACGAAAAATTAGTAAGTATTGAAAAAGATAAAGTCAAGCCATTTGGAGCAACATGGAAGGAGCCAGAAGGATTTATACTTAGTGAAATAAATCAGACAGTCCAATCAAATATTAGATTGTGCCACTTATATGAGGAATGTAAGAAAACAAGCAAAGGGTCAGATAATAACAAGCGCAAAAACTAACCCTTGGAAGCTGATCATAGAACTGAGGAAACCAGAGACGAATGGAGAAAGGCAGGAACAAGTAGGAAGGGAACACAATGGATTATGGTGGTGACCTTTGAGTCTTTGGTTATGGGTGCACTGGAGGGGTGACCCTATACTTCCAAAATACCAAAGATTATGTAAAACAATTTCTCATTTAGAAAATATAACAATAAAATCTTTATGATGAGTCAGTCACTGTTGTGAGTGACAGCATATGGGAATTGCTTTAATTACTGAAATAATTCTGTAAGTTTAAATTTACTTTAAAATAAAATTCTGGAAAAACTAATAAATAAATAAAATCTCTAAAAAGAACTTAGAGAGGGAACAGAAAGAAATCAAAATATTTGCATATTTCAGTTTTAGAGTGTTTATAGTTTCAATAAGGTTAATATTGAAAAGGTGTAGGAATTAGGAGCTATAATTATTTAAGGAGTTCAAATCTTAACTTTCACTGTATTTTAGGAGATTAATCATTAAAATTGAAAAGTTGGAGCTGGCAGTACAAATATATTAGTCAGATATGTGTTGATAAATGCCATGAAAAATATCTAACAAGGAGTGTTAACATTTGCCTCTGCAAAGTGGGAAATGACAGGTGTGGATGAAGTTGATGATGTTTCTTTGACTCTGGAAGTATGGGTCAACATTACTTTATATGACAATAAAAGAATAACTATAGATTAGTCTAACACACTCTTTTTAATCATTAGGAACTTGAGGGAGCCATAATTTGGACCTCTTTTCAAGTCTCTCAGCAAGTTGCTTTTTTTTTTTTTAAATCAGGACCAGAGCATTTCACTGTTCCATTATTTAAACTGGCATAATTATATTCTAAACACAATCACAGTCATAAAAGTTTAGATAATTGTTTACTCATTCATTGAACAAAAATCTACTAAGTACCAGATAGGTTCTCCAGAGCGTAATAGTGAACAAAACTAGACTCAATCCCTGTCCCTGTGGAGTTTACAAGTTGCTAAGAGACATTAATATGACATTTATAGCCAACTAGGAGACCATAAAATTTGGAAATTAAGTCCCCTAATTGTACACTCATCTGTTTCTTTCCTACATTTCTTGTGAAATTGTTTCCCCCATATATAGGCTAATTCTCAACTTGACTTACACAATAAGCACCAAGAAAATTTATATTCCTTTCCTCTTTAATGCCAAGATCAGCATGTGAAATATGGCCTTTAAACGATTTTATGTTTCCATGCTTATGTAGCTTAGTCGCCAACATGTCACCCCACAGACTGGCTGACAGCCTTCTCAGAGCCACAGAAACCATCGGCTGGTTAGGAAACTAACAATTTGCATCTCACAGTGCAGCGAAGACCCAGTAATAAGTTGGTTTTGTTGAGGATTGTGAAACTACATGAGAAATTGGTCACTCACCCACTTCCTGATGGAAATGTGACATAAGAAATTCTCCTTAAAGGAACAGTTCCAACATCTAGTCATTTTGAACCTTCTTAGAGCTTTTGAAAATTAACTTCAAAAGACAACCTATCAATCTTCCTTTGCATTTTAGCTCTTACAAATTAAAATATGTTAAAAATATTAAATACATGTAAAATATTTGGTATATATAAAAAGCTATATCTCACTTTCTATAAGTTAACCAAAATAACTGTAATGATACATTTGTTTCATCATCTATAAAATGCCTCAAAAGAATAAACTATTCTAATTTTAGTTCTTCATCCTTTATTCCAGATGAAGACTTGCTCCATCTCTGTCTTTATTTTGGTATTTTTAAAACTTTCATTCATAGTCTTACTGAGGATTCTACATGTAGAATGGCGCTCTCCCAGGGAGCTCAGCCCCATAATAACAGGTTTCCAACCAAGGAGTGTTTATTAATGGTTGTTCTTCAGATTTTCTAACTGATGGGCCAGCATTCTCTAGACACTTCCTCTCAGACTGGCAATTCATCAACAAAGAGGAAATTCCATTATTATAACTTAGTTCTGTTCTTGCAAAACTTGTGTTTCTACAATCTGAAACCTATGTCCACCGACTATATAAGATTTATGTGGCAAAAGCACCACATAAATTTCTTCATAAATGTAGAAATTAAATGTACATATGGCTTATTACAAATAGGATAGTCAAAATTAAAAATTAGTACTCAGCATTGCATGTGAATTTTTTTCTACTTAAGTTCTGATTCTTTTTTATTTCAATTTTAGTTTCATATTTTGGTCATTTGTTTTATCTTTCTGTTCTAATAGTCTTACTATACTCCTGTAATAATTACCTCCTCTTTCTAGTTTCTCTTACTCACTGCTGCTACATCTATTTGGATAGAGTCTGGACCTTTTCAAGGATATGTTCAAATACTCCTATTGGCTCTAAACTACTCACAAGATAAAGGCTGATCCTAGTTATCTGATATTCAGAACATTCTAAATGATGATCTTACCTTTCATACCTCATAGCTAAAACAAATCGCTCCTGTACACTGCAAGCAATCTTTAGACCTATCTACCTCTATGACTACCTCCTGCCTTATCTGTTCTTGGAATTTCTGCCTCCATCTGACATCTGCACTGTTCTTTAAGTACCAGATTATGCTGTCAGGCTTAATTTTCCATCGACAAGACCTTCCTCTGCTTCATCATGGTATTAACATATGCTGATTTACATCACAGACAATCAGGTCTTTTTTTTTTTTTTTAATGATAGTGGACATATTGTTGCATTAAAAGGAGTTTAATAAATAGTCACTGAAAGGTTAATAAGTGAAGAAAACATATGACTAGCAGGAGTCTATGACAATACACAATTAACTAATAAGCCACTCAAATATATTTCTGCCCAGAGACTTTCATTTTTTTTAATTCCAAAAATTTGAACACTGCAGTCTACATTTACATTCAGCAACTTTGTAGGTTGCCTATCCTTAGGTTAACATTTTGTTTCTATTGCCTGAAAAATACATCTCATCTCAGCTCATCTCAGCTCTCTTTTATTTACTCCTTACCACTGACTTAGGATGTACCTTGACTATCAAAGCAGAAACATAACTAAATTATGATAGTTTTCCACTTCTTCATAAGAACAAAAATTATGTGATGGACTTAGATGCTATATTGCTTAATTATAAAACTTGGTTTTAGGGCTGGACATGGTGGCTCGTGCCTGCCTGTAAGCGGCAGCCTAGGAAGCCACGGCCAAGGTCAGAGATCGCAGTTCGAGTCCCACTCGGGGCAATGTTTCAAGACCTAGTCCCAAAAAAATAGCTGGGTGTGGTGGTTTACGCCTGTAATCCCAGCTACTTGGGAAGCTGAGGCTGGGGATTGCTTGAGTCTGTGGTACCACGGGCAACGTGAGCCTGCGGTTCCTTGGGCAAAAATAGCGAGACTTAGGTCCCTGGCCCCGGCCGTGACTTCCTAAGCTGCCACCTACAGGCATGAGCCACCACGCCCGGCCTCAAAACTTGGTTTTAACCAATGATTTTCACCTCTTAAAAAACTCATTCATCATGTAATGATTAACATTATTAAAATATCACTCTTCTCATTCTCTAAAAGCTTCTTGAAACATTGAAGTAATTAAAAGGTAAGTAACAGAATAAAAATGATTTGAATAACTGAACAACCTTGAAATATATAAAATAATCTTGAACCGTCTACACTATATTTTTAAATTTTTCTTTTATATATATTGCTTTTTAAGTTATTTGATATTTGTATTATTGTTTTTAATTCCTTCCACCAAACCACCTATACCCTCAATCCACCTGCCTCCTTCTTCCACTGGCTACACTATAAATTAACCATATTTCCCTTTAAAATTCATTTGTAAATTAAATAAATCTTACCAAGGCGGAAAGAAAGAAGCAGTGCAGAACTAAAGATACTGAAAACAACTGCATGATGTAATCCCAAGACATCCAAGGGATTACTTTTTTTAGGTCTAAGCCAACTTCTCATTAATCCTGTGATACTGGCAGGAAGCTCAGAGTGAGGCTCTCATGGAAGAAGATGTTTAGTCTAGATTATTCTAATTTATTTCCGGACCACGCCAGGGGATCCATGGAATGCCAGGCTTGTCCTCCATCACTTTTTCACTGCCCTAAACTTTTGCCTGCATGTTGTATCCTGTTCCCCTATTCCTTTCTGGATCTGTGATGTTCCTTTCTGGATCTGTGGGTGAGAGTCATAGCAGAGAGTTTAAGAATCACCTTGTCAAGTGGATCTAAATTATGATTTTATGTTTCCACAGTTTAACCGTTGGGAACATGTCAGGAATGTCTTCTTATGACAATAAGCCAAGGTAATATCTTTGTTAGATCAGGATGAGATTACTACATGAGTAACTAAAGAATTCTGAAGGATTATGGGATGTAATCCAATAGAGCTTTCACTGTAAACAGAAGGCTTAACTTGACATTACAGTTATATACAACACAAAGGCATCCACTGTCTATTTCTTGGTTCTGTTTTCCTCATATGAACTGTCTTGGAAATGTCATTGTAATCCGCCAAATGATTTACTCTTCCTAAATTTTAACAAGAACCAGGCAGTTATATAGTTGATGGATAAAAGGTCTGATGACCATCATGTGCAGGAAGCTGTTCCTAAACAATAAATCAGCCACTCATTAGCTGACTAAACTAATAAACTACTAGCCAAGGACTAGATGAAAGCCAGTTAACTTTAAAAAGTAGAAAGCAGAATAAGTGTAGGTCAAATGACATTTGACTCATATGCAGTAAATTTTCCTTTGATTTCACATAGTATTTATTTTTCAAAAATAGAACTTTTAAATCATTCTGCTGTTTTGTGGCCAGTCTCAATTGTTCAAAACACAGCAATGTACTGTTTCAATAATGCAAATACCTTTCTGACATATTACTGAGAGTATAATAAGAATAAAAAATTATCTTACTATATTGACTGAAACATTGCCAATGGCATACAGGATATAGAAGAATGTTCCCATGGCATGCCTAAAGGGCTCCAAGCTACTCATTTCTTGTCCAAACTCAATAGTCTGGCCTTTCCACTAAATTCTCACTCTCCACCACATTTTCCACAGAAACTTTGAAGTGCAAAACCAAAGCTTGCAAAGTACCAATTATGGACAATGTTGGCAATTTAAGTCTTTATCCAACTCTTACCTATCAATTGCCCGATGAATAAACTTTAATTCACTTCCATACCCACTGGAGAGGGGCAAGAGGGCAATGGGATAAAATGTCAGAAAGGTTAGCAACATACCTCCGAAATGAGTATTTTCAGTTCAAACCACTGTTTGGTGTTTTGTGGGATTTAATTTCCACTGAACAGAAACCAAGTGCAGATGTATTTGATTTTTCCTTAAGGATTGGTTAAGGCTGAATGCAAGAACCAGAGAAAATGCAGCACAAGAAACAGTGGAGCGGTACAGATGTAAGGGCATCTTGTTTACCATCTTTTTCTTGTGATTCTTTTATATTATAAAAATAAAATGTCTGGTATATCATAACTTAAGAAAGTAAAAGAGGACCAAACAATTGTCAAAGGTGATCAGCTACATGAATATAGTATATTATAATTCTAATTAAATAAATCTGTGAGGTCCTTCCGCTATTAAAAATGTCATCAGCAATAAAGCTAATTTGTGTCTGACCAAGGCTTTTACAGTAACTGATTACTTACAGATGCCAATTGCCCCAGGGAACTTTTGCCACCTGTTTTTAATTTTTAGATTGGCAGCCTTTTCCTGACAAAGCTGACTGGTCAAACAGTGGGTTGTGCCATCTGGTGCAATGATGCCAGTATTTAATCAATAAATTTTATAGGATACCATCTCTAACACCAAAAGGAATTTTATACTAGAATTTCTCTTATTTGGCTAGTATTTATATATGAAAAGAAATGCCCCAGATGAATTGCATTGTTCTGTCTTACATGATTGTTGAAGACTCCATGATTTCTCCAAAATCATAGAATTGTATAAACAAAGGGAATGTGAGGTTATTATACTTAATTTCTCATCTAATATAGGATACCATCAACATAAGTCAGAAAACTCAATTTCAATTTGCATTTAAACATGCTGACTCACAAATAATTTTACTGCTACTTAATTTCCCTTTTTAGTTAATCTTACTTTATTTTGCATTGATTGGTTTCTATTATTTACATATCTATATAACTTGGGGGTTAATTTTTATTCTTCCACCACCCTCCACCAAACCTCCCATGCTAACTCACTACTTAATTCCTTTTCTTACACCTTTCACTCTCCCCCACTTTCCCTTTCCCTCTGGTAACCAGTATATTTTTCACAGTCTAAGAATTACTTTTACTGTGATTTGTCAGTATGTGATACATGGTTATTTACAGCCCACAAATGATATCATCTGAGATCTGTCTTTTATCTTCTAACTTAATTCACTTAGCATAATCACCTTAAGGTTATTCACCTTGTTTTAAAAGACACAATTTCATCTTTTTTTTTTTTTTTTTGGTGGTTGATTATATAACACAGAGTATATGTTCCTCAATATCTTTATTCAGACATCTATTGTTGGGCACTTAGGTTGGTTCCATGACATGACTCTTGAGGATAATGCTTCTATGACTATCGGAGTATATAGTTGTATACTCATATAAATCTTTGCAAATTAAAGTGGTCATATTTGCGTAAATACATAGTGGTGATACCATATGGTATTTCTACTTTTATATTTAAAGGTATCTCCAAGCCATTTCCTACAGAAGATGCATCAAATTACATTCCACCAACACTGAATGAGTGCTCCATTTTCTCCACATCCATGTGAAAATTTGTTTCCATTCTTTTTAATATAGGCCATTCTCACAGGGATGAATTGATAACTCATTATGCTTTTGATTTGCATTTCCCTTATATGATATCATACATTTCCCCATGCCTGTAGGTAGATTGCATGTCTTTTTCAAGAAAATGTCTATTTAGATCTTTGGCTCATCTTTTGATGGAGCTGTTTGTTCTTTTGATGTTACATTGTATGAACACAATATATTTTGGAAATTAACCTTGTCAGAAGTATAATGAACAAATATAACCTCCCAATTTGTAAGTTGCCTTTGTTCTCATAATAATTTATTTTAATGCACAGAAGCTTTTCAATTTGATGTAGATCCGCATGTTTATATTCGCTTTTGTTTTACTTGCCATTAGGAGATACATCTCTAAATCTCTCTGGCTCCAAAGAAAAATGAATTCAGTGCTTCAGTATTACTTACTACCACATCTCCTTGCTGCTCCATTCTGTTGTAGGTTGCATGCCACCAAGTCTGAATCACTAGGCACAGGAGATGGGGGCCTAGGAACATTCACCAGGGAATGTGCCATAGAACTCAGCTGGCTTCATACTATTTAGGCAGGGGACACCCATACTGAATTGAGTGCAACTGTCTAGCAATTTCCTCCCCACAGAGCAAGGTACACAACTGCAAGGTTCTGTAACTCACTCACTTGACTATATCCACGTGAGTGGGAAGTCACTGCTCTACCTATTGCTGCTGAGCCCAATACTGAACCTGGCACAACTCAACCAATAGTCTTTCTGTTCTTTTCCCTTGGGAGGAGGACAGAAAAACTGGCCTTTTCTCTACTAACACCAGAGAACCAGCAGCAATCAAGATCAGTTCCACATCCACAAATGTGCATGATTCCTTTTCCAAAGTCCCTAAAGTACATTTCTTCAGACTTGGTAAGGAAGTGACATTCCACGGTGTGTTCCATATAATGGGGTACAGACTGCCCACGGTTCCCTGTAACTTTTCCCTCTCATTCTGCACAGTGAGCCACCAATCTTAGACTAAAACCTCTGTGGAAAAATCCTAAGTCTCTGTTGGTGAACCTCCAAACCTTCCTTTGAGCAAGTATATAGTTGTAGATGATCCAAACTCTCTGTTCTGCCAAGTTGTGGGTGGAGTATCATTTTTACTTTAAATAGCTGGCAATTTACAAAGCTCTTCCTCACATAGAGTGGAGACCTGTTTACTTCTGATTTCAAATTACTGACTGTTGCTCCTCCCGTTGGAGTGACATCAATGAGATTGCAACCATCCTCCACATGACAAGCTTGCAAATAATCGAAATGCTTTTCTCCTGAAGTCTTTTCTGTTACAAGCTAAAAAGAACTAGAAGTTCTTTCAGCTAATTCTCATATTTCCACCTTTTCTTCCTCATTTTAGTTGTTAGAGAACAAATCTGTTCCATCAATATTGGTGTAAAACTGTTCTTCGAAAATGAATGCAAACCATATAACATCTTGTTTGGAATGAGTCTTCAGTGTTTCTGGAAATAAAACTATTAAAGTAGCATGATAGGCCATTCACTTTTGGGTGCATCATTTTATTTAAATCTTTAATTCCTGGGTGTCTCACTTCTTTAAAATAGAAAGTGAGCTATTCCTTTAATTTAAGTTGCAACACCAAAATTGTAGACACACTTAAAAATGGTTCATGATCCTAGGCAAGAACAAGTGAAGTGTTTTTCAGTGAATATTTTCCGTGCACTGGAATTTCAGTTGTGTCTGGAATCTTGAAATATTTTTAAACAATTGGGCATAAATTTAACATATTTTATCCCTTTCAGACATGCTTTATATTTTTTCTTAGAATACAGTTATTTTACATTTTATCTAGTTTGGTATATTTTAAGGTCAAGAAATGAGGCAGAAAATAAGTAGTTCCCTTAGGTCTAAGTCCAGATGATTAAAGAGCAGTGTTAGAGTATAGATAGTCATTTACTTATGTATATGTCTATTCAAAATCCCATGTTTTTCTGATCACCAAGACATAATTTAATCAATATCCTTAATTTATGCTTTCATTTATACTATTGTCATCTTTCCATTTTTTGAAAATGCTTTTGTGAGAAGTGACCCAAAGATGAGAGCCCTTTTTAAGTTATACTGGTTACCTACACTGCTGATTAATTTTTGCCTGACAAGCCTATATCTGATTGTTATCTTCATGAAATTTAGAAACAGACAAATTATGGACTTTCTATACATTATACTTAAGCATATATGTAGAAAGGAATCAGGTTTTGCAGAGCTCTGACAGCATCATTATGGTCACCAGGTTGGCTGCTCTGCCTGCCTATTAATCTGTGCCATAAAACAAGTCTCACCATGAGGTTGCCATCTGTGAACACTGATGAGGAGAGGTTGGGATTTATGTCCAGACAAGCCATTTAATCTCCAGGAAGTGGCTGTGGATACAAGCTACCCAATACCAGCTGCCACAGTGGCAACAGCTAGAACTTCAGAGTCATCTTCCCCAATATTTAGCTTTCCCTCCACATTTCAAGTCAGCTTACACAAGGAAAGCACGGAAGATGTCTGAAAAAATGTTAATGTCGATTATTCTTTTTGATGTGCTACTGAAAATCTCAGGTTCATTGATGTTGGACTCTAGTGTTGAATTTTTGCTGTCAGTCATATTAAGCATTACAAATGAAAGGGAAGTTGACTAATAAAATGCAAAACTGTGCTGAGTTCATGAGACAGGATAATATAATAAGCTTTTATTTCTCTTTGTTTCATGTGAATGTGATACATAAACATATGCTAACAAGTTTTAACTTGTCAAGTTTTCTCTCTTTAGCCAAAAAGGTAGGAGTGTGAGTGCTGGAAAATAGATATTTCACTTGCTGATTTATAGTGGCATTATTTTAAAAAGTCAATCCAAATTATAGTATTTTTCTATATCAATACCAATGTCATATGTCTATATAGACCTGTTCATCGACATATATAGTGAGATAGCTATATCACAGCTCAGGTTTAATATGCAATTGTGCCACTTTTCTAATCCATGCAGTTCTATAAGTTATCTATTTCTTTAACAAATAATCACTATGACACAAATGAGATTATAGTAATTCACTGTATTCTTCTCTAATAAAAACTGTTGAATGTTTACTTGTCCCATTTTCCTGATATCTTAAAGAAGCATCTTCTGGAGTTAAGAATGAATCTTATCAGTAAGAGGAACACTGTGAGTCCATTCAAAGACTATGGGGATATAATTGAATATGAATTTCACTCTAAAATTAGGACATACAAGCCCAGTTTTAATAATAACTGTTCTGGGGCATGCTGAAGAATCTGAAGTTAATCACCCTGATTTCTGATATTCATACATTTCAACACTGTCACTAAATTGTGTACAAAAAATAATAATAACATGTTTTGTATGAGAAATCTGCTGTGGCCCTGAGGCTCCGTGGAGTCCAAGTACATATTTATAAGCTTCTTCACTGCCATTGCCTTTCCTGTGTGAGGGGATTGCAAGAATCATGGCATGGTCTTATTACTCTAGATTATGTGTCATGTTTTCATAGTCATGCAATACACAAGAGTTGAAGAAATTGCTTTCAAAAAAGAGAGACAGACAAAGGAATCTCAGTGATCTCAAAGTAAGTTTAACATTAACAGGTGATTTTCTTCAAAAGCTTATTACCTTGTTTGAGTAGAGACCGGGGCACATAACATCATTTTTAATGAGGGTACAAACATTGACCAATAATTTGTATCAATTTTACAGAACTGTCTGGGACACTATGATTAAGAAAATCTCCTCTAGAGAGTTTGCATTCTGTCTCCACACTTTCCCAGTCACACCACAGATGAGGTGGTCACTTTCATGCACAGTGGCAGTGACATTCTTAGGAAGTCAATAAATGAAATGACTTATCTAGCTTGAAAGCATTCACACCCAATTTATGTTTTTTAAATAAATTCAAATTATTTAATGTCATTTTGAAGTGTATATTATAAAAATTTGGACCAATTTTCTAAATTTCACTGCTCAGTATTCAAAAACTTACATATTTAAATAATCTAAAGTGGAGAGAGATTATGAGACAAGAGTTTTGTTGCAGTATATTTTCAGGAATTACACTTGTTAAGGAGTAAGAAGCAGGGATAAGCATAGAGGAAATTCAGTTGTATAACAATGAGGACAGAACTGGGATGGTTGCAGGGGTGACCTGGAGCTGGGCTGATCCCTCAGAATTGTCCTCAATGATGAAAGAACACAGAAATATTGTTAACCAAGTTCCATGCTATTTGGAAATACAAGAGAACGTATTTCCAGGCCCTAAGATGCTCAAGATCTCTTTGGATAAAGAGACATGCAAACTAATGATACAATGGGGGTGACAAATGCTGTGACAATGTTGGGCAGTCTTGTGCAAGGGGAAATGAACAGGACATGACTCACAGCTCAGAAGTATTACCACGAAACTACTGTAGGATGCTACAAGTTTATTTTCCCTTTAGTGATGAACTTTAGCTACTTTTAGTGTATTGCTTCTTATGTGTATTTGAGCTATTTCTACAGTGATGGATGATGGAGAGCTATTTAATGTACTAGTGAAGCAGAAAGCTACCAGTTTGAAAAGGACCAACCCTGAATCATCTTTTTGCTCACATAAACGATTGATAGCAACAGCTTGAAAATCCCCGTCCTTCTTATTGCTATGTTCACTTATCTGAAGACAAACAAATAATAAAGCTGACAGCCTTTCATGGTATGCTGAATTCAGCTCGCAGAAATCAATTCTAAGCATCTTGCCAACTCCACTTTCATTGCTGTCGAGTTGGTACCCTATAGCTGGTCGTGGTGGGAGTATTTACACCAAGGAAACTGGCAAGTGGTACAAATTGGGGCTATTTTCTTTCCTAGGAGAGTCAGTGGTTAAATATTTACTGGCACAATGTTGCCTATCACTGATGGTATTATTTTGGCAGCAATGCTTTTCTAGTTTACTATATTCTCAACAATAAATGGTCAATTTTTAGATGTATACATTTTAGAGTTTTAGTATCAACTCTTTGTAGAAGGTGAAGAACTACCTCTCCTTTGTTTCCACATGCTCACAGTAGTTATTTCACTTCAGATATAACTTAAATCTTAAATAAACAGAAGTTTGGCACTAGTCAGGAATAATCAAAGGGGCTCTTCACACATTTCTAATCATGTACTCCGAAAACCATATTCTTCTGTCAAGTACATTAAGCATCACTTTAAAGTAACAAAGAAAATCAAATAAAAATTGCGCAGGGTTTAAGAGTATATTACTTCTGGTTTTAGGAGAAACAAGTATACCATAGAATATATCCCCCCTAAAACATTTCTGAAATATTATAAACTTGATGTATAAAGTAAGTTACCAACACAATGTACTGATGAATCCAGATAGCAGAATTTGTCAGAGAAACAGGAGAACAGAGTTCTGAGCTATAATCTATACAACCAGGTGAGGAAAAAATTAAATAATTCACAGGTAAACATGTTTGCAGACACTGACTCAAAATAAGTTTATAACAGATGTTTCACAACATGTTTGCAGACACTGACTCAAAATAAGTTTATAACAGATGTTTCACAATATGAAGACATATAATCAAACAATTTATTAATAGTCCATGTGAATTAAATATTAATTAGATGCTATATATCTGAATATTTAATCTGTGATTCTTTATAGCTTGCACTTTGTTCACAAAAACTATTTTTGTGTCTTGTAAAAAGTATGCAACTTGGTTAGTTCTTTAGTTATGTTATATTATTAAAAACAGAAATAAAAATTCGATTAAAATTATTTTAATTTCACAGTGCTCATGCCTGCTATCACTATATTTAATTAATTTCTGATCTTTATTTAGAGTGGTTGTTCTTGAAATATGTTCTACACTAGCAGCATCACCTAGACATCTATTACAAACGCAAGTTCTTGGAACTTATTCTAGACCTCTTGAATGAGATTACAGTTGGTAACGTATATAAAGTTGAAACTTGCTTTAAGAATAGAAGTTAAATATTTTACATGCAAACACAACGTAAAATGTGCAATGATGGATGTGTTAAGTCAAGGAGGGAATCCTTTCACAATGTGTACTTAAATCATCATACCTGAACACTTCAAATATCTTACAACTTTGTTGGTATATTCTAATAAAGCTGGAAATCAATTTTAAAAACTGTGGATGCATTCCAGTGATCTCTGGTTTAAAAAGCACCGTGGGTAGCTGTACCCTCGATAAAGTTTGAGAAAGTGGTATAGATGCAAAAAAATAAATTGGAGTAAATTCTAGCACAAAGAGAAATCAAGACACAGCAAGGGTGCAGGCACAGATTATGTCTATCCTGGTTATGGCTATATCATTAGTCTCTTCCACAGTATCTGGCCCAGTTTAGAATCAGTAACTACTTCCTGAGTGAATGGTTTTTCTTTGCTCTCTTTATTAGTTAAAGAAACTGTGCTAACTGAACACATCAAAAATCCTCAGGCTGGTCTGGAAAATGAGGCGGTGGGAGAACCTTGGGGAATATAAAGATGTGAAAAAAATATATACATAATTATATATATATAATTATTTATAAAAAAGTGATGTGATATGTCTTGACAGTAAAAAAAGGAAAGGAGATTTAATGTGAGAGAGTGCCATCACTGCAGTTTCTACAAACAAATGTAGTGAATCAGGGAATATTAAGAGTAATTTTATAGCCAATAAATTCAATAACGTAATGAAATGAGCAAGTTTCTTGGGAGACATACTACTAAAACTCACTCGAGGAAATAGATAACCTGAATAACTTTATCTAGTAGAAACAATTGATGAGATCAATCATCTCATTTTATGTGTATTTCTCTTTTATAAAATCCCATTTCATATTGTTTGTGAACATATTATTTTTCTTTTGAACATATTATATTTCTTTATTTGTTGAATTTTACCTTTCATTATATTGATTCTTTGTCAGCTTTAGATGCCGCAAGTAACTTTTCTATTTTGTTTATGGTTTTCTTTAAATTAAAAAAAAAAAACTTACTTTTCATTTATTGAAAAAAATCCTCAGGCTTTGTTGCATTAAATGAAATTTAGTTTAGGGTCCTGCCTCAAACTTTATTTTGATAACATTTTATCATATTACTATTGTGAACAGAATCCCTTTTCAAACAAATGATCCAGAATCTATTCCTTTTTAGTGTAAGCTCTTCAGGGAAAATTGCTCAGGCATGAAACACCCAAACACTCTAAATTCAACATAATTTCCTTTGCAACATTGATCCTGTTAATTCTTGAAAGGAGTATTTCCAATATAGAAAGTGTCTACAAAATTTCAACCTTATAGTAAGAGGGAAAAAAAATCCTGTGTTATTTCTTTCTATATTTAAATACATAATTAAGCATGTGGTAACAAAAGACACCCAATTTCCACATGAAAAAAAAGACAATGCCTTCAGTACCAATTTGATAAAAGGTATAAGAGATGATCATTAGAGTATGTTATCTGTTCAAGTTTACAGCTATGATCACAATAGAAAATTAACCCTTCCAATTTGTAGACAACCATTTCTCAGCAAGTGGATTATCAAAAAGATAATGTATCATCATTTTAAAGGGTTTCCTAGCATACTAACACCAGCACATAACAATCAAGCTTTGACTCAGAAATCAAGACAGACTCTCATAAGTTTGACCAAATTGAATCCTTTCGTAGGTCATTACAATGCATTCCAGAAATAATGTTCCTCCAAAACTTCCCTGTTTAATATGTCACCCAAACATCATGTGCTTACTTTGGGCACCAGTGTCACTGATTCATTTATTGACACCAACTTAACAGACCTGACCTTGATATTATCTACAAGTTGTTGGCACATTCGTATGTCTATATGACCATATATGTGCATGGCATATGTGTATGAATAACAGACATATGTATATATATATACATACATATACACACAGAGACATACACACACATAAAGCCAATTCATCTCATGAATTCTCAAACTGATGTTGTCTGACAAGGATTCTGATGACCCTTTTGTGCTCCTTTTGTGCTTAAGGTGTTGGTGTAATTTATGTTACTTCTGGTATGACATTTTACTAGCATATCTTCTCACATAGGATTCATTAATTTGGCATATGTATCAAAAAATGAACAGAATGTGAAGAAGAAGGGGGTTTTAAGATGTACATTTCAAATGTGCTTTGAGTCCAGTTGGACCCTATCACTGAATGAACATCAATGCTTCATCATAGAATGCTACGATCCTTGTTGATACATTCAGTGAGATTCAATGATTTGTTGAGTTGAAATGTTGATTTTACAAAGCATACACTATAGCTATTGAATTATACCTATTTTGATGACTAAAAAAGTAATCATTCCATTTAAGATTTTAATCCATGTGCAAGGAAACACAGAGGCACCATGTATAAACACTGCAGGATTTTGTTTTAAAACAAAAGGGAATATCCTCCTAGCAACTAATAACATGTAGGTGAATTCAGAGACAACGCCACATTATACTATTTTAAAGCAATTCCCAGAAATACCTGTGTATCTCAAGGCAAGTTATTTCCTGCTGCCTTTCTGCTTTCCTGAATACTTACATGATTGGTAACACACCTTCATCAATTTCATATTCTTCAATCACTAGAATCAGTGAATTATGTTCATTGATAATCCACATCCCAACTTATGCAAAATGGTAATAAAATAAGTTGCTCAAGACCTGGGGAAGTGAATCTTGAACGACTGCCATAGTTCATTATTAAATTTTCTTGGTAATATGAAAGAAAAAAGCGTGTACTCTGAAACCATAAATTCTAGATTGAGGGGTGGAAGGCTTTGTTCAGAAAAAAACAACAAATGTTTTTTCTGCAAACATTTTTGCTGCAAGATCCTAGAGTTGCAAATGTGTAGCATCAGAGTATTAAGAAAGAAGTGTCCACTTGCATGGAGAAGAGAAAAATAGGAGGATGGGAGGAAGACCAGGTTGAAAGAGGAATTAGCAAATCCCTGAGGCCTCACTTTCACAAATGCTAAGGAGTCTGAGTGCCCAAAAGAAACTGCCAACAACAAAAAATAGCTTTCTGCTCGATTTTGACAGTTTATGTTCCTGTTCTATAAAACCTCGTCTGGGAAATTTCTCTTTTGTAATAAGTAACAGTAAATCATTACTTTTCACATCAAGTGGTCTTTGCAAGGACTCAGAGATCATGCTTGTTTTCACATCTATGCCACACAGCACAGTGCAGAGAAAAAATACAAATGGAAGTAGAACTCTAATTGCTTAAGACCCAGAAAAGGTCCTAGAAATTGTCTGAAGTTCTGGCAATAGTTCTGTATTTCTAATGGCCATAAAATTGGAGGGTGAAGGTGTTGATCAAATTCTTCTGTGATCTTAAAAATATGTAATTCCCTGAACTTCTACTGGGTTTCTGGATGCTTTACATTCTAAGGAGATCTGGTACCCTCAGGAGTGGACTTTACAAGATGTATCCCAGGCTTAGAAACATGTATCCCAGGCTTAGAAACATTGATTTAAAAAGATACTATTTTGATTCACGCTATAATGTGGAATATTTCAGATATGAATATCACTAAATAAAATTTAAGTAAATACCAGGAGTATCAACTATTTCAAGATTCTTAAATTAAGATATAAACTCTCAATTCACAGTGACCATAAATTTTTTGGAAACCTGAACAAGGTCCTTGTTAATAAAGGAATCATGTCAAATCATGGCTATAAAGATATCACTCTAATGCCAGTTGCTTCCCTTTCAGCAATAAATCACACCATTTTGTAGCATTTTATCAAAATATTAAATTGGATAACATCTCTGTTCAACTATTTCTAGGGACTAGGTCTTGGATTTCATTGTCTTCTCATTATTATTAATGTGTTTCCTAGAAGCAACATGATTATTCTTCCAGGTACCTTTATTATCCTTTCTTAAAAGTCACTCAGTACTTTAACAATATAAAAAAAAAAAACTCATCAGACAAATATGAATGATTTTTATGGAAGGAATAGCAGTTCCTAGTCAACTGTTGAAAATTTCAGGATTAATTTCTTCATTTGTAAAATGAGGCTTCAATGGGATGGCAGTTAAGATCCAAATTTAGGTTCATTTTTTTTCCTCTTGTGTTCAACTATCAGAAATATGTAACCACTTTGCTTTCAATGTTGGTTTCCAATTGGAAGTATTTCTGCAATAGACATGAAAACGGGTTCAATGGTTCACACAGCAGCTGCCCAGACTCCAAAGTTCCTCTGTTGATCACAAGATTATATGTCTTGACAATCTTGCTAAGTGCTCTACTTAATTCTGTGGGAATAAAACCTAGACTAGCTTGGGATCTGATTTTGAAGAAACCCACAAAAAAACTTACATGATACTTATATAGAGTTAAATATGATTTTTTAAAAAAGTAGTAGTTCTATTCTCTGTTTTTACCTAATTAAGAATTTCCCTTCCTGAGACTAATTCTGAGCTACAAGGGGAAAATATGGCAAGTATGGAATAAACTTCAAGTATCTGGCTATATCAAAGACTTGCAGAAGATTTACTAACTCTCAAATGCCCTGACCAACAATGTTTCACATGCATTTCCAATAAAATCTAGGAAAAGGAGATATGGTTATAGAGCTATGTAGCTTTATCAGTCAGATGCTTTACTAAAGAGTAAAAGAAGATATGTCAGTTTTCCTCTTCTGGTTTATGTGCCTGGATGCCAAAAGACAGTATAGCTAATAAGTTACACTGATTTGTTTTAGTTTTTTAGGTTTTATTAGTTATTGAATCAAGTAGAAAGTGAGTGGACATGAACTTTATCTTTGCTGACAGAAGGGGTCAAATTATTCACTCTCCTTAAGAGCATGGGATAAGTATGAACAAAACCATGGAATTAGTCATCCATGTCTTTCTTAGATAGTGATATTAGAACAGTGCATTTTTATCACTGTAAAATCAATCCTGACTACTCCCTGAGATGATACAGCAATAGATGACTATCCTTATCTACTGTTTTATATTAAATACTATCAACATACATAGAAACAATATTTTCCACTGAAGAACATATTTTAATTCAACAAGACATTAGATTTAATGGAAATCAGCCTTTCATTTAAGAGTTAAGCTTATAACAATATGCTGCTAGAGATCAGACAATTTCAAAGGGACCATCTATTTAATTCTTAGGAGATCATTATCAGAAAAGATTGTGTATAGGTTTTCTCATATTATCTAATATACAGAACAGGTACCAACATTGCTTCTAACTCAAGCTCTAAATATAAGATCTATTCTTCCACAAAAACTTTCACTTCAAAATTAAATGATCATTTTTAAGGGACATGAAAATAGACTGTAAATTGCTACAACTCTCTGAAGACAGTTTAGCAGCATGTACAGTAAGTCCTCATTTGTAGGTTTTAGAAAACTTACTGTAAGCAAAATGATGTATAATGAAACAAGTTTTACCATAGGCTGACTGGTGTAAACTATAAGTATTATAGATATGGTCACAAAAACAAAATAAAACAAACAACAACAACAACAACAAAAAACAACCAAAAACTCTCAATAAAGACACAAAGTACTTCTAATAGTCAACATTCATTGACACACACTGAGTTTCCTTCATTCCTGCTTCTTCTAGTTCAGGGACATGGATAGCCAGATTACCTCCTAACAACTCAGGGCACAGGATGGATTCCCACTCTAGACAAGAAGGATACCTTTCATAGCAAAGTACAACCACACATACCTCCACACTCCCTCAGACTAGGGAAGCTGAGACACCCAGTGAAACTGACATGCACATCTTTGGGATTGTGCGAGAAGTCCAGATCCCAGAGAACAGTCATGCACACATCAGGAGAATATGTAAACTTCAGAGATAGTGATGTTGGCTGGGATCAATGTTGTTATTTTTCTATAAAAGTTATTAAAAAATGACTGAGCAATCATACAATCATGCATTATAAAAAATTCAAAAATAAAATAAAGAAATTAAAAAAAAAGACTTTGAATAAAAGTATATTATTCAAGGATCCGTTGTATTAATATCTGCATCCTAGTGATCCGGCAAGGTTATATGGAAAATTTGTGCTAAACAACCAATCAACTCAGTGCACAAAGAACTTCATTACAGTGTCATTTTATCTCAATAAATGAATGGGAAACAATATACATATCTATCAAAAGGAGTCAGTTTACAACTATCATCACATAGTAAATCATGGCTGTACCCTGTCTGCATAACTCATAAATATATGTATTTAGATGCTAGTCCCAGTGATAGGTGACACCTATCCTCCTGGGTGCCATTGTCTCTTGCTTTATAATGTAGGATTTTAATTAACATACAAGCCTGACAGGGTTTCTTACCTCAGGAGTTCTCTTGGTGGGAAATAAAGATATATAAAGAGGTTTGAAACAAAGAAAGGAGTTTGATTGGGATGCAGAAAAGCCATTTTGTGGGATGGTCAGGGACTTTGCAGGAATGAAGATGTGAGCCATGTGAGCTTGGCCATGTGGCCAAGGCCTGGGGCCTGCAACCTTTGGCGGGCCCAGGCTAGGAGTATGTGTATTAAAGGAAGTTAAGGAGTTTGCAGAGTTGAACTCTATGTTGGAGTTTGTTTTGCTGAGTTTGACTTGTGTCTGGAAGAGGCCATGCAAATGCTAGGCCTGAAAAGAAAGTGAAGTTTGCTGGTTCCCATACTGTGGAGCTTCTTCTACTACCTGGAGGAGGACAAGGAGAAGGCAGCATGGAAAAGAAGGAGCACACCGAAGGAAGCATCTGGAGATGAACTCTGACTGATGTTGGTGAGATGATCAGGACTGAGAGACTGAGGATTTTTAGGCAATCTGGGAAAAGACTTTGGATAATGTTGAGAAAAGTTTTGTACAATGTTAAAGTAATCAGAGTGATACTTACAGATTTCTTTTGTAGTAATTAGGAAATACTTTGTTGCAAATAAATTAGTCTGCACTGATAAAAGTCTTGCTTTGACTTGCGGTTTTAGTGAGAAGGCTGGGGAAGGTGGAAAGAACCCACGAAAGTTTAGAAGAGGGTAAATTGAGGCAAACTAGTCTAAAGTTTAAACTTTCTAAGTTTTTCTTTTTTAGGTCTGAAATTGGGCAAGAGAGCTGAGAGAAACTGGTAGCTGATTTTTGCATACCAATAGTAGGTGAATGGTGAAAATGCTAATGAACTGGTTGTAACCTGCTTCCTAGGGAGAAGCAGGCAGAAGTGTTCAAGTTAAAAAGTCTTTTTTTTCTTTTCATCTGATTTCACCAGCATTTTATTGAGTAAAAAAACCTTTGATGTAAATTAAACAGTTGATGTAATTTTTAAGAAAAAATTATACATATGATCTAAATGTAAATATAAATTAAACGTTACCTATATGTTTAAATATAAATATTTAAGTTTACACTGGTATCAGAAATGCATCTTTATTTTTTATATATTATATTTTCTATATTATACATGTTCTTGTAATGGGCAATTACAATTTCTATAGTAGAAAAGGGTTAAGGAAATAAATAGCCTTCCTAAAACATGATACACATTAATAGCATAATCTTTAATTAATTTCTACACAGTCTTAGCTTGAAGACTGGAATTAGAAATAGAACAAAGTTGGTGTTAGCTTGCTTATAAACTCCTTAAGTCCCAATTCACAAAAGAATTAGATGTATTCTTTCTCATGATTTGTGAAATTTCAAAATTGTTGAATTTCAGAGTCTTATTTAAAAAGAAGCATTCATATTGACATTTTACACATTATGTAATTGTCCAGACTAGATACCTCAAACTGCTCTTTAATTAAAGAGAATTATTCCCAGTAGTACCCCTAACTACTAATATTTCTAAAGTTTTTACTATTTTCACTATAAATTAGGAATGATGATATAACCTTCTGATAAAACATAAGCACTAATGAAATCATATGTCACTCTAGTTATTCTCAAGCCATGCTGCATGAGACAGGACTTCCTATTACTATGAATTGTCACTGCTTTAAGCACACATTTTATGAGCTGCTTGTATTCGATATCCTCTTATAAATTTTTTATTGTATTCATGACTGCGGAGTTCCTAGAGTTCAAATAATTTTCAAGTATATACTTTCCCCTAGTGTTTACTATGAATTGTATTATTAAATGATTTTCAGAATAAAACTAGGTTTAAGAGACAACCCAGGAGAGTAAGTATTCCATTTATCTTTGAAACAAAAGCAACAGAGAGAAGAGAGATTATCATTCCTTGCCCTTAACAACAATGTGAGTTGGCCTCATTAAAGCAGGGATGTTTTCATAGGGGGGAAACAAGAGTTCATTACTGGTGAGAAAAGACAGAGACATCAAGAGGAAAGCTGCTGAAAGATACCTTAAATTAAAGGGTACATTCAAACTAGAAAAGCTTAGAGACACATGATGTAGGAAAACAAGCAGGAGCTATGCAGATTCAAATTTTGTTTCATTTTTGAGAATTTATTAAGAAAATAGGGATTTAGGAATTTTTGATTAGTCAGTGTAACTTTAAACATCTGAAAACAGAGTTTATCAAACTATCAGTCAATTTTAAGTGCAAATGGAACAGTGAATCCTATTAGGAACTGCCAAAAAGCAATTTTTCTACATTTAGGACAACATGCCCTCAGTAGCCCTTAACAATTTTCTTCTTCAGAATCCACTTGATTTTGATGTCTATCAGAAAATTGTGTTATAATGCACCTAGTTTTTGAATGTCCATTTCTCAAAGGTATCACGAACTATGAACATTAGAATCACAGACATATTTTATTTGTCCAGCACTATATCTTAATGACACAAGTTTGAATGCCTTTATAAGAGACACACCTGTTTTAACTCTCTATTCTTTATATGGCTGGACCCCATGCACTGTCCACTACCTCTGTGAAAAGCGAAGATCCCTGAACCGACCTTGAATCTGAATGCAGAAACTCTGCCAGAAATATTTGTTTTCTCACTACCTAGGTCAGTAACTGACCCACATCAGGGATTTAATGGATTTAGTGAATAAACAACAAAATAATATAGTGGGTACTGCTGATTCAGAAAATAATTATCCTCCCTTTGCCTAGAATGCTCATTCTCTAACTAGCCACAGGTTAAATTTCCATACTTGCTACAGATTAAATTAAAATGATAAACTTTTAGCAGGACCAGACACAAAGATTATATATAATATTGCAAACTGGCTTCATTTCCCACTGTGCTTTCTCTGAATCCTAAACCCTGCTATTCTTTGCCAAAGTACATGTTTATTAATTTATAAATATAATCATTTGTTTTGTTAGTTTTTTGTTGCCTATCTCACTAATCTCCAGCCTTTGTATTAAGTTTACTCTGAAAATATTAAAAAGGCAGATATTTTCCCCTTTCATTCACTGTTGTATTCCATGTCCCAAGAACCAGGTCTGGCAATGAATGCTCCATAAACATTTACTGTAGTCATTAATGGAGGTATAAGTAAGAGCTATTGCTGTAGATTTTTGTAAATAAAACCTAGTTCTACTTTTGTCTTGAATCACTTCTTGGTGTTAATCTACCCCCTTTTTTTTTTTTTTTTTTTAATTCTCAGGATGCAGGGAGGAAAAAGAAGAAAATGTATCTGTGTTTTCCAAAGTCAAAACCACACCTAGATTATGATCATTAAATTATCAAATACCAAACATTAAAAGTAAATCTTCAAAGCAGCTAGAGAAAACAAAAGACACTTATATGAGAACCATAATAAGAACAATGGCTGACTCCTCATCAGAACAATGAAAATCAGAACCAAACCAAAGGACAAGAAGTTAAAACTAGCAAGCTGATAACAGAACTAAAGCATACTGCAAGGAGGGGGAGGCAGGCAAATCCAAGGGAGGGATGAGCACAGGGGAATATGATGATGGTTAATAGGTGACATGATGGTGAGAGAATTTGGAGGTATACAATGCTATAGGAAAATATATATAATTAATAAAAAATAAATTAAAAAATAAGATAATGCAACAATATCATTTGATGAAAAAGGGGAAAATATCAACTGAGATGTTTAATCAAAAATTTGTATAAAAGCAAAAGTTTATCATTCTTATTCTTTTAATGAAGGTCAAATAAAGATATTTCAGATAAATGAAAATTGTACCACTGAAATGAGTGGGTTTGAAAGATTATAAGTGAAATGTTATATCTATAGGGAGGAAAGAAGAGTAAGAGGAGAGCAAAAGTGATTACAACATGGGTGAATATAAAATAAACTATTTTTCTCCTTGTATCATTTCCTTAACAGATAATTTATATTTAAAACATAATAATATTACATGATGGATTTTCTAATGTATTAAGAAATGAAACAAACATAGTAACACAAATAATAGAAGGGGAGATATGTTAATATGATAAATGAATATGCTTACACTGTAAGTTTTTTACATATAAGGAGACATAATATCCACTCAAACACTTTTACATAGTCTTTGATATGAGTGTGTATTAAAATTCACATACCAAGAGTATTCACATCACCAAGAGTAAAGAAGAATCGGTTAAAAACCAACAAAGCATAAACAATCATTTTAAAATTCATGTAATATCAAAAGAATCAATGAAAACCATAGAAAGATCTACGGGAATATAGAACAGATAAGACAAATAAGCAATTAGGAAGAGGATAAACATAATTATAACAATAATTAAATCAAAAAATACTAAGTTCAAATTAGAAGGTAGGTAGTCAATTGAATTTTAAAAAGTAAGTCAATTATTCCATCCAAAGTGTGTATATAAACACACTTTATATATAAATATGTAGATAGCAGAAATTTAAAAGGATAAAGATAGACTATACAAACACTAATTTTGTGTGACAATTCCACTGTCAGACAAAATTTCAGAATTTGGAATATAACTTGGAACAATTGTGCCACTATTTAATGATAGTGAGGTCAATTTATAAAAGAAAAGAACTCTAGATGTCTATACTCCAAGTGGACAAATTTAAAATATCTGAAATTAAAAATGACAGAATTAAAATATCTGTGGAATCATAGAAGTAATAAAGATGTATTTCCATAAAAGGGGAGGAACACTGCAGCACACTATTTTCCCAACCCCCACTTACATACAGCCTACTTGGACTAAAAGTCCCAGTATGCCATGAGCTGTACTACCTGATAGGGAAAGTTACCAGGGTCTAAAAGTGGAATTAAGATGCATATAATTGAATATATACAGGCTAGGGGAGCTCTTGTTTTTCCAGTTTTAATTTGCAGCTAGGGATGTATAGGAGGTACACGGAGGAGAGACATGTACAGGCACTCGGAAGAGAGACTTGGATAGCAGACTTTGACTTGATGTGCCACTTCCTTCTCCAGCTTTTTGAGACTTGCTCAGTTTAACTTTCCTCTGGTTTTCTGACAGAAAGAACCTTAGACTTTGGCAAGCTTTTGGGCCTCAGTGGCCTACTGTGGGTCTACCTTGTTTGACAGGGCATGTGACCATGAGGGAATCAAATATTAAGAATATTTCTGTCAAAAATGATTAGAAATATCCTTTCTCCTCACTCTATGCACACTAGTTCTATGAAAGATCTTCCATACTATCTCCTTTATCTCTGTGTACAAAGATGACTGGATCTATTTCAGAGATGCACCCCTTAAGTATGGATTCTCTAGTATTCCTCATGCACATACTAAGAGGGAGAGACTTCACTATGCCTCCTTCAATATATTTTAGAACAACTAGACATATATACACATTATTGAAGATTGTAATGACCCATCAGTCAACTTGATTTAGTTAACACTGAAAGAATCCCATAATTAGTAACTATCAAATAGATGACCTATCTTAAAACACATGTAACTGATGTACAACAGTGATTTGCTTTCATTCTTGTTACTCATGTCAGCTTTTCAATGATATATTCTGGCCATAAAACAAAACTTGCAATTTTCAGAAATTAAACCAATTATGTATTTCACCAGAATTAATATGGAAATAAAATGTCCTATGAGTCTAATAAGAAATCATGAAAGCATTCTGAAATCAATGATTAATGTTTCCATCTTAGGAAACTGAAAAGAGACAAAATTAAAACAAAAGGGAAAGAAGAAGAAAGAAAGAACTTTACTCCAGAAAATACCTGTCAATAAACAATCAATTTCAAAAGTCATGCTTGAAAACATGCCAATTTGCAAATACAAGCTTTGTGAAATGTCAAATGGATGTTACTAGAGTTCAAATAATAATGTAGGCTCCTCAAAAATGCTAATGATCTAGAATAATTAGTAAACATAAGCAAGAAGAGAAGAATTGCATCATTTTTTTTTACCTTTTAAATATATCAAGAAAAGCAAAATATTTGGAGTCTCTCTCTATTTTCATTTGAATGACAAAGATAAAGCCTGCCTAAATCTATGCTAGATTTTTGTCCTTTGCTGAAGGACAAAAAGGACTATGATGATAGAGAAAGGAATATTGTGGTGACTAGATTGGGTGTTGTCATCAAATAGTTTCATTAAAATGCAATAGGAGAGTTTATTATATGTTTTTCCCATCAGTGCATATCACAAACCCACAGGAATATATCTTTTGCAAGAATGAAATATAGATCTAAGATTTGTGAGGGTAAAAGAGGCCTTAAAATATAAATAAATGGTCCACTAGCAAAATTCTTCAATCAAAAGTTTAATATACACCAATAAAAACTGGGTAGAGAGAACATTCTCTAATGTGATGACATGACGCGTAAGCCTCTTGCTCTAGGAGAAAAAAATTAAAACAAATACAGATGTAAGCAAGCATTCAGCCACAGATATTACAGAATTGATATAGGGTTATATACTAAGACTAAAAGTATTTAAAAGATGTAAGTAATTCTAGTAGATAGGGCATATAAACAGCACTATTTGAACTGGTAGAAAGTACTAGAAGTGAAGATATATAAATGTATGAGACAGATACATTAGTGACTTAATCTTTTGTTCTTATATGTACACATTTATTTATCCACTCACTTATCTATTACTTTAAGTAACAAACTAGCTAAGGTCTGTTGTCAATCAGCAACCAGGAAATTCTCAGGTCAATGAGCTGTTGAATGCTGATGCCTGTGTTGAGTGGTTTTAAAGAGACTGCAAAATAGCATTGTTCAGTGGAAGTGAAATTTAAGACATATATATGATGGTCTCACTTATATGATGGATATAGGGAAAAACAAACGAATAAGAGAGAATGAAAACAACCAATGGGACTGAACCTTGGAGCAAGAGAGGAGGAGGAGGGAAAAGGCAGGGGAGGTGAAGAACACAAAAGATCAGGATGGTTAACAAATGTTAGTGAAGTGGGAAAGCCCCAGGGTACACAATAATGGACTAATGTAATATAAATGTAAATAAACATATATGTGCAAATTAAAATAATTTAAATTAAAAAAAAGGAGAGAAAAAAAAAAGGACAGGGTTATTAGGGAATGGAGAAAGCAAAAGAGAGCCATCTGCATAGTGCCAGGCAGGCAGGAGAGCTGCTTCTCCTCAGCATAGAAATTGTACTGATTCTTTTTTTTTCTTAATTAATTAATTTTTTTATATATGTGTTTCACATCTTTGTATTCCCTGGGTACCACCACCACCTTCCCTCCCTGACCATTCCCTCCCATCTTCACCCCTCCTAACTCCCCACATACTCATCCCTTTTATGGAATTTTCATGTACATGTCTATGGCCTAAATTGTCAACCGGAATAAACTTAATAATAATAATAATAATAATAATAATAATGACATATGCAATTGTACATTTTCCAAAAGCCACAATAACAGGGTAAATTAAATTTAGTAATATCTTATTAGAGTCAGTTATCACAAAATTATTTTTTTAACATGCAGTCAATATAAAAAAATGATTATCGAGATAGTTTGCTTTCTTTTTAAGGTGTTGAACACTGAGAGTTTCAGAAATCATCCATTCATTTTATTCAGATCCTGTCAATAAATACATTTTCATGTGAACGGCACTTTTTGATATGGAAATAAATAAGACATTTATATTTCCAAAGAACTTGCAGTTTAGAGGAGCTGACAAACCCAGTAATTATACTAAAGATGAAAAATTAAAAGATGTTGAAAATGTTTATGTAAATATGTTAACAGCTCAAACATGGAAAAACCATGTTAATTTAGTAAGAAAAGAACATTTGGATACAGATTTAGTTTTTTAAGAGCAAGGTATTAAATTTTATTAAATCTCATCTACCATGTACAAGGCATTATGGGTGTGGTTTACATATACTATCTCCTTCAATTCCCTTAAACTATGTAAGCACCTTAGATCTTTTTCAGATAAAGAAGCTAACGCTAAAAAAAGTTAATGTTTCATGCAACCAGAGGGCAGTTATTGAAGTCTGTTAGAAACTCCATATTTTTCTCTCTCCCTAACCCTGGATACCAGTGGTGGGAGGAGCTGGGATAGGATGTGGAATGTTATTGATGGGATAAGGAGGTGGGGGGGGCAAGAGATGTAGTTCAATTAACCGAAAATCAAAGGGCAGAGTGAGAAACAATAAAAGAGAATTGATATAGAGAAGACTTACCCCCCGCAACTGGGTTTGACACATTAGCTATGAAGAATTAGAAAATTTTGAGCAACAACATAACCACACATTTCCTTTAGTTAAAGTATCCTTAAGGAAATGTTTATGGACAGGGATGGGAGAACAGGAGAATCAGTTAAGACACACCCTAAGTGAACAAGCCCTTAGGAAAAACAAACACACCTTGAGAATATCTAATGCTTCACTTATGACAGAAATATGGTTTCCAAATATATCTAATTAAATATGCGGCCTGAAACAATGTCATAGTGTCTACTTTTGTAAAAGCCATTCGTGTTGACTAGCAGGTATTAAGTTAGTAAAATCAATAAGTCAACTCAAATCCCCAGGTAATAGTTTTCTAGTCATTGTACACTAATTTACTTAACTTATATTTTAGAATAAATTGATGTAATTGAAGTTATTCTGTAAAATGTTATTTAATACTTACACTGTGTTCCCTTTAACAAATGGGTTATACAAATAGGTGATCAAAAATCACATAAGGTTTCAAAAATAAATAGCTCCTTTCTATGCGATGCAGATTATATAAAACATCTTAAGTGAGTACATACAGCATGCTGCATGATCCCTCCGGATTTCTCCCCCCAAAATAACATTTACAACTAAGTTTGCTGTCAATTGTTTAAGACTTACTTAAAAGGAAAAAAAATCATTTAAAATGCTGATAAAGGATAGTAAAGGATTAAAAATATATCAAATTTTGCCTTCAGGAAAGTGTTAAATGGATTGATGGAGATAAGTGGTCGATAGACAGCAATTAGTTAACTTTTTTATTAACTACTTGCAAAGAAATTGCTATCAAAGCCCATATATTTTACTTTTTAACTATTATTCTCATAATCTTTGCCTGTTCCAAAGTCTACCTACCCTGCCCATTATTCATCTGCTTCAGTTGGATTTATATCACTAGCTATAAAATTAATAAACTTCCCACAGCTCAAATCAAGTTTTTAACACAATTTAAATTCAGGCTTCTCTCAGCGCCCTCACTCCTTCCCAAGCTTCTCAAAGTTATCAACTGTCACTTTATTTTCTGGACTCTGAAATTAAACTCACCAAGGGTTGGGAGAACATCATTTCACTAACAAGACAATACTTTGCTGTCATATATAAAAGGATAAAAATGGATAGTCTACTTTCTTTTCATTCTATGTCAAGGATAAGATACTGAAATTTTTTAAAACACACAGAAATCATTTAGAGCTTGATGATTATAAACTTAAAAAATAATTTTAGTGTCTCTCAGAAGAAGATAAGATTGACAGCTCTGAAATTGAAACTGGAAATATCTTTCCCTTCCCAACATTTCCATTTTAAATCAAATCTACAATAATCCATGCTAATGCTACCACTTTTATATCTGCTATAAGTTTGAATTTTTGTTCAAACTGTAAATAAGATTGGGAGTTTTGATAAAGTTGTTCTTTTATTGTTCAAAATAGAAGGTAGAGGTTTTGCTCTCTCCTATTACCTCAACCTCCATTTCTCTACACACCTTTCACCCTTAATAATTCAGGGTACTTGTAAACATACACACATACACACATGCCCACACACTGAGAGAGAGGAGAAATTCAATGTTTCAAAAAGTTCTATTGGAGATATATATATGCACACACTCATGAATGTATGTGTATATATAATATGTACATTATATATACTATATATTATATACTATATATATATATACATACATACACATATGTCAGATGTTTCTACTTCAATCCCTCTCCACTCTGCAACCTCTGTCTAAATCATCACCACCTCTGGCCTGAGCTTCCACAATAATCTTAATGGTTACCCTGTTCACTGCAATCTTCCTAAAATTCATTTCTAATAAAGCAGACTAAATGCTTAAAAATGTAACTTTGATCCTGTTTCCTGATCTCAATCACTTTCCATTTTGTAATAGCTCTGACCTCCACTGACGTCCCAGTTTCTGAACTGGCAGGCCACTGATTCTCTGACTTCAACTAAAATCACTCCCATCCTGCTTTTCAATCTACCTGTCCCTCCCCTAAATCCATACAGTTCCAGGTCAGGAATCCTCTTCTAGTTCAGGTTGAATCTTTCACATTTTCAGGTTTAAATTTCAATATTCCTCCTTAAGAACCACCACCCCCGCTCCCCCCCCCCCCCCCCCCCCCCCCCCCCCACCCACACAACCTCCTTATCTAAAGGAAATCTATCCTATACCAGCTCTGGCGCTTAATTCTTTGATACCTTTCAGAGCATTTTGACATTTTGAAAATACCTGGTTAACTTCTTTACTTTATAAGCTTCATAAAGCAGAAACCTTGATTATCTTTTCACTACAGTATTGCAAGTATCTAATACTATGACAAATAGAAAATGTTCAATAAATATGTGCTGGATCATTAGATAAATAGTGCATAAATAAGTATTTGGTACACCAGTTTCTTAAGCAGAATTCCTATCGAAACCACCTATTCCAACTCAAATACTCTAGTAATCTACACTGCAAAATTAACAATATAAATAAGGTTGAAAACTGATAGCTATAATACTTGGAATACTTGACTCTAAATAATATATAGTAACTACAAAAAGCAGGGTTATGTACATAAAAACAAGCAACAATATACAAGATTTTTAAAAATTATGTCTTTTATCTCACTTCCACTCATCCCGACAAGAAATTAAAATCATCCCTATGTCCCAGTCCTGTTCCCCTCCTGAAAACTGAGAAGCAATTCTCCCCAGAATTTACTTAGAGCTCAATATATATCTACAAGAGAGGCTTTTTCTTAAAATTGGTACATACCCAAGCAGTTCTTTTAACCCAAACAATCATAATAGAAAGTTACATATTCAATATTTCCCTGTATGTGCTCGGAACCAAACATGGAGGCAATGCTCTTATTAAGTCTGAAATCCTCTAGGATTTTTGACTGCTAAACAGAATTTCCTGCATTTCAACTCCTATTAGTTTCATATAGCCAAAGATTGTTTGATTTTAGCTGAACAACTTTTGGCTTGGTTTTGAGATCTTATGGGAGAATCTATACTGTATTTATTCAATTAAAGCTGAATGAATGTAGGCACTTGATTATCATCATCATTTATATGAGGGTCATATGAAATCAGTGCCATTTTTTTTTTGAAAATTAGCAGCCAGTCAGCTGTTGGAGAGACTGACTTAATAAATAACTTACTCTATGGTCTAAACAACAGCTGCTGTTAAGCACCAAGCAAGCCAAGAGAGACCTCTGGATAGATTTTAGATCTATCCATTTGTGACTCAGACTCATCTATTTAAATCAAAATGTGACATTAAGGAGACCATCAAACAAACACTTACAATAACTGGTAGAGGTGTAGTGATGAGGCAGTGGTTACTAAAAGGCACAGGCACAAATAGGATTATGATTTTTTTTAAAGAAAACAAAGACATAAGATTTTTTAAATATCAAAAAATATATTATTGACTAGAATTTCAAATCATGTGTACTTTAAAATGAGATAAATCTTCAAAGACAAGTGTAACTGAATAGGACTTGTACTATAGATTTTATAAATATGTCTACTCAATTTTCCCATTAATCACTGCTCATCTCTCATACTGACTAAATTAGTAAAAACAGACCATTGATAAATTGCAAAAACAGTATTACATAAACACTAAATTGTGGTTTCTGAATCACCTGTGTGTACAGTTTATGAGTGTAAGTTTCTGAGAAATCATGCAAGAGCTCATTATTATAGAACTTCCATAATAGTTTTATTTTGCTGTTAAAGTTGGAACACTTGTAAAAAAAATCATTCACTCAGCAAATATTTATCGAGCATGTAGTATAAACTACACACAAATACTATTGTCCCAAAAGATATTTTTCAAGGAAACTAATGACATAGTTTTGTACTTTGTTCTTAATGAATCCAGGTGATTGTGAGCATACATCCAAGTCACTGAGTATTAATCTATATGCCAAGGTGCTGAAGCAAGCCAAGATGGTTTCATTCAAACAACCAAAGAAAGGCTTAAGTTCACATATTTAGTATTTATTACATATTCCTACACATGCAGTATATAGCAATGTACACTCAGGTAGGTTCATTATTAAAACAACAGTTTGCATCTACATAGAATAACATCTTTTAAAAACCACTGAGGTCTGGCATTCCAACAGTGATTGCACTGTACAGAATAATGTTTCATGTTTGTGTGGTATTCTCCATTATTATTAACATTACTTATCTTTTTAGTTTTAGGAGAGACCCCATTCAATTTTGCAGATTCATAATGGACATTTCAGAATAGTTTTACACCAAATTTTCTAAGGTGGGGGTATCTGAATTAAGTAAAAATTAAATACATAGAACTGTGTTCCATAAATTCCCATCAAGGCTATTCACAGGGAAGCCTAAGATTGTAGAGCCACCTGGAAATTAGATGTTCAAACATCACCAACACCCAGACAAAATACCCTCATGCCTAATTTTTTTTTAGTTCAACTCAGTGTTTATTTTTTTATTTTCAAGCTTAAATTCAAAATTGCATTATTAGTCTCCTGTTTTTGGCTTTGCTCCTCTTAAGAGTCTATTTGCTAAACATATACAAAATAATCTGTGGAAAACAATAAAATTATTTATGTCATGTCTATGCTCAAAGCCCTCCAGACTCCAGACTCACAAGCAGTAGCCTTACCACCCAAGTCTTGATTGAAGTGTACTTAGACTTAGCATCACCCTTCCAGGCACACTATTTCTACCAAACCCTTGAACAGTCTGGGCCCACTCCATTCCCCAGAGCTTTTGACCTTGATATTTCCTCTTCCTGGATGGTATCTCTCTAAATAACCTGAACATTCTTCAGATCTTGAAAAGTCTTTACCTATGGTAATGGAAATATTCACCAAATAGTGCATATTTCTCTTCTCTCTCCACTTGTTTCCTGCCTTAGCAATAGGTTTTCTCTAACACACTTCTTATTTTCTAGTTTATTCTACTGTTTATGATTTATCTTTTATTTATCTTATTATCTTACAAATCAAACTGCACAGAGCAAGAATTTTTGCCTGCTTTATCACTGTTCTTCAGGGGCGAGCATACAATAGGTATTCAATAATTATTTGTAAGGAAAATAGAAAGAGGGAAGAAAGGAGACAGAGAGGCAGTGAATTAAGGGAGGAAAAAAATTTAAGATAATTTCTCTAATTTAGAACTCAATTCAGTCACCAAAAGTTAATGTTTCTGCCTCTGAACATGATGAAAATTGTCAATTAACCTTTAAATAATATCTTCAGACAATTGCCAACAGGACACACACACATATACACTAGCTTTCACTTACTGCAGAAAAAATAAAATCTCTTTTATCAAGTCCTATTGAATATTCCAATGTATATTATAGACCCACTTGTAGAAAAATTCCCATATAGAATAAACTTTCTATTAGTTTTTCCCATAAATTTCTTAGTTCTTTTCTTTTAATTTATCTATATATAAATTTCACATCATTGCAATCCCAGAGATTCATCTCCCTCACCCTCCCTAACATTCCTCCCCTTCCCCCTCTGTCCGAAGTTGTGTGCTTAGTTTGGTGCTTAGCTTGTTTTGACTTTTCCTCATGGCTTTTGTTTAATTTTCCCCTGTATCCCATATATTGGTGAAACCATTCAGTTTCTGTCTTTTTCATTTGTTTCTGCTAATATGATTTCTTCTAAGTACATTCATGTTATCATAAAATCAAATTTGTCATTTTTTAATTGATGAGTAGTATTCCATAGTGTATATATATCACATTTTTTTTTTCATACAGTCATCTGTTTTGGAGCATTTAGGTTGCTTCAAAGTCCTTGCAATTATAAATAGTGCTGCAGTAAACATCTGAGCACAGGTATCCCTTTGTACCTACATTGAGGTCTCTTTTGGGAAGATTCCCAAGAGAGCAATTGATGGGTCAAATAGTAGTGTCATTTTCATTAATTTGAGGGTCCTCCACACAGCTTTTTCATAGTGGTTGGGCCAGTTTACATTCCCACCAGCAGTGTAAGCGTGTTCCTTTCTGTCCATATCCTTGCTAGCACTTGTTACCCGTTCTTTAGATGTGGGCCATTCTTACTGGCATAAGGTGGTATCTCATTGTGGTTTTGACTTGCATTCCCCTGATTGCTAGTGATGTTGAGCAATTTTTCACATGTCTGTTGGCCATTTGCATTTCCTCTTTGGAGAAGTGTCTTTTTAGTTCTTCCCCCATTTTTTGATTGGACTTCTTGTTTTGCTTTTGTTTAGTTGTGTGAGTTGCTTGTGGATCTTCATTATTAAACCCTTATCATTCTTGTGGAGGGCAAAAATTTTTCCCATTTGGTTGGGCTTTTTTTTTTTTTTCTTGTCTCTTTAGCTATACAGAAGCTTTTTAGTCTAATCTGTTTATGTTTTACTTCATTTTTTTTGCTCTCTGTGGATGTTTCCAGAAAGGGATTTCTGTATTGTAATTCATGGAGAGTTTTCCCCAAGTTTCCCCTATTTATGTTACGGTTTTGGGTCTGACATCTAAATGTTTTATTCATTTTTAATTGATTTTTGTACACGGTGTGAGGAAGTTGTCTTGGTCCATTTTTTTGCATGTCTTAGTCCAATTTTCCCAGCACCATTTATTGAAGAGGCTATCTCTGTTCCAATGTAAGTTTTTTACTCCATTGTCAAAGATTGGTTGACTATATATGTGTGGTTTTATTTCAGGGCACTCAATTCTGTTCTATTGGTCTGACTGTCTGTTTTTATGACAGTATCAAGCTGTTTTAATTATATGGCTTTGCAGTATAGTTTGAAGTTTGGAATTGTAATACTTCTGTTTTTTTTTTTTTTTCCTGGTCAGGAGGCTTTTTGATATTCAAAGTCTTTTGTTATTCCATATGAATTTCAGTCATTTTTGTTCTATCACTTTAAAAAAATGTCATGAGATTTTTATTGGGATTGTATTGAATCTGTAGATTGCCTTTGATAGGATGGCCATTTTGATGATATTAATTCTTCCAATACATGAACAAGGAATGTCTTTCCATTTCCTTATGTCTTCTATGTCTTTTAGCAGTGTTCTAAAATTTTCTTTGTATAGTTCTTTCATGTGTTTCGTTAAGTTTATTCCCAGGTATTTAATTTTTTTGTGTGGTGCGATGATAAATAGGATATTTTTTTTATTTCTTCTTCTATTTGACTTATTTTCTATTAGTTTTTCCCATAAATTTCTATTAGTTATTTTTGTATTAGTCATCAGAAAATAAGTATATATTACATGTAAAATGGTTGGGAGAGGGGAATTGGGATTAGTCAAAATGTACATATTGCCAGCTTGAAGTGAAATAGTTTAGGGATGTAACACACCATAAGATGTCTACAACTGTTACTGCTGTGTGAAATATAAATGTCTTTGAGAGAGTAAATCCTGAGTATTCTCATCACAAGCAGAAAAATTTTCCTTTATCTATCTTTTCTTTTTATATTATCTTTATAGAAGGTAGATGCTGGGTTAAACTATTATAACTAATTCACAATATATGAATTCAAATCATCATACTGTGCTTTTTAATTTATACAGTGATGTATGTGAATACATCAATTAACCTAGAAAAACAAACCAAAATGAATCTTAATTTTATACATAAGTACCAGACCTGTTATTTTATATACCTAATAGTACTCTGATATGTTAAATCTCATTTGTCACATTTCAAGTAAGGTTAAAGGTGATTCTCTGGTTTATCCCCTACTGTTCTTATAAATTATTTTAGTTTTTCTTCTGTGTCTAACCTCATGTACTCCCAGAAGATATTCAGATACCTCTGCTCTGACAAGCACTTGAAAATTGATAATGTCAGAACAACTGCTAATTCTTTCACTTTTGCATATCACAATTTTTCCCATCTGACTATTAAAGGTCAAATTTTCAGCTAGCCTTCAAACACACAAAGAATTGGTATTTATGACATGTAGAATGCTCCCACACAAATTCAGACTCTTCAAGAAAGAATACAGGAGCATACATTCTATATATTACAAACAGCTTTATAACATAAATATATGATATATTTGTTATGATTTATTAAATAATAAAGCAATTATTTGTTCTTTAAATTACAAAAGATGTTGGAAGCAGCATTTCTGAAATAATCATGAGCCTTATCTTTAAGGTAAATTCTTTTTTATTATTAACATCTTTACATAAGAAATTTTTGTAAAGGTAAAGCGGGACTCTAAGTCATAGAAGTCCCAAATGACAAAACTGTAGGTCATACTCAGTTCTTTCTTTAAGCTCATGGCAGTAATTTTATTACCAC
Source organism: Uropsilus gracilis (assembly GCA_004024945.1). Classification (NCBI taxonomy): domain Eukaryota; kingdom Metazoa; phylum Chordata; class Mammalia; order Eulipotyphla; family Talpidae; genus Uropsilus; species Uropsilus gracilis. The sequence continues at coordinate 91,650 of PVHY01000364.1, read as the reverse complement.
AAATGACAAGATTTTCTGCTCCCCTCAACAATTTTCCAAAATTATCAAGCATAATTTATAGGAAAACTACAGACCATAAATGGAGAAGTGAGGCTTGTGAGGGCTGGTCACAGAGTTTAGAGTAGAATAGAATTCAAAATATGTTTATTTGAGTGTATCACATTCTTACAACTCCCAAAACAAAGAAAATCTCTGGGGCAATGCTGCCCTCCACTTATTTGTTTTTAGATCCTTGTTTATTTTCTCCATTTCCTTTTGGTGGAATTTCAGAAATAGCCTCAGTAGAAGGCTAAGACAATCGGAAAGGGAACAAACCTCTATTCACTTCCTACCTCACTCTAGGTCCTTATAATAATATGCTGAGTATTTAAACTCTTCACTTGTAACATGCAAATACACCTTTGACTTAGTTGTATGATAAAAATGTATACAAATCATCAGTTGAAAACTTAAAATTTCATTTCACAGGAAATATAGTTATTTAACCATTTCATTCTTTGACATGCTTATAGTACCTACAGAGTACCTGGTTTCCTTCAGCTATGAAAATAGGTAACACGAATTTGACATAAAATACCTTTTGGACCTTAATTTCATAAGACATCTATCAAAAGTAAAGTTCAATAATTTCACAAAGACTTAGGAGCATCTGAAATAAACAATGTACTTTTCTATATCCTGAAGGAGTGGGAGAACCAAATATGAACAAATCTATCCATCTTTTCAATGAATTATTCATAGTAATAATAACACCGAACAACTACAGCAATGTTAAAACTTAATTAAAATCAAGACCCTAAAGTTGTATCAAAAAAAAAAAAAAGGAAGATATAGATTACACTGAGAGGATAACAAAACATATTTAAGGGAAGAGGCAGGACTGATGTGGAAATCGATGCAACAGGTAAATATTTTCCAAGTAAAATTATGGGCATAGCATTAGCGAAGTGTGGTAGCAGAAAGACAAAAAGATATCTTTGGAGAAGGCAGATATCTAGTTATGTGATGTATCAATAACTAGAAGGAGAAAGTTTATCATGAGCACTTCTAGAAACATGCCAGGGACACAGAGCCAGAATCAAGATCAGGTTTCAAGCCTGGTATTCTAAACTCAGAGTCTGTTTCCCTAACTATTGTACTCTACAACACTACATTAGTTTATATTGCTGCTATAACAAATCACCACCAATTTAGGAGCTGAAACAGTGCAAATTTATTGTCATATAATTTGGGAGTCAAAAATTCAAAGTGGGCCTCACTTTGCTAAAAAAGGGTTTCTGGACAATGAATGGGTTCTAAGGAAGAATTCACTTCTTTGCCTTTTCTAAGGTCTAGAGGTCATATTCAATTTTTGCTTCAAGAGTCCCTTCATCATCAAAACCATCAGTCTAGCTATCATGTTCAAGTCCCTCTTGACTCTCACTCTGCTGCCTACTCTCATTTGTAACAGAGGTCCTTCAGAGCACACTGAGCACTAATTTTGGATAGTCTTTTCATCTCAAGACAGCTGGGTAACACACAGACTTCCTTCTGCAAATTTTCTTCTCCTTAGCCGTGTGCCTTGACATACCACAGGCTTTAGGGAATAGCATGTAAACATCTTGGGAAGGGTATATTCTACCAAGTGCAAACTAAACATAGAGTTTGGATAGAAGAAAATGAGAGGACATGGAAGATAGAAAGCAAGGCTAAGGAAGGCCATGAAATACTAATGAATGTATTTTTTAATGTAAGCAATAAGAATGACCCTCAGTATTATCAGAGTTTCACTTTAGAAGTTTACTCATTCAGACAGTAGTGTATACTATTAATTGAAAGATTAGTTGAGATGAGATGATTGGCAAAAGATTCTATTAGGAATCAGAAGATTAAGCTGAGCCCCCTTGAGAAATTTCCCATAATAGCCCATGACCAATTTATGATTGTTGACAGTCGAAAGTCTGATCCATTCTTATCCCTAATCAATGCATGAGGAGAATCTGAGTGGCATGGTATTAGACCCAATTTGAATAACTGTTCTCTTAGATGTTCTTATCCAAAATTATCACAAGGATTTGGAAACTGGTGTGAAAAATTGCATTCCTAGTCTTCTGGAAACCTTTTCCAATTCAACTGTGTATCACATAACACAATTTTTTTGTATCTTATTGGGGTAATTAGAAGCATTGTCAAAATAAATAGTTTGTTAGGGTTATGGATGAATCTCATTCCATAAAAATCAATTCACTGATATCAGAGGCATATCAGTGTACTTCTGAAGCACAGGCATGATGACAGGGAAATACTGTGGAGTCCTTTGCAGGTCAGATTAATCTGAAGACAATTCAGGTCACATAGCAAACTGCTCACAGTCAAAGGTTTCACTAGTACCACAGGCTAAACACCACTTCCCAGTTCCATCAAAACTGCATAGGGAAGAATAAAAGACCAAGGCCAAGAGAACATCATTCATGGCCTTGTCAAGCACGATGGACCATGAAAGTTGCCAACATGGCATCCATTTCCAAACAAATTGAAGGTTTACAGATTGGAGATAATGCCTAATCTCCAACAGAATTGCATTACTTCAGTGTGTTTCAGTATAAGATCTTTAAAAAATAGTTCCATCAATTTCTTCTGTTAATAACATAGGACAATGGCAGAGAGATAAACTTAATAACTAGCCTCTCTGAGAAATTAGTAGGTCTACAAATGAAGTCCTAAAAGGATAAACAAGACAACAAGTATTCAGGTACCTGAATAACAACATTAACATAAAATTCCCTAGGACATGCAATGATATGAATATAATCACCTTTATAAATGAAGTCACCAACTAGAGAAGTAAAGAAATACGTATTTGAAATGCATTGTATCTACCATACACATGTGGAAAATATGATATGAATGGTTTTTTTTCAGAGTTGGAAAAAGAAAACAGATTCTGATTTAAAATTTATTTCTCTCCTGAAAGTACATGAGTCAATGGGATATGATAGCTTCTAGTGAAACTATAGCAGTATTTATTTCTCTAGACAATAGTTATTACTACAAGGGTGCAAAAAAATCTTTTAAAAAATTCTAGCTTAAAAAATAAATTTGCACTGACTAGAAAGCTTATCAGAATGATTTCAGGTACACAAAAATACTATAGGCATTCAATCTTATAATTAAAACGTCCTTCCAATCACTAGCAAATATAGTTACTTCTTTATAACAGCTATGAGAAAGTTGACAAAAGCCCACAAGTTTTTAGAGTAATGTGTTGAGTTAATATACATCCACTTTGTACCATAATGGTACAGAGGCTACATGCTATCAAATGGCAAATGATCGTTCCAGTGAACAATGCACAGCAAAAGTCTATCTCCTGCAGAAAGTAAGACAAATCACCTTTATTACTACCTGCTCTTTCAAGTAAACAAGTGACTGAAATAACTCATTTTCTTAGGATAGATCAATTGGATTTAATAGTCTTAAAAGGACAAGATAATACCCTTCTTACTTTAACATTGTTTTCAGATGGCTGGGACTGCACAAGACAGAGGAGCAAATAGTCAGCAAATAGCAGAAAGAAAGTCCAGCAACAAAGAGGGTTTTGTTTGACTTAATAGCTTACAAAGCACACTTTTTGAGTTCAGTCATTCTTGACCAGCAAACAAAAGCCATGCTAACAGGTTATGGGAATGCTTATGCACTCAACCGCTGCTTTATGCTCTATAAACTGCATCTTCTATAATGGTTGCTTCACGAAAGAATTTTCTCGAGGAGGGGAAGAGTAGGGTTACTGCTGTCCTTTATTTTTAAGAGAAAGATGGCAAAGACAGAAAACCCTTAGCATTTAAAGCTTAAAATATTCATCTAAGACCTAAAGTAGATGACAGAGAACATTCAGGAATGCTTAAATTCAGACATCATTGGCATAAAGATACATGTTTATATTAAAAAGACCATATTGCTATAAAACATTTATAAGCAAGAAAAATGTCTCAACAAATAAGCAAGCAGCAATGCAGGGCTACATATGGATTATTCAGTAGCAAAATAAGTAAATGTGGAGGGACAGCATAGTCTGGCAGTAGCTTCTTCAAGTTTTCAAATTAGTCCCTGATTTTTAGTAACTGTGCTGTTCAATTTATAGGAATAGAAGGGAGGCCAAACTTAAAATCATTATAGAATCTATCACAGCATAAAAAAAGGTTTTTTTAACTAATTTAATTACTGACTAAATGCTTATATTTTTAATTAACTGGAAGTATAATTATTCATAATATCCATCTCCTTGTTATTAAAATTACTCATTAGTTGCTTTGACTTTGCCTCCATCACATCTAAATTAATATTTAGTTCCCTGAGAATGAAACCATTTTATGTACATTGAACTGGACCTGGAAAAAAAGGTAGTTTAGGTTTTTCTTTTGGAGTATTTTATAGAACTCAACTAGGTTTAATGAAAAATGTTTAGGACATACAAACTACAAAATTTGTCTAATATAAGGGACATTAATGAAATCATTTAATGTAGCCTCAATAAGATAGTACTCAGAACCATTAGGGGAAAAAACTATAAAATATCAGATAGGTGATTACCTGCTTTTTAAGGCAATGTAGAGGGCACTCAGCATACCACATGATATTTACCATCTAGACAATTTTTTTTTCTCAACAGCCTCCCTAATTTTTCAGCTTAAGCCCATTTATTCCTTCTCTGGCCTTTGGAAAAAATAGAGAATGATTGCAAAATTACTGCTATCTTACAAAATAGCAACTCCAGATAGTTATTAAATCTTCCCTTTAGCTCAAGACAAATAACACCAGGGCCTTCTGCTTTCTGTGCACAAATCTTCAATCACTTTAGAGACTCTACTCTAAAACTAAGGTCCCTATTTTTCTAAATTTCAAAGGCTGAAACCAACTATACCCCCCCAAAAAAAAAGTTTCAGTGGAGGATAAGTACACCTAATTTCATGAAACATAAAGCAGGAGATGCCGTGCATCATGTATAATGACAACTTAATGGAATCCGAAGGTATGGAGTAGAGTGAAGGGAGAAATAAAGGAGCTTTAGTTTCTATGTACATTCCACGTGCATGAGTAAAAAATAAAGCCCTGTAATTTTCAGTCACTAAAGACAATCTCTTTCTTCTTTAAAGATGCCTAAAAGGATAAACAGGTAGCGCTTGGTGTCAGAACAAGCTCTCATTTGAATCTAGTGTAAGAGATTTAAAAAAAAAAATTAAAAAGATTGTGAATAAGATTCAGTTCTGTGCTATGATGTATCCCAGTGTTGTGGTTCTAGGGAATGACTAAAGTCCAGAACTGGGAAGTCAGTAAAGTTCCAGTAAAATTATCTACTTATCAACTAGATAGTGTTCACAGAGCAGGTTCCTCTCCTTCATGAGCTACCCGGAGTCACCAATAGCATTTACACGGATTAGGATAGTCTGGTAATAAACCAATTCCCAATTCTAGAGTGAGTGGCTCTAATTGTTCTGCCTCCTCCCAGGTGCCTATAGCATGGTGTGTTAGGTCTCTCCTACACAAACTGGACGTCACTGTTCAGAGATACCATTCAGGGTAGATAATGGATTTGACCAACACAGCAAAGAGGAAGCTGTCAGATTAAAAAAAAAAAAAGTGTCTCTAAAACAGAGTAGACACAGGAAACATTGCCTTTATAGATCCAGTTCCTTTGAAATGTATATTCTCTGGGAAATGTCTTTGAAACTTCTCATAACTAAGGACCAGGGGTGCTTATTCATCAAAGAAAATAAAGCAGGGCATGGGGAATTCTACCAGGTAAAGAATCCTGTTATATTGCATAGCTCTTGTAAATGTTTGATTTCTGCTTTTATTAACTATAAAATTCAATTACTTACAAAAATACTTAACATGCTTTTAATGAATGTACTTATTTTCACATGAAGTTAAAGGATTGATTTTTTTCTTGCTCAGAAATTCTTTATTTATACAGTAATTTTAGTACTCTTTCCCTGTGATACCAGTCCCTGAATTCACAAGATGATAATTTTTTAGTTAAATATGCCTCACACACTAAATACATATCAGGTTTAAAATGTTCATAATTTACAATTTGAGAATATTAAGAATTATTAACAATTACTTTTTAAAAGAATGATTTCCTCTGAAGTATTCCTTCCTATAATGTGACTCTACTGTCTTTGTCTGATCAATTCTTGCTAAATCTCAGAAGTATCAAAATGTCTCAAATTCTTGTACTAAGCTTTAAAAATATTAACTGGTTTATATATTTTTCTCTAGTTCAAACAAAGAACTCATGCTACTTCATGTATCTTCATTATAGATCACTCTATGTCTGAAGATGAATAAAACACAATAAAGTCAATCACAGAATAATAATTTTAAAAAGCCAAGTAATCCTGAGAATCAATTTCATTTCTCAGATCTTAAAAATGGTAATTATCAAGGAGAAAAACAAAGATTGAAGAGGAAGTTCCCACCAATAGAAGCATCCTGTCCTTCCATCTTCCATGTATGTTTAAATACTAGTAAAACCTAAAAGAAAATTCAAACTTATAGAACAGATAAAATTAAAAAGCCTATGAAAATAAAATTATTCTCAGAAACCTATTTTAGAAATGGCTGACCATTCAGAAAACAATGGGGTGTTTTTAAACAATTAAATAAACTATTATAAGTAAAAAGATATATTTGTACTCACTAAAGTACACACTGAGATAATTATATGTTTTAGAAAATTCAGATAAGAACATTCTAGGTTTCTTTTTGCTCTCCCTTCAATTGTGGCCCAGGGAGTCCTACTTTCTGTATCTCTTTTTCCCTATATCTGTTCTTCTAAATAAATTTGCCTCTTTTAAATTGAAAAAAGAAAAATATTGCATTACAATTCCATTAAGGTAAAAATGCAGGTTTATTTTAATGCAAATGATTTTATTTTTAAGTCTATGTGTCATTTTGAATAAATTTTTATGGCTAGCCTTTTTTTTTCAATTGAGGCAGTGTTGATTTACACCTTAGATGACTCAAGGTATATGTTTGCCCCTCTTGTATGTGCACCACAAGTAGGGCACCCACAGTCCTACAACAGAGCCCATTTTGCCCTTTCCTCACATTGTTTTCTCCTCTCTTCCTCTGAGAGCATCAGGTTTTATAGTCAGATTTCTAGTGTGCATTTAAAATTCATGACCTCCCAGCATCCTTTCTCTTTTATTAAATTATATATACCCAAATTCTAGGCATCTTAATATAAATCATCATCTTATAATGTTCAAAGGTTTTCACTTTATTTCAAATGAAGTAAATCCTCCCAGAACATACCATTTGGGTGACATTAAGTCATGCTATTTTTCTACTTTCCATTTCCAAGATATGAATATGTTTAATGATAAAGCCTCTACTCTTGAGATTCTTTACATGTCTATATTAAACCACCTAAATCTGTTCAATTATTGAAAATTATTAAAATTTGAATTTTTAAAGCGAGCTACTTCATTACATATGTATGAATATTTTTATATTCTATAAAAAGCCAGGCATACCAATATAAGTTGCACTCTTTTCTGATACCCCAAGTCCAAAGCACCTTTCAGATTTTATCAGAGTTGGAAAACAGAATTTCCCTTTTCATAGCTCAGAAAACTCCCATTTTCTGTCATTGATGCCACATTGCTCACATTTTGCCCAACTGAATGATTTAGTGGAACCTATAAATGTTAGGTCTTTCTCAGCTACATTATTGTTTCTCCTTCCTACACAATATCGTATGACCTTTTGCTGAAGAAAAAAAAAATCAAGAGAAGAAAATTTCAGTCCCTTTAAAGCTATCTTTTCATGAGCTTGCACAACCATAAAGTCCCATACACAGTCGGAAATGGAGATTTAAAAGTGTTGCTCGATAAATGCAAGTTTTGTTATCTTGAAGAAAGATTATGTTCCCAATGCTAATTTGACAAAATTTAATTATGATGAAAAGACTTTAAACCAAGACTGTTCTTAGTGACTGACACTACTTTTAAAATGATATTTTTTTTCTAGACTTTTCTTTTCTGGAGAGGAAGGGTTAGATTTAGCCTATTCATTTAGTTTATTCATCCAAACCTATCCGAGGTCAATCCAAATGTCACTTTATACTTTAATGTCAGGTGAGAAATGGCTATTTCATTTGGTTAATTTATAAAATTTTCCAACATAGATATCTGAGAGGGGACACTCAAGTGTGTTAACAGATTAATTTGTACTATTCAAATACAATTTTTTCCTCTTCATCATATATCTACTTTTCATTAATTTGAACTATCTTAGCCACTAGAACATAAATCTTTGAAATTGTTGTTGATTTTACTCTGAAACTGGAGTATTATTCCTTCACCAATTACATGCAACTGGCTCTGGAGTTAAGAAAATTCTGAAGTTTTCAGCAAAGTTGAGGAAAAGTTCATGTCCATGCTCTTCCTGTTTCTATTTATGATGGTTAAATTATATGTGACAACTTGATTGGGTTAAAGGATGCCCAGAGAGCTGTTAAAACATTTCTGGATGTGTCTGTGAGGCTGTTTCTGGGAGAGATTAGCATTTGAATCACTATACTGAGTAATGCAGGTGAGCACTGACTACTATTCAGCAACTTGGTGAGTATTCACCAATCCTTTAATGATCCAAATAGAACAAAAAGGCAGAGGAAACATGACTTCTTATTTTGTTTCTTGCTCCTGTCCTCATACATCAGAGCCCCTGGTTTTCAGGCCATCAAGGACTCAATTAAATTATACTTCTGACTTCACTGGTTCTTTGGTTACAGAGGGCAGGGTGTGGTACCTCTGGGACCTCACAGGTACATAAAGCAATTCCTGTAATAAATCTTTTCACACATCTATATCTATATCTTATTGACTCTTTCTGGAAAACCTTGATTAATACACAGTTGTCACTCTCCCTGCCCTAGTTAGGACATCATTACTATTTGTCACAATGATTGTAACAGATTTCTCACAGTATGGCTGGGTTCTGTTTCTCCCTACTCCAATTTATTCTGCAAGCAACTGCTAGTTAAATGTCCCCATGACCCAACTTTGCAGCAATGCTCCCCTGATAATCAATCTTCAATTACTTCTAGTTGCCGACAAAGCACAGGCTTGGTTCCAAAGTTTTATTTGAACACCATCCGAAACTTGGCTTTCCTATCTTTCTAACTCTATCTTCCTGTACCACCAGGTAACTGAAACTTGCGCTTGTGAGAGATCATATTCCTGCCCCAGGAATCATTTAACGCTTTGCCTGAGTTAAGAACCTCAAGCTTCCCCAATGTGCTACTGACATATGGTAACGTAAGATAAGCAACATTTGCTACACATAATGTATTGTGATGTTGTAAGTATGGGTTTGGGATTTGCAAATCAAGAAGGTTAGCATTGCTACCACATAAATAGGAATTTTGAGTCCTTATAGTTACTGAAAAGTCAAATGCAAAAGGCATTTTGCTCGAGAAAAATGTATTAGCTACTACCTATGCTGTGTTTAAGGCCATGATTACAACTGGTATCCCACGAAGCCAACACTAATCTACATATGTGTGTTAAAAATTACCCAAAGGTGTGGAGATGGAACAGCTACCAAGGAGTGGTCAATGCCTCTTTCCTGTATCAATTTCACCAGGAACTCTTTCTAACCCACAGAGAGATCCCACTCAAAAGAGTTTACAGAGAGATGTGAGTCCTCTAGGATTATGGTAATAAACCCACATTATCACCTTGTTTTGCATTTCCCTGCTTTTCTTATGTCCCAGCTATCTATTGTTATCCCAGCAGAGTTATGCCAGAGTGATATTAGGATATAGATAAAGTTTCTGTCCTCATGGAACTCTCAATAAGAAAGACAGCTGTATAACCAATTGGTTTGAATGTGATATGTAATATGGTTTATATGAAACTCAAATAACTGTAGAGACATAAATGACGGAATAATTCATTTGTTGGATTACAGCAGTAAGCGGGGATCAAAACAGGGTTGAGATATGAGGAGTTATGTAAACCAGCCTTTAAAGATTAGGTAGAGTTGACCTGAGTAGAGATCTAGATGATCAAAACCCATTCAATATTCTGAATGCAGAGCAGAGTAGGTGGAAAGATTTGGAGATGATACTGAAGATGTGGGATTAGGGTTATATACAACTTGCTAAAGAGAGTGCGAGTTTCATTTCTAGATACTGAGAACCATTAACTTACTCACAAGCAGAAATATAAATTAATTTTATATTTCTTTGGAAAGGAAATCCTGGAGATGGCTGCAGAGGCAGGACTAATGGTACTAAGAAGCAGAAGGATGAGGCCAATGTGAGGAATGGAAAGTTGAAGATTCAGCCTAAATGACAACATAATTGGAGTTCAGAGAACAAAACCTACAGGCATTTACAATGTCAATATGAATATCAAAGGTCCAGAATTAAAAGGCAAAAAGTGCTCAGATGAGCTATTAATACCTGCCAATATCTACACTAGTCTACTAGAATATGATCAATATATTCTATGAGAAGAATATGTTGGAATGGAGTAACTTATGTAATGGCCATCCTGCTAAACTCTTTATGTACAATATTTCTGAATGTTTGCATAGCCCCATGACTGAAAAGGGAAATGGGGCCAGTTCACATGTAAATTGTCAAGTGAGACCCAATTCTGTTACATTTCAAAGCAAATCAGGGTGAGGGGCATAACTTGCCTCATTTACCATAGTGTAATTTCCATAGCTCCCCACGGACAATTTCGAGCCACAATCAAGATCTCACAGAATTCAGAGTTGGGAAGAGATATGCAGTTACTTGGCATAAGCCAGTGGGAGCAGACCCATGTTCTACCAGAGAGGACATCCAAAACATATTGTTAGGTAGTATATAAAGCAGAGGCCAGAAAACTATGGTGCATGGGCCAAGTCAGTTAGCATCTGTTTTTGCAAATAAAGAATTTTAGGAATGCAGCACGCCCTTATGTTTATGTATTGTCTATGGCTATTTTCATGCTACAATGGCTGAGCTGAAGAGAGACTCTTTGGCTCCCTAAAGGCTAAAATATTTACTACCTGGACCTTTATAGGAAATATTTGCTAACCCCTGCTGCAAAATGCAAGATAGGCAAAACCTGCCTCTGCTATTACAAGTCAGGGTAGGTACCGAGAGAGGTAAAGGTGTCAAAGAAGAGTGACTACAGAGGAGCACACAGAATTCTGGGCTACCAGAAATGTGCTTTTTCTTTGTCACAGTGTGGGTCTAGAGAAAATATATCAAGTTTACAATTAGGAGCTCTGAATCTTTCTATATACAAACTTCATTTCAATACAGAAAAAATTTTACACGCAGGAGCTGAACGTGTGCACCTCCTTTGACTACAACCCTGCCTGTCAATATTTTTCTTTCTTTTTTTTTTAATTGAATTTTTAAATTATTTTTTCCTCGGAGTTCACAGATGATATGGTAGTGGGAGAACTATGGGGTCAACATTTTTTTTGGTAAGATGAAATGAAAGGAACTGTCACTCCAGGGTTCTTCCATTTACCAGGTCTCATTCCAGATTAGAGAGGGTATTCCTTTAGTCCCAAATTCATACCATCTGTCAGCTGTCAGGACAGTGCACAGAACTGGCTCTAGTGGCTGGCTTATCTATTACCTGATGGTAACACACATGAACCATGGGAGGCTGGTGAAGCACACGAGGAGGTCAAGTGAGTCTTGTCAAAGGGTCAGCATCTAGTACCCGTGACCTCCAAGACAGGCCCAGAAACATGTGGTATGTGTAGAAGATAAAGAGGAGGTAAAAGCCCTCATAATACAACATTCCAAAAATTTTTTAGCAAATAATGAATTCTTATGTTTACTGTTCCACTAAATCTTCAATATTCTTTCTAGAAAAGGAATACCCAAAGGCTTTGACAAGGCCAGCACTGATGTGATATAATGTTGGTTCTTAGAGTCAACAAACATCCTCAGATATATGAGAGTAGTTTCCTTCAAATATTTTTTAAATAAATATGCCATGGAAAGACCCTGCTTCACTCTAGTGAGTGAATCACTAAAACAACAGACAAGCATTTATATCTGAATATAGATTACTATTAATTAAAATATTTTATAAAAATTCTGGGAGTTCCTGAGGAGTAGTCTAGAAATAAAAAGAGTTATATTTTGCCTTGGATTTAAAAAAATACAGTTGAACAATACACTGGACTTTTTTCCAAGTATGCCTCAACATAGAAAGCAGAAATTCTGCTGATAGTCCTTTCTTTGCCATCAAAACAATTGAACAGATTATAACTGAATGTGAGAGGAAGACTGAAGTAGAGGCAAGTCCTTACTCTGATTAAGCTGAAATTGCAGTTTCTATCAAGGTAACTAATGTCATGGTCACAAAAAGAAAGCTTATAGTATATAACATCATTGTAAACCCTAAAGTTCTCCCAACACCATGTACCCATGAACCATCATCCTGATCCCTTATGTTCATCCACTCCCTGATTTCACCCATCTTCCTTCCCACTCCTTTGCAGTATGCTTTAGTTGAGATCTAGAAAGATGGTAGATACAGTAACAGTCCTATTTAGAAATTAGCAATTAGAACTTCATTGAGGATTAATGATCAATTAGGGTTTCTCAAACACCTTGAACTTTGGGACTTAAATCATCTGCTTGGTTGTCCCCATCAAATAAATAAATAGCAAAATGGCTATAAAAAAAGGAAAGTTCACCCTTGTCACACTTGTGAACATTTCCCCTGGGTGAAAAACTGCTATAAGCCACATGCAGAAATGTGCTTCCTCAGTGTTGCTGAGGAAGACCTTGGATTTAACATGGTATAGGGTAAATGAGTTAGTTTTTTTCTTCCATTGGTCTGTACAATTAACACTGTGGTTTGTGTCTTCCCTATGATTGTATACACACCTTGCCCAGTGAGTGTGTGCACGTGTAAGTGTGCACACCTGAGCGTAGGAAAGAGGGAATAAAGGGGCACAGGGAGCAATTGAGTGAGCAGGAGAGCACCAGAGACAGCTTGAGACAATGTGAGAGAGGGAGAGAGCCCAGAGAAAGAATGTGAAGATTCCTGGGAGAGTTCGGAGACTCACATACTTCCCAGTATCCCCCACCCCGACCCTATTTTCGTCCCTCCCCTGCCCTGCCTGGGGTATCAATAAAGGACTTAGGCAGACTGGTGAGACCGGTGGCTATCTACTACATTTGGTGTCACGAACAGGCTGCTTATACTACACTTGGCGATGAGGACTGGTTACACTACACACAGATATGGAGTTAAGGCATAAAAGAGCCTGGTACTTTGTCAGAAGGTCTGGCTAACTACAGCTCAAACAAATTACCAGGTTTGTTTGGTTCATGCCACTTTCTTCCACTAATCTGCTGTCAAAATATTATTCAGTCCCTCTCTGACAAAAGGAAATTACTTCCCAGATAAAGGGCTAAATAGGAAAGGTAATAAATAACGTGCCAGTACAAAATCATATTCTGCCCACAGTCATGAACTTGAGGGTACACATCTGAATGTGACAGATTACCCAAGTGGAGTATAATGAGCTCTGAAGAATATTTGTCTTGGAAAAGTTGATATCCAAAGATGTTTAGAATGTATTTTTATTTCCATAAAATTTTGGCATTGGGCTTTGCAACCGCAATTTCCAATATGAGAAGTGAAGTGACGCTTTCAATGGTTACTATTTACTTAATAGTCATCTGCTTGTCCTCTTAATTGACAACACATGTGGTTAGTGTCCCACTGTGCAGAAGAAAACGTGGCCTTAAAGCAGAAAATCAAAACTATGGGGAAATCATACAATGCCATCCAATATGCCAAGCAAATAAAAACAAATGAAAGAAGTTGAAAACAAATCTTTAAAAATGTTGTTTAAAAATGTTTATATTAGTGTTTTTTTATATTAGTATCTTTTAAAATGATGTTTATATTAGTTTTTTTTAATGAGATTTGGAACCTTGGCAGAAGAACCATCTTGGTAACTCTAGTTGACTGACTGTATGACCTTGGTATAGAAAACACAGCAAGAAGGCAAGGTGCCTATGTGCCAAGAGAAAGAGAATAGGGTGAGAGGAAAAAAAAAGGAAGCATGTGAAAAAAAAATTTTGGAAGAACTTAAAGAAACAAATCAGAAGAATAACAGTGCTAATTGACCTGGAATCTGTTATTTTGTCACTGTTTTTTGTTAAAATAGCAAAAACTCTGCTGTCATGAAGCTATGAACCAGGAGCTATGTTAACACCAGACCCACCGAGATTGATAGGTTATTTCAATAGCACATGATGCGTACTATCAAAAATTTGTTTGCACAGCCACGCACGTACTTCAGGCAGGAAGTTTGTGTTAGATTTCTTTATTTAAATTAGATATATACACAGGCACCACAACTCCCCAAATTAGAAGGTATTTCCTGTTTTGAAATTAAATCACATCAAGTCCCAAATTTTTCATCCTTGAGGTTTCAGTGATTTTATTTATGTGGGTGTGTGGATCTTAATCAAGGTTTAGCCAGAGAAATTAGGAACTTGCAGGAAAGCCTGAAAAGGCTTTGCATGGCAGGAAAAGAGTGACTATAGAAACAAATCTACCTTCTCCTGCTGCAAATGGCCTGACTCTGCTGTGGGGCAGGCAGCAACAAAATTGATAAGCAGATGAGCGATTTTGGAACTCTGCAGAAAGTACTCTGAAAATATAGCTACTCCACTTGAAATCTATCAGATATATACAAGCTCAAATTTAGGGGATGCTGTTAGTTAATGACATCATAAAGCAACCCTTTCTCTTTCATAAAAAGATTTGCTATAGAGTTCCTTTAAGCAGAGAGCCCCCAGAACATTTAGAGCACATTTTTAAATGACGTACATGCACCCTCTAAATTATATATTAACTGTGAATTGTTGAACAATGTGCACCTGTAAAACAGCTGTTTGGCTGAAGCTTCAGGACAGTCATTACAACCCACTTGGCTCACAGACTGGGACCTGAGGCAAATGTGAGGCTGTTCAGAACATTCAGAAGCGAGCTGGAGGGAAAGATGCTGTGCTGGATGCTGCATAAAGAGACAGCGGGCCCATCCTCAAGACTTCTGAGGAGCCCACACTCAACTGACAGGAATATCTAGATGGCTGAGACTCCTTTGGTTTCACTTGAAGTATATCCTTCTTTAATTTTTCTAAAAGCCTTCTGTTTTCACCAGTTCAGCATTCTTCCCAAATGTGTTTAACTTGCTTTACAAAGTCCATGTAGGACTATGTGTGCTTTGGTGATGTGTGTGTGATGAACTAAGGGGCAGGAACCTCAGTCATACACAGTGTGGTAAACCAGTATCACCTCAATGAAAAAAAAAATCATTTTGGAAAAAGCTAATCAGATTGGCAGGGAAAACATAAAATTGTAAAAAAAAAAATAGGTCTCTGAGTCGGGCATGGTGGCTTATTGTGCCTGTAAGCTTCAGCCTATGAATCGGCTGGGGCTAGGGATCGTGGTTCGAGTCCCGCTCAGGGCAACAAATAGGGCAACAAACACAGCGAGACCTAGTCCCAAAAAATAGCTGGGTGTGGTGGCGCGTGCCTATAATCCCAGCTACTTGGGAAGCTGAGGCTGGGGATCACTTGAATCCGTGTATTCCGGGCAACGTGAGCCTGCGGTTCTACCGGCAAAAATAGCGAGACCTAGTCTCAAAAAAAAAAAAAAAGTTCTCTGCACCTATGCATCACAGAGCAATTATTTTTTCAGTCTCGCTGTGTATTTGTAACACACTCAGAATGCTAGAGACAAAAGAAATTCAGAGTAAAAATACCAGCTTCATTGTATTTCAGTGATAAGCAATCAACATACTCTAAGTGGGCAGATATTCCTTTTGATGGCCATGAATTATGATAAGACCTCAGTGCTAAAGACCTTATGGATGGTTTATATAGAGCTCCAGAGGAACAAAAACACCCCAGCTGTTTGGTTTATTTTGATTTTTTTTTAAAGAAAGGTTTCATCCTTTCTACATATCATTAAATGTTTCCTCTGAAATTCTAGTATTTCCAACTGAGATATATCATTCTCATTTAAACTTTACTTTAGTCAGCTTCTTAATGAAATACTCTTCCAAAGTGGAATTTTAGAATTTGGACCTAAAATGAATACAATGCTTCATATTTAAATAGCACTCAGGAAATTTGGAAAACTGAACATTTACTAAATAACAAAGAAAAATGGGAAAAAAAGAAGATGCTGGGAAATAAAGTTGTAAAAGGAAAAAAAAAAAAGGAAGAAATGAGGCTATGCTCTCTTGAGCCCTAACAGATGTCGAGAAGACTCACCCTCCAGTACAGAGCAGAAATTTTCCTTCTGGATTCTCCAAGCAGACAGAAGTACCCATGGAAATTTGGAGACATGGTGATTTCAGAACAACAGTTGTTAAAACAGATCTATCTTTAAAGTAAATTTAAGCAACTAAATAAGAATAGGCCAGGACATGAAATGAGTTTGGGAATACTAACACAAAATTGCAGTGGAAACTCTTCTCTCTCCCTTTTTCTCAGAGCTGTCACTTACAGGCAGTTGTAAGGTATCAGAGGCTGTGTTTAGAGGTTTGAAAGGAAAAGCAGGTTTGTGCTGTTTCTCTTCCTGATCCATCACCATGCACCAACCATTGCTTACACTCTGATTTTACCCAAGCAAAGAGAAGCTGATTCCAATTCTTTATTTGTTTACAGATGACTTCAAAGCCAGATGGACATAAATGTAGAAAAAAATTAGAAAATGAGTTTGAAAAAATTATTAAAAAAAAAAAAGACTGTCATCTAGTTGTTAGAAAGTTGAAAGAACAAACACCTACAAAGACACATAGATCTCTTTGACAGTCTATTTAACCTTTCACATTGCTGAAATAAAGCCTAGTTATTCCATGTAGAGAAGGCATTTCCAGAGAACTTCAGTCTGATGTTGATGATTCAAAATAGAAATCTGAGACTTTGACATAAATCAAGGTTTATGACCCCATTTGACTTTCCTTCTAGAAATGCTGTCCCCCTTAAGAGAGTGGATCCCATTATTGAAGTCTGAAAGGCTCCCACCCTTAGCCACTAGATTTCATTTGCTCTAGGAGAGAATAGATTACCAAGGTCCTGTCTATAGTAAAACCCAAGAGAGCCCAGCTTGCTCTCCTTTCTGGTCAGCTGAACCAAGTGGCATCTTTTATGTCCTCAAATACTTCATCCGAGAATAGCCTCCAAGTGTCCCCATGCTGTCAATGGGTTCTGTGTGTCCTTTACTTTTCTTCTGCTTACTTGTCTATTTTTCTAAATTTGTAATAAACTCAGATTGTTTGAGTAATCATGTTATTTCTAAAGGTACTAATACATGAAGATGAACATTTACTTCTTGATATAGAAAACCTAAGACCTATCATATGTTCATCCCTAATTATCCCCCCAGACTTAACTACTTATCATGAACTTGCAATTCAGTGACAACGGGCTGTCCATTATACCATGAAGGTAATACAACTTTTCATGATTCCCTGATACTATAAATTTATCTCTTTACATGAATTGCCTTTTATTTTCCCTTCATCATAAAGGTGTCATCAACCTTTCCAAACCATGTAAAATTGCAATTTGGTCTGGGAAACCTTCCTGCTCTTCTAGTTGATGTCACTCCCACCTCCCCACAATGCGTCCAACATGCATGCTCATAACCTGCCATGTCTCACTACAGTTCAGTGCCTTGTGCGGCATATCCTCAAGGTGAGGTTTATCTTTATTTTGATATTTTTCATTCTCATAATTCTATAGACCAACTGGAGTGTTTTAGGTACAATTACAAATTGAATGACTGAGTGTTTGACTACTAGATGAATGAATACCTGAGTGGCTTTTGCCAGGAACATCAGCTCCATGGTAAATCAAAGGGCAGATATATTTGGGGCTCAAACAATAGAAAGCAGGATAAGAAAAGAGATGGAAGAGTTGGGACAACATTCACACTCAAATTGCATATTACTCTTTAAGTCAAAAGCTCCCTGCTCACTTTTTAAGTCTCTCTTTCTAGATGACAGCAATCCAAATGTCAAGAACTCTCCCTGGTGTTGTTAGATATTTCAACAATCATCCTGTCTCATTATTATGTCACATTTCTCTAAGTGCCTCTAAAAAAGTCCACATACTGGTTGTTTTCTAATCTCACATAAAGGCCTTCAAAGGCCACATTTTCCAATGTCAGTGTTGGGAGTGGGGGAGGATATATTTAAGCAAGACTCACATTCCAAGTCTAGCCTCACAATCATTGGACCAGAGAAAAATACGGAAAGACATTCTGCATCTGTCTAGTTCCCCCATCTTAGATGCTCAAGAATGTGATACAATCCTATAATGACCTATTACACTTCTGCACAAAGATAAACACACTGCTCTAATAATTCTAAACATTCTATGCTGCCTGCTGATGTCTCTCACAAGGAGACAATACCTTCTCTTCTATTTTTTTTTTTTTTTTGCATAATTTACTCACAATACAGTATTGCAGACAAAAAAAACCTACATGTGAGTTTATGGCTAAAATATGGTTTAAAAGGTTATCTAACAAGATAATATTCATTCAGTATTTTTTCATTTGTGGCCACCTAGTCAGTATGGAATTGTAACTACCACAAAACTTGCCTGGGATGAGGATACTACCTTCAAATAGTGATATAATCTAACCTGATCCTTGGCTAAGATGAATAAAAATCAGTATATATCTTACACTTATTTTCTATCATGGGATTGGCAAATAGTCATAGTTTCCTAATATAAAGACTGCTATGTGAATAATTGCAATGTTGCTTCCTTAAAGTCACCTCTAGTAAAAAGAAAATAATAGAAAACAAAACCCTCAGGTAAAATTATATTTTCTGTTACCTTTTCTATCTCCAAAAATTCTCAGTTTACTTGTCTTAGTGCTATGTATGTTGAAAAACAAAGGAAATATCAACTTTACCACCCTGGTGTTGTTGCTTACTGGTTCTGCCTAATGTATCTATGTGGATGTGTTCCCCATGTGTATGGGGAACTCTCTAAATCTTGCCAGTAGTTATAATAAGTATACTGGTTAGTTGATAAATACTGGAACCAAATGGTCACTGAAAGACCTGTAGACGGCATGCTTTCTTGTTTCACCATTCAAAAAACTGCAGGCAGCTCCAAGACAATGAATGTTATTCCTCATCTAAGAACTATCCTACGGAGTCTGAGGAAAACCTGTTTTGGAAAGAACTCAATAGACTGAATAGAAAAATGAATTCATCCATTTGAGACTTCAACCACCAACTCCACAGTGGTCTCTTACTCTAAGGGGGGAATGGTCTGTGCAAACCAGGGATTATTGAAGTAAAATGTATTTTTTCATAAAAGATCACGATTAAGTACTCAGTTATTGTCCTTATTTTCAAAGCTGTCACTGCAAATCCCACTAGCTTAAGCAAAAATACTGAAGCAAACCAAAGCTTCTAATCCCTCACAGCAAAATCCTTACTATTTTGCAAGCAGTTCTATTAAACGGTTCACATGAGACCCACTTAAAACAGAACGGAGTGCTGTGCTGCACCACCAGATTAAAATTCACTGGTGTGGAGAGGCGACTTAAACACCCCATGCCTTCAACTTCCTTGTGGTTCCAGTAGAGCCACAACTAGCTTGACAGACTCTCCTGCCAGACCTGGGTGACCTTCTCTGGTGCTTTGATGTTAAATGTGGCTCACTGGTGTCACTGCTAGAAACTAAATGAGTTAACTGCATTGTCCAGAGCAGGTCCCCAAATTTCTATTCTATACAGCAGCAGTTTGCAGACCTCTAACTTTGCCCTGATTTTGAAACCACTTTCTGTCAACTTCCCAAAAAACATGGAGAAGTAATAGATAAGAAACACAACTTCATTGTCATATGGAAGAAGCCATTGTGGTATTATCTCTGTGTATGATAATAAAGTGGGTACGAGAAAACCACATCTGCCATCTGGGGAGTGCAGTGATTTTACTAGCTCTAACTCTTCACCTGTATGTATTTCAAGTAAACACACAGGCACCGACATTCATGCTATAAATGTTGGAACTGAACTATCAAGAAGTTACTGTCTTTACTAAAATCTGTTCAATAGAGCAAAAGAAATGTGGGCACAAGTTATCTATCATCGTTTTTATTTCCTCCAAATTACTTATACAGACTACCTGAGAGTTAAATACAGGTTTTGACACATGACAAGATTTTTCAAAATAGTTCTTTCAAATAACTTTGCTATTCTGAGAGATCATTTTCCATGTCTGCTTCAATGTATTAATCTATAAATAAATAACATTATCTGCCTAGGTTAACTAAGCCTCCTAAGGAATTAGGGGTCCCTATTTATCTTAAATATCAACATAATTGCCAGTCTGTCCATGAAATTTGAGGGAGTGGCTAAATTATTTATTGTTAACTAGCAGTAAGAGGAAACAACTAAAGATGAACTAATATTTTATACAGAAATACGACAGGGTTCACATCTCAGCTTTTGCTAGGGAAAATTTTTCAGTCATTTCAAGTAGAAATAAAGATAAGTATTACTCATCAATTAAAAATGACAAATTTGATGAATTCATAGACACCTGGATGTACCTAGAAGAATTCATTCTAGCAGAAACGAGCCAGATAGAAAGGGACAGAAACCAAATGGTTTCACTATTATATGGTCAACCAAATGAAACTACACAAGGGAAGAGAGGGGACAAGCTGGAGTGGGTGGGAAGGGGAGGTGATGGTGATGGGTGACCCCCAGGGACTGAAATGATATAAAAAAAATAATAATAAAGCAGATATTGGTAAAAAAAAAAAAGAAAGAAAGAAAGAATGATAAAGTTTCAGCATTGTCCCTAATGCCCTCATATTCTATTGATTGTCATAAGTTGTTTTTGTTTTTGTTTTTTTTTCAGTTATCTTTACTTGCCTCGGTATAACATTTAGGTAAAATGCTTTCTCTGCCTACATCAAATGATATTTATGGGGTTTAACATATATTGGGCAACAATGTCTAACCCTCAGAACAACATCACAGTAACCTAATGAGATGCTATGAATCATGTAACTGATGTTTACTCATATAGACTGCTTCTACAAACTCTCCTATCATGTTGAATGTAAATACATTCATATTTTCTTAAAGTAATCTGGCTATTACTCCAATTTTTCTCACAAAATAACTATAAAGTATATTATAATTGTTATGTGATATTTGTAGGTGGACTGCAGTGAAATATATCTGGTCACAAATATATGAAACTTTATCCTTTCTAAATACAGCTAGTACTCAATAACATACTTTCTGCTTAATGTTCGCAAATTACAGCTTCCTGTTCTAGAAAAATGAAGCACTAGACAGCTTATAAAATGACTCAAAAGGCTTCTCAAGTATAAACACCCTTAACAAATAGCATTTGGATGAATTAAAAATAAACAACAGTAAAATCTATCATATATAATGATCAATTTTCTTTTGAAATCCCTAAAAGCTCAAAATTAAGAGTTTAAGAGAACTTTGTATTGGAAAGGCTCAAAGGATTTTAACAACAGTTTTTTTTTTCAACCCTCAAAAATGTTTCATGCCATGTCTGTTAATAAGGAAATAGTTCAATGAGTCAGTGTCTGAGATTTCATTGCCTTGAAATCAATCCAAAATGGGAATTTCTGGCACTTTAGACCAACTTTATAAGCTTTAAAAACATGTTTTAGTTTTAGAATCATTAAACTGTATTTTGCCATTCAAGTCATTAAGCTTAGTCTCCTATATGCTTTCTGAAGCATCAGGTTTTTTTTATTTCCCCTTCATGAGAAGGCCCATTCCATATAATTAATTCATAAAGTGAATACAGTAGGACCTATTCAAAGCAAATGCTTCTAAGTTAACACACATGATGACTAGCAGAAGATCTTTTGCCCCTATACCTAGTATGAAAACTTGGAAAAGCATCAAGTAAATAGCTACCACTGCTGAGTCTACCTGCCTTTCCCTTCTAACACACAGCAGATATCCCTACCTCAAGGAGCAGCCTCAAAATGGATTTGTTATAATAAGCTATTAATTTTGCTAGCATATTGTCCCTCAGTGGGTAAGCACAGAATATGGTCTATGAAAAAGTCATGTCTTTGTGAATTACTCTCCAAATGCCTAGCTCATGAAGCCTAGTTAGCTCATGAAGCCTAGTTTCATGACTTCTGCTGTCTGGGCAATGATTTTAGCTAAGTTAGAAGCAGGTGTTCTCTGGGTGGAAAACCCGGACACAGTTGTTTTGACTGGCCTCCAGGCATGGGTACATAGGATTCTGCCCCTACTTCCCTAGTTTTATATCTCTGTGCAGAGCACGGACCCTACAAATAATAGTGTATGGTGGTGTTGCCAAGTTCCTTTAACCCTATTATAGCTAGAGTTTGAGTCACAGAGAATAATAAGCATGACAACTTCAGTTAGGAAAAAGAAGAGCTAAAACTAAATCATGCATTGTTTTTGTCTGGTTACATGGAATACATCATTTCAGTCTATTAACTACCTCAGAATATGCTCTATGAAAGTATCTTGTCTTTTTTTGGATTAATCTTCAAATTCCTAGTTCAGTTTTAGAGTTTTTCAGTAGGAGAGAGGTTCAGCCTTTACAGCTGAGGTTCTCAGTTCTGAGATGAAACCACCCTCTGAACCACCGACAGAAATGCAGATCCCCTGCGATTCCTTGTCTTTTACTGATGAAATATGAACCAACTTTTTCTATTTTAATTCATAAAAATAAGATGATTTCATAGAGATTACATCTTAAATAATGCTTTTTAAATTATAAAACTAGAAAGTTCTGATTTTTTAAAGAATCATACAAACTGAAGATGGGCACTGCAGCAATGTAAGAATAAATTTAATAAATAAAATAAAGTTAACATAAAAATACTTCAACAGAATGAACAGAATACACTCAGACATCTTAAATGATAAAGCATAATAATTTGGGGCACCAGGAAAACCTCATAGGTCAGGCAATGAGACTCAAGTATCTATAGGGACTTTGCAAGTAACATTAACTAGTTTGGTGTCATATGAAATAAAAGCAAGATGCAGGAATAATGAATAAACACGAGCACTGGGTCACAGATTGGAGTAAGCAGTAGAGGGATGAGGAGATATGTTACCAGTTATGAATTGAATGCTTATGTCCCCCTAGGATTCAACATGATGGGATTAGGTGAGGATTATGGGTGATGACTGAGCCATGAGGGAGTCTTCACAAAGGGGATTCATGGTCTTTTAAGAGGCCAGAAACTAGTGAGCTTTCTGTCATATGGGATCACAGCAAGAAGTCAGCCAGTTGTCAACTAGAGATCAAACCCTCTCCAGACCCTGAATCTGAAGATGTCTTGCTCTTGGCCTCCCCAGAACTGTAAATATTCATGTTTTATTCATCAATTTATATTTTTATTCTAGAAGCCTAAATGGATTAAGACACTACCTAAAAGTGGTAAACTCATAGCAACTATCAGCTCCAGTCATTCACAACTCTATGGGGATATCACTGTTGTAAATTATTTAGGTGTGTGTTTGGGGGTGGATAAAAAGGACAACTTATTTTCTCATTTGGAACGATTTGTCCCAAATCAACTTTTTGGAGTTAGAAAATGCAACAAGTATCTTTAAAACATAGGTTTTAAATACTAGAAGGCAGTTAACATGGCTCAGCCTGGTCTCTTCCTCTGCAGACTAAATATTACTACTTTTACAGTCTACCCACATCGGGGACCTCACCAGTCTAGTCATCCATTGGCAATTTCTAAATGTCAGTATTAAAATGTGTCTAGAATGGAATACAAGATCTGGTTGGAACACACAAGTATGTAAGTGCAAGTTTTAGAATTAGGCAGAAAGAGATCAGGTCTCTTTGCACAGAAGAAAATGTTCCAAACAAACATCTCCATAAGAAAGGAAAGGTAGATAAAACATATTTTGCTTCCCTTTTCAGAATTATTTTTGCTTTTTAATTGGGTAGATGAAGTGTCATCTCAATTGGTTAATTCATTTCCTTAAAACAATTCATTATTAATTATAGTCACTATTATTAGCTGTCTCCAGCTTTTCCAAGTTGCAGATGTTTTTACAGCAGGCTCTCAGTGAGATTGGCAGTTTAGAACATTCTCTGCCAGCAAGCTGCATTCCTTTTAGCAAGTGCCTACATGCAAGATAACGCCTTGCTATAATAAGGATTTTGTGCAAATGAAAATAAGCATGACATTGTAAATGCACATACAAGAGTAATTAACACTGAAGTGCCCATATAGGGTAGATTATTCTATTCACTTTTCTGGATAAGAACTCTACATATTACATTGATGGAAAAGCCAGCTTCAAACAATGCAGGGAATAATCACAAGATATTTATAGAGCCTAGGACTCTCTACTTACATTTCTCAATTTATACTCACAATGTAGTATAATAAATGCCCTATATTTACAAAGGTACTAAGTTTAAGTTTACAATATGACATCGTTCTTCACCTGGGTGTGTGATCAAATATACATTAACCATTCAGATTGTTTCCTGTGAGGCATAGTGGAAGGGCTCCCATATACAGTGATGTGCATTTATGTTGTAGTCAACACTGCTTTCAGGACCTGCAAATCCACTTACATCCCATACATGATGCAATATTTGCTTACTGATTTAGAAATGCTTAGCAGTCTGTTACATGCCACTGAAAGATAAATCATCCTTATGAATGTCTTCTCAGTAATTTGTATTTGTGGATTTAGGTAAATATGTGTGTGTGTGTGTGTGTGTATATATACAATGATTGATCTACTCCATGCTCACAAAAAACACAGGAGTGTTGATATTGGAGCATGGAAAAGCAATTATCACTTTTCTTTATCACTTTTCTTTAATATTCCTTTTCTCACAATGTTCAACTTTCCTGACCCCTATTCAGATCAAGGTAATCAATCCCCCTTTTGTTGTTTTTTTAAAAACCTTGTATTTAAAATTTTCCTTTCATTGAAAAATAGTTGAATCAATTTTTTCAGTTTGTTAGGTGTTAGAAAATATCAATGTGTTAGGCAATATTTGCATAACTTCTATGTTTAGAATATTGCTTCTCATCTTTTTCATAGCTTTCCTTCATAGATTCGATTATGAGTCTCTGGGGTCCTTGAACTCTACCTACCCATGTTCTTCTCACCACTTTTTCGTACTTGTACAAGCCAGGTCAATTACATTCTGTTGGAAGACATCAGGGTGGGACGTCCTAACTCTGCCATGAAATAGTTGTATGTCTTCAATGTCAGCCATTTTAGTCTCTCAGAGTCTAATAAAGGAAAGTGTCATTGCCCAATGTAGTAAATTCCAGGTTTAACCTGCTTTACACTGCTGGTGAGAAGACAGTATCTATGCACTACTGTACATAAATTAAGCAATGTTTGAATGGATTGTGAGGACAGAGCTTAAATCTAAAAGGGCTGAGTCCCAGAATGGGGAACCTGCAATGAATGGGGAAACACATTTTACCAGCTCATTCAAGCCCAAAGAGATAGACGGTGTACCCAGCTTTGCAACATTCACCAGGGGAGTGTGTGCTGTGAACTTTGCAAATCAGGTTCACTGCTTTAATCTGAGCAAGAAAAAAAAAATCTGATCATGATTGTGTGTTGTCTATGTTATTCATTTCTCTAGTTTATGAGCTATTCAGAGACAACTGAAGTAGAATATAGGCATTTAATTTATTTTATTGTAATGCATTCAGATGAGTAAGTTTTAAATACCCATTAAAAGGTTTACTCAGCTGTTGACACAGATCAGAGACTTTGGAGAATTAAAGGTCTCTAAGAGACCCAAATTGTCTGAATCTGTTTCCCACTGATGGGAAACAGCCTGAACACAAACACAAACAGCCTGAACTTAAAAGGACAGTTATTGAAATTCAGATTGAACACGTGCATTTTACAACTAGGAAGTGCATTCACTTTTCATTACTGAAAGAATTGGGGATGAAATGCATCAAACACCTTCACAAAGCACAAAACTATTTGAGGGGATTTATGCCCCAAATTTAAAAAGATTCATAGAATTTTGTTTCATATTTATGAAATGATTTAAAAATCATGTTTCAGTAATATTTTTGACCACCATGCTCAGAATGTACAGAATGGGACTGTACATTGTAGGGTCAAATATCAGTTTCACCAATCTGCATAAGTTCTTTATTAGCTCTAGCAGTTACACAGACATACCAGGCAGGGCATGGCCAAGGGTGCAAGACCCCCCCCCACCTCACTCCAAACCCCCAGGAATCTTCACATCCTTTCTCTGGGTTCTTTCTCTCTCTAGCTTTCTCTTATGCTCACTCATACTTTTTTTTTTTTTTTTTGACTAGGTCTTGCTATTTGCCCATGGAACCGCAGGCTCAAGCAACCCCCGGCCTCAGCTTCCCAGGTAGCTGGGATTACAGGTGCCACCATGTCCAGCTATTTTTTTGGAACTAGGTCTTGCTACAGGCCCCAGGCAGGACTCAAACCATGATCCCTAGCCCCAGCCGCTTCACAGGCTGAAGCTTACAGGCACGAGCTACCGTGCCCCACCTTATGCTCACTCATGCTTATGCACATGCTCTCTCATGCCCTCTGCCCCCTTTATGCCCTCTCTCCTAGGCCCAGGTGTGCACACTTACACATGCATGCACCCACTGGGTCACATAATCATGGAAAAGACGCAATACCCTACGTGCTGCTTTTACAGACTACTGGAGGGAAAAGTCTGAACATTCACTTGCCCTACATACATACATGTGTACAACTTGAGTTTATAAGTAGTTCTAGTCATGTAACAAAGTAAACTGAAGTCCATCAAAAACAAAATACATCCTTAATTTTGCAACATCAACCTGTGAACCCACATTAACTACACTGCTGTGGTTAGATGTGGAGCAATGCTCAGATCATTGGAAAGCAATAAAGCATTTTTTCTTGCAAGGTGCTGTTAGGACGAGAGACCTGCACTACTCACCATGATACAAAGAGAAGTCAAGTCCCAACTGAACAAATTCCACAACTTTTTACAAGAATTGTGACTTTTGGAACATAAGCATTTTAACTCGGATGATAAAAATTAGTTAATAGCTACTCCTGAAAATAATGTACTATACTATAAAGAAAAAATGTCTCTAGACTCTTTTGCAATAGCTGTACTATTGCTAAACTCTCACTTTTTTGAATACCCAAAAGGGTGTCTTTAACCACTATGGCTAGAACATGTTCTTGTTTGTGTTTTGCATATCCTGGAATTTTGCTCTTCAGTTTCCCTGTTTGAATAACATAAATATACCTTAATCAATCCCTTAAAATACAAGAACAAATTATGACTTTAACTCCCATTTTGAGCATTCAAATGTATCCCAGCTACTTAATATATTTCTTTTTTAATCTTTCCATGCAATTACTTTTTCATGAATGGTCATGAGTATTATTGTTAAGATCACATTCTTTTCTGCAAGCTGTTTTCCTTAAGGAAAAATAAATAATTTTTTAAACCAAGTTCATAGGAATATAGATTCTAATTGAGTTTAAAGCCCATTGTGCAATGACAAGTGAATCAATGGAAGATCTGCTGGCACAGAATATAGTGACTGTGTATGCTAATGGAGCGGTTTCCAGATCCTTACATATTTTCACCAACTTCCCTTTTTTCACATTTAAATTGGAAGGAAAGGTAATACAAGAGAGAACTAAATTAGACTGCATTTGTTATTTAATATTATACAGAACAAGAAGATTGCAAAAGAATAAAATATTATTCAAGTAATCTCATTTAATATATGCCTTATCCTCCTCTCCCCTTCCCTCCTTTCTCTCCTTTCTATTTCTCTTTCAAGTTCTGTGCATACATTGTACCATCTTCCTTATTTTAATAAGGAATAGATCAATTTAGATTTCCCTTTCATTCATGATCCTCACCTGTGTTTGCATGTGTGCATATGTGCTAACTACTTCAGCTCACGTGATTTGGATAGAATTAAAATTAAAAGTTCTAGTTGATATGAACTTTTCTACACTCAGAATAAACTAAATAGGCCAAAATTTAGTATTCTAAAATACTCTCAGAGAAAAATAGAAAAGAGGTAAGTGTATCTCCCCCTTCAATGGAATACTATTTAAAACATCCTAATATGAGCTACTATTATTTCATCCAGCATAATTGACCAAAAGAATAGAGTGATATAAAGAAATCTACAAATTTACACTAATTAAATTTAACTTAACTTAGAAAATAATGTAGTTTCCAGAGGAATTACTGAGACTATTGCAAAATATTTGCATTTAAACATAAAATTTCAAATAGCCTAATATTAAGTTGAATGTATAATAGGAATAAAACTGACATTCGTAGATTTTTTAACATGAATTCAATTCACTGTTATTATATTCAAAACATTCAAATTTTTTGAAAACTTGCAAGCTCTCAGACATCAGAGTTAATTAAAAGTCATGTCTTTCAGGTCAAAGTGTAAGAAAATAGTCTTTAAAGCTGTAATTTAGATAATTAAACTGCCTTAGGAAACAGTTTCAGATGAACATTACCTCTAGGCTCCTGAGTTTTTGGACTATAGTTGGAAGGGCTAGTAATTTTTAAATGTAATTAGAACATTGTCTGTTTATCGGAAAGAAAGTCCACTGTCCAGTATAGAAAGAGTTTATTAGCCCATACATTTATTTTTTCATATTTAAGTATGCCATGTCTCTATTTTTACATTCTTAGATATCTGTCAACTTCTAAACAATTTGTAGAAATTTTTAAAATTAATCATAATATTAAATATGATAAATAAGTGTAGGGGAAGAAAATAAACATTAGCAATATCTTTTAACAACAGATCTTACTAATACCATGATCCCCTTGGTCACCATCATGGAATTAGAAGTTGAGAAAAATGCTATATCAAAGGTATATGTATAATAAGGTGATGTAGGCAATAATTGGTTCTTTGCTTTAAAACATCAGAGATGTTTGATAAATAATCCTATATTCACTTCTCAAAATCCCATTCTCTTTATAGGGTATGAAAATTCCAGTCAAGAAAAGGTTTAACATCTAACCAGAATCTTCAAAGGGGGGAAATCCAGGTTGATTTCTATCCATTTGATGAATTTGATTTCAAGATGAACCTTGTAAAAAAGTCAAGTTTATACTTTTATAGAGAATAGAACACATGTGCTTGTTTGTCTGTTTTTCAATCGCATCTGGTTCATGGAAGAACAGGCCAAACAAGACAAAGCATTCTGCATCTCAGCTCCACTGACTGCACACACACAAGGAAACCTTTGCAGAATGCCAAGCAAGGAAAATGCTTCAGGGCCATTCATCCCAAGTCTTGAGATGCTGTGATTGAAAGTAACATGTGGAATCAGTTTGAGAAAAATAAACTAAGTCAGAAGAAATGACACAAGTAATAAACTAAGATAGAGTGGAGACTTAAAAAAAAAAAGAAAAAAAGAAAAAAGTAAATGGCTTCAGGGAAGAATTCTGAGATGCAGTAGACAGAAATTTCAAAGCCAGAGGAACAGAATTTGCTTATACAGAAGATATACTGTGAAATACTTTGTATCTACTCATTTTCTGTACTTGTCTGAAATTATTTTACATACTGATTTGTAACCTAAAGTAAATTATATTACATTGATATAATGATTTTGTTTCTTAAACTGGGAATTGCAGTGGTCCTGTTGTGTGATATGGTACTAGAACTGACCAGAGACAAGAAAACTAGAGATAAGAAATCCTGCTTGTTTAGGTGTTTGATTTTCTAACATAAGGTGAAATGAGATGGCTGTAAAACCCCCAGGCTCTGTCTATGAATCCATAAGTCTAAGACCTCCCATGGCTTTGGATATGTAACAAAGGCTTTGTTTTCACTGTGACAAACAAATCAACTCAATTACAGGGTCAAGTAAGTAGTAAATTTTTTAAAGCAAAACAACAACCTTAGAAAATTTGAATGAGAAAGCTGAAAATGTTTTATGCCAGAATAAACTGAAAAATGTTTGGAAAACATGCATCTAATATTTACTGTTAAATTAGAAAGTTACTGTGATTGTGTATCTTAAATATGTAGAGGTGAATGATAGATTATGGTATATTAGGGGATTTTTTTGCATTAGGTTCATTTTTAAAAGTCATGCCATATTTTGATAAGAGAAAATTATTTATTTCACAAGACTAGAAATTGAAATATATGATGAAAAATTTTAAAATTTAAAATGATAGGGGAAATAAATAGGCATCAGATTTTTTTGAGGATACATGAGAAAAAATTGAAGCATGCTGGGATAAATTGGTAATCAATTTTATATTGAAAAAATGATGTCTGTCAAAGCCATAGTTTTAAGAAAGTTAATATAGGTAAGTATGCTGTTTATGATCTAGTAGTTGTTTTAATATTCCTTGGCTTTAAAATATGAATGGGGATGCAAAACAATGGTACTTTATCAATAATTTTTAAATATTTATTGACTTCCCCAATCATATTTCTATATTATTGTTTAGAAAGTTATTGTTCTTTAGTTTCACAGATCACTGACTTCACCTACTTTCAGGTTGCCTTTCTACATTGCCATTTTATCCACCGATTGTCCAATATACTGTGATGATGGAGAGACAATAAACATCATAAACAGGGATGAAAGTATCTTAGCAAAAGAAACTCAAAAGTCAAAGATGTCTTTTTGTAATAGGAAATGCATTTCCATAGGTAAGAGGTTATCATGCTTCAGTGAACCTTATCTTGTAGCTATGTTGCCATCTCTATGAAGCTGGCCAACTTTAGTTTCCTTAGTGGGCAGAGGAAAAGGGGGAAAATTGCAAGAATCCTCTAATAGGTGACAGACAGGCTACCACATCTGACTGCACAATTTGTGCACTGCCAAATATACTTGGCTAAGAGGACAAGTGAGGATTTGAAATCCAATCATGCACTTGCCATCAAACTATGCTATCCAGGGTTGTGATGCCCCAGAGGGAGGTTCTTTTGCTTATCTGCACAAAGGTGATGCGCATAACCCAACAGTATGCTCCTTCTCCCATGGCTCTGATCTCTCACATTTCACCTAACATTAAGAAGATCTTGTCGGTTCTACTGTCAAATCAAACCCAGCATCTGACCAATCTAACCAGCACTGTTGGACCCAGAACACCATTATCTCCTGCCTGAATTGTTTCAACAATCTCTTAACTAAGCCCCCTACTGCATTTATTCTCAGCACAACCTCCAGAAAGATTTGTCTAAAATGCAAGTCAAATCCAGACATTCCAGTAGTCCCATCTTATCCACAGTAAAAGTTGAAGTCCTGATGCCCACCAGGTCCCTGATCTACTCCTTCACCCTAGATCTCTGACCTCAATTATGATATTTTACATTCACTTATTTAATTTAGCCTAAAAGGTATTGTTGCTTTAAGACACAGGCATTCCCCACCCTTGAGTTGTCTGCATTTACTGTTTGGTAAAGTGCATTTACTGTTTGTTCTGCTGGAATTCATGCATATAGCTACATTATTTCTTTTCTAGTTTCCTTCTAGTCTTGGCCCAAATGTTATTTATGTACGGAAACATCTCTGGCCACTGTTTAAAATAGCAGCAACACACACACACACACACACAGAGTTTTCGACATGTCTTTTATGATCTGTATTTTTTATATTTTGATATCTAAAGTCTTGCACACACTGAAGGGACAGAACTTCCCAGCATTTGCCCAATCTAGAAACAGTGAGCTATTCATGTTTCTTTTGCAAATCAACCAATCCAGAGTTCATAACTCCAACCACCTTCTTCATCTTTTCATATTAGGAAAATGTATGAAGTTTGAAAATGGCAGATTTAAAAAATTTATCTTTCCCCAATGATAAGCTAGTGATACTTTCACACCAAATAGATTTTAATTATCTTCCACTACTAGTAAATATTCATTCTTTCTATACTTTGACTGTTATAACCTGGCATTAGGAGATTCTTTTTGAGATTATTCAATATGGTTCATATGTACTTATTCTCATATAATATGTGCAATCAGAAATTTCTGCATTAATTTTATAGAAATGATATTTTAATTATGTAGCAGTTGGCACTCTTTAAAGACCAGAATGTTTAACTACCAGAACATCATCAGTCTAGCAGCAGATGGAGGGCAAGCAGGTTGTCTAATCTATATGAACTAGCTGATTGGAAAGAAAATTGAACATTATGTTAACTTATTCTTCTCCCTTAAGTTTCAATATATCAGTAAAGTATGTAAATTTCCACAAGTCTAATACAAAAAGTATGAGAAACAACATTAAAAGCAAACTTTAGAGAAACAGGTCTCAGAGGGGACTAAGGTGTTTGTCTGGGATGTAAAAGAAAAGCAAATCAGCAAAAGAAGGAAAGCAAAGACAGCAAAGGAAAATTAAATCCAATTTTCTTTCTCTTTACAAAGCCTAACTGAATTTTTTCATATGGTTAATGGAGTATCTTTTAATTCTTATTTATTTATTTATTTATTTGTTTGTTTGTTTGTTTATTTATTTATTTATTTTTGTTCTCAGGCACAGACAAGATGCTAAGAAAAGGAGGGTAAAACTCCCTAGGGGAAGAAGTTTGCACAGTCTTAGCTATAGTACTTTAAGTGCTAAGGACAGCGTTTTGTTGTTTTTGTTTTTTGTCTCATCAATGTCCTACTTTAACATATATTTAATAAAAGCATACTTTGTGTCAAAAACTCTTCCAGGTCCAATGTGTCTGAGGGCAAACAGCAAATATTCTGGAGGTTGATACTTATAGGATTATGAAACAGTTCTTAATATAGACTGATAAGAAAACTCCATCTACAGTTCCAAGCAAGTGCTAGGAATGTAGAAGTGAAAGAAAAATAGAAGTTCACAAACAATATGTACTTCTCTGGAAGCTCAAGTCAGTTTGTGTTGTTCCTTAAATTTAATTTTTTTTGGTTAATTTTCTACTAGTTGTTCTTACCAAGCAGAAATTAGTGTTGGTTGTTGCTATTGATTAAATCTTGGTGGCAGTGCTAATTTCCACCAATTAGCTTACAAGCTTACTGCTTGTAAGATACTGTAAATCAAGATAAAATCTGCTTTAATATTTACACGTGACAGAGTGGTAAAATTCTTAAGTGAGTTAGAGAAGAATTTAACTATGCATGACAGGACAAAAGGTGATAATTACTGCATCCAACTACTTGATACCAAGATCAAATTATTTTCTATATTTTCAAGGATAAGTTTTACATTATCTGCCTGTATAATAATGTTACTATCATTTCTGAAATCAAATCACATATAGTACTTCAGGGTACTCAGTAACCAAGATTAAACAATTCATTTAATAAGTTGATGTTATTGGGGTCGAGATAGGAATTCTTCAGATTCACTGACTAAAGAATAACTACATGTCAAGTGATAGAATTCTTGATTAAAAAAAATACTCTTAACTATTCCTACTTGAAAATCATATTACAGTATATTACTTAACTGAATTGTTCCATACACATACATGAGGAATATCATATATAATCCAATTAGACAGACCTAATATCAATTCTCAGTTCTGTTGTAATCAGCTGTATGGTCTTGGCTAATTATTCTTCTAAGGTGTTGTCAACTTTTTCACCTGTAAAACTAACAAAAAGTTAGATAACCTTTAAAAAACTTCCCATCATACATATTCTGAAAAAAAATGCTGAAAACTGTTCTAATACAAGGAGTCAGATATTGTGTACATGTATGTATATACACATACATAAATAAATGTATATTTTTTCTATTTTCCAAAAATTAATAGCAAAGAATAAAGTCATAGAAGAGCTATAAACCCCCCCCCCCCAAATATTGGTGAATTCACATCATTCTGGAATACAGAGTTCTTTAAACAAGACAATTCTTGTACTCATCTGCTGAAAGAGATCCCTCATTGTGCCCATGCTAACAATGATCCCCCATGATTCCCCATGCTAACAATGATCCCTAGTTGTCCAGAGAGGTAAACCAAAGAAAGGGATTTACAAGGAGATATCAACAAATGAATTCCTCCACCCACGACCCATGTCCATTTAGCCTTCTCAGGAACATATGAATTGTAGAAACTGGAAAGTGGTGAATCAAATGAATCTGATTAGTGGCACTAACCTTCTAATAGGAGACTTTCTCACTATATTAAGGAAAAGTTTGGGGAACAAATTAACTACTTACGATGGTGCTATGAAATGGAAAGTTAACTAGTCCTTTGGCTTCCCAGAGAGTCCAAGGATCTTAGATATTTCAAGGATACCTCAGAAATGTGTTTTCTCATTAAGATGTACCTTTCTCTTCATGAGAATATTTCTCACAGTTCTGGCTCTAGTCTATGGAGCTGTGCCCAGGCTAGTTGCTCCCTGTAAAGACTAAGCTTTGACTCACTCTAGGATTCTAGGGCCAGAGCACTTCTCTGATCTTATCCCACTTTCAGGAATGAAACCCTACCAGGTTCAGAGCCCTGGGGATTGGAGTGGGTTCAAAGGAGCTGAGCTGTTAGCATGGCTGACCCCAGACCCTACTATTCAAGTCATTTACTAAATCCTATTCATGAATATTCAGTTTTCTTCTTCAAAGCTCACTTAGGAGGCTTCAAGAAAGGAAACATTTCTGGGAAGGGCTGTGGAACTAGTCAATTAGACCCGAGCAGTCATTTGCTCTTCTGACACTCTGAAAAAGTAAAAGACCTTGCAGAACTGTTTGACTAACTACCATATTTCACATTAAGTGGGCTTTGTCTTTAAAATTAAATTTTGTTGCAGCAGTTTATTTTCTGCTGGCTATGTTTGCGTGACATGTCATTTTCAACTGTTTATTACATGCACATCTAAAACACTGTCTTTAATTTCAGAAGAGTTGCTTCTTTGCAAAGAAAAGGAACAATAAAGTCATAAATCTATCTTCACTGCCAGAATTGCCACTCAACTTAAGAATTTCAGTCTTAGAGTTATCAGATGGAGTGTAGGGCCATATTTAAATAAAGGAATACTTCCCTCAATTTATTTATATAAGATGTTTTTCTAAAGGCATTTAAGATTTGAGATTGAGCATTATAAAAATGTATGTAGAGACATTCACTGCAAAAATTAAGTAGGCTACTATGTATAACCCATGAACTATTTCAATCAATGAAATAACTGAATATGGTACTATTTCCCCCCTCAACTGCCATATGAAACTTTCTACAACAAAGAAGAATAGATATCCCTGATGTACATGCAGGCTTGGAAGTATCCAGTGGGTCTTAAAATTTGGTATAACAATGTTTTTATCTGGAAACACACACACTTTCAATCACAAACTTACCCAACTTGAGCAAAGTATGTGCTCATCATAGTCATAACCACTTTAAGCCCTGTGGAAAATCAATTTACCACACCTAGGAGTTTCCTCATAGCCTGCATAAGCTGATTAGTAAAATATGATTATGCATGTCAGCTCCCTTGAAACAGGATTTTTACTCCTCATTGAAGAAGGTTGGTGCCAATTCCTGAGAATTTAAGATAAAATAAAACCTACATTTCTATATATCTATAGAGTTAACCTAGTCCTTGTTATGACAGTGGTAACTCAAAATAAAGGTGAAAGACATTTTAATGAAGTCAATAGAAAGAAAGTAAGTCTCAGCCTTAGCTTGTTCAGTACACTAAAGGTTGTATTTGGAGATAAGAAAATCCATATTGAGACTTATTGCAGTACAGGCATACCAGAGAACATCCAAACTCATCACTGTATGACACAGCCAGCAAATATGGAGGTACTTGGGGGGGAAGCCTGAAAGAGATTTCAAAGTATAAGAAGTGTGTCATTTAAGTCATTTAGGATTTGTCATTTAGTCATTTAGTCAGCTGAGATTGAGCTGTTATGGCCAAGTATGAAGCAACAGCTATAGCTTAAGCTAAAAAATGAAAACAAAAGTATTCCCTTTCATGACTATGCATTTTATGTCCAGTAATGTTTTTAAGCATCCGGGTTGTAAGTTTACACATAAAATTTACACGGGGAGAATTATTTCAAGAGAACCTTTGGCATGGGGTTTCAAGAGCAAGCCTTTTCTGTATCTGTACTGTAACTAATGGCAATCAGAACAAAACTCAGCATCCATATTGTCCTGGTTTAAACCCTGGTTCAACTTCATATTTTCTGTATGATTTCAGAGAAGTAAAAAGTCATTTAATGTGACCATACCTCAGATCCTCATTTGTTACTTAGAAACAATAATGGCATATACCACTTTAGGTGGTTATAAGGAGTAACTACAGGTCCTTAAACCATGGCTGGAACATAGTAAAACAAATATTTTAAAGCATTAATTATTTTTATTACTTAATAAACATCAGGTACCTGTGACATACAGGTGCATGTGATTCTTATATAGCGCAGCCTGAAATTTAATTGCATTGATGTTCTTGTTCTCTAAAATTCCTTGTTTTCCTTTTATATCATGAGTTCTACCTCTCCCCCCCAAAACAAGCAAGCCCATTGAGAGAGGACAATCAAACATGAGAATAAAGCTATGCTATATTTTGTTTCAGTAAGAATCTCTTAATTTATACTGTGAAAATGAAAATCCAATATTTTAAATCAAAGAAACAATTTCACATGTAATATCATTTGGCATTTGCTTTGTTCAGACCTTGAAGGCAAAACCAATTCTTAGGGTTATTAGACTTGAGCTTTATTTAAAATAAGTTATAAAAACTAAATGAAATTAGTCTAGAAGCAAAAGAGACATTTCCTTAATCATGTCTAGCTTTAAAATTACCTCAGAGGTGACCAACTTCCCAAAGGCAGTGGGTCGAAAATTAGGCCTAATCTCTATGAAGGTAAGATGCAGGGAGCTTTTAGGCAAAAGGCAGCAGTGGGGACCCTGTGGCTTCCATTTTATATTGCCTGCAGTAGGTACTTGACAAGAAGGAAGCACAGCTCTGAAAATAATATTTCTCATGTTAGACTCTGTGCCTGTGCCATTGAAAACTCTGTAAGGCAATTTAACAGATGTGAACGGTAATTATAGGCTATTGTGGAATGGAAGGGAGACAGGAGAAAAGAGAAAGGGAAGGAGAATAGGCAAAAAGTCAGTTTAAGTCAGGACACAGGAAAAACTGAAAGCTGAAAAAATACTGTGCTTTTATCCACATAGAGTGACAAACCACTATAAAATTGCATTTTTATAATACTACAAAGAACATGGAAATAGTAACTACCAAATATTATTTTAAAGGAAAATAAGGCCTGTAACATTTTATTCTAAATCCTTTAGCTGGGTAGTTATGTTTTCTGGTGGCTGAGAAACAAATATTTAGAGAGAACAACTGAAGATGCATAGGGAATGCTGAGGGAAGGAGGATGTAAGCTAGATGGTGAGCAAGAAATAACTACAGTCAGCGGAAGAAAAAGTAAAAAAGTCAGAATGAAAGATTTCAAAGTAAAGTAACAACAAGGAAGGAAAAAAATGAATTCCCAGTGAAGGATATTCCCAGATGTCTACCAGTCTGTACTTTATTTTTCAACTTCATTTTTTAAACTTTTATTCTATTTTTAATTTTTATAAATTACATGCATATGTGCATTACACATATTGCACATCGATTACATATGTGTATAAATTACACATATATTTTACATCACTGTGTGCCCCGAGGTTCTCCCACCATCATGTCACCCATGAACCATCATCTTGTATTTTAAATACACATAAAAGAGGGAAATAAATGCCAGAGATTTTTATCAGCTTTAATGAGAGTTTGCATTCACTAAATACACAGGCAAATACATTCATCCACATTTATAGTACAATATTCTAAACTATATTCAATAAATATATGTTTTATATATACATATAAATGTGTATATATGAGAGTAATAAATGGAACTTGGACTCTGATTGACTAAAAAGTTCTCCAGCAAGATTACAAGAAACTAAAGAGAGCCCCCCAAATTAAAATAATAGACCCCCCTATTCTTTGCTTTCAGTAAGTATCAACATTTGTTATGGAGTGTACATTAATAATTAAAGAAGGAATGGACAAAGAAATTAATAAATGAATGACAGAGGTCTCTGAAATGTGCAGGAGGAATGGCAACAAGCAAGCTCTGCTGGAGTTCCAGATCTACAATTTGTTTTCTCTGGGACCACTTAAGCCTCAACTATTTCACCTGTAAAGTCTAGACTAGTATGAAAACCTAATTCAAGTTTTAGACCAGTGCCTATACATAGTCAGCTCTCATTTTATTTATATAAGTTGCCTGCTGACACTATTATGGAGTCCATCCCAGGGCACTAGGTTTACAATCAGTCTTGGTCTATGATTTTCCTGTCTGTAGATTTGTAGATGTCTAAAACTAAAGCCCAGAAACATATTCAATCTTGAAATTGCAAAAATTACAAGCCTTCCTAGTATTTACATATCTATATTTGTACTTAAGCTTCAGCAAGATATATTAGGAAGGTCACAGATAAGGGAAGGAAAAGTAAGTTCCCAGAGAAAAAAACTTATTTCCCTTTATAAGCCAACCATAGTTGTGGTCACTTGATAAATTCCCTTTTCAAGAGTGTCTGAGTCATTAAGTGAGGATACATTTTGAGGGCACTAGGACACTGTTTAATTGCATGCTTCAGCAAGTTATTAAATGAGACCCTGGTGGTTTAGAGACAATTAATGAATAATTTAATAAATTGCACACCAGTATTATTTGAAGAAACACAAGAGGTTTAAATGAGTTAATGCACAGTACAAAGTGCATGATTAATAGCAGAAGTGCCATGAGCATTAAAAGAAATAGAAATAAAAATAACTAGCAATGAAAAGAATCAACAGAGCCTGCCAGTACAAAACTTAAAGAATAAACAAAGGGTAGGAAAATGTACTCCTTCCAAAAGATACCAAAATGTCCTTACATTTTTACAAAGGTCTTTACATCATAAAGTAGGAGAAAGACAACACTAGGCTTGAATGAGCTTTCTAAAAGCAATGAGTCAAAATTTGGAATCTTCTTCTTTATCATTAAAAATACTTCATTATCATTAAAAAATAAAAAAAATTCCTAGAGGTAGAGTAAATTTTTTCTACTAGCTTCTGTAGAAAGAAAGAACAAACAATGGGCTAAACTTGAAAAGAAAGAAGGGGGAAAAAGATGTCTATCGAATTACTCTACTCTACAGTATTTAACTTCATAAGAGTTGAAATTCCTGTGGAGATAGCCTCCAAAGAATGTTGGCTGGCACCATCAAAACCACAAAATTCTCATTCCATAGACTATATTCACAATTGCCTGATTGGCGGCAGTTATGTACTACAATTTTTAGTACCTGATTTTTTTTTTTTTTCAATTTGCCTTCCACTCCCATCTCATCCCCCACCCAGTATCACCTGATGCATTTCCCAGATTCAGGTGCCTGTTGCTTGGTCACCTGATTCTTTGCAAGTGTGATCTATTCTAACAGTGTCTGTGCCTGTTCCAGCTGTTCCTATGTTTTCAGTGGGTACTGAATTTCTCTAATGGGAACTGTTTGTGCCCCCTACCATGCTCTAGTTACAATGCTGTCAGCCTGATTTGCTTTCCTTCCACTCTTCATAAGTTGCACCTCTGTCAAATCCTCCCTTAGACACCAATCTAATAAAGGTCTAACTCACCTTATGGTGTTTACTGTAGCTAATCCAACCCTGTATATTTTTGAATCATTGTTTTAAAGAATGCACAACATTTTTCTGGAGATCAGTAGTCAGCACAAAAAAATGATAGATAGATAGATAGATAGATAGATAGATAGATAGATAGATAGATAGATAGATAGATAGATAGATAGATAGATAGATAGATAGATAGATAGATAGATAGATAGATAGATAGAGGACTTAGCCTGAAAAAAATAAAGGTGTAATTGTTGCCAAATCCAAGATACAGGTGAACAAATTCCCAATAATTCCCAGAATTCTCAGGGGGTAAAATCAATAGCACCTTTGGTCAATTGAGTTCAATAAATATTTACTAAACAATACCTAGACAGTATACTAGTTTATTTTAAAAATTAAAGTAAAATAAAGGCATGATAGGAAAATGCTTCCAGAGGTGAATGTTGTAATTATTACAAATCCATTATTATTATCCTTCAGGTGAGCATCAAAGCATCTTGCACTGTCAGAAGTAAAGCGAGTTCTATGCTCCTCCACAATCATCCACTGCAAACTGCAATTAAGCAATCACACAGGACAGAAAAATGGGTTGTGTAGAAGTAATTCAAAATCTTGTTTTCCTCCTTCTTTTGGCTGCCTCAGCACTAATGTCATCTTTAGATGACTTACATTCTGCTGATGCTGTCTATGTAATTACAAAAAGCTGTCCATCTTATTTCCAGCAATAATCTATTTTACTTTTACTTTTGTGACCTGAATAGTTTTAACACTTTTACTTCCAATACAGAGACAAATGCTGTCTTGCTGTCATTGGTACATTTGAGTGAGCTCTATTACTTCTTTCTCTAACGATTAACAGATGATACATTTATAATTTACACGTAAAGCACAAACTTGTGAATGCGTACACACACGTACACACACACTTTTATATAGTCTCCTCTTTTACTCATGTAAATTATTTTCCAAGTTACAATAATTAGTCTCTGATGAGAAACATTTTGCTGAATGCCAATGATCTGTACTAGATAGAATATCATTTGTAACCATT
The DNA here is from genome assembly GCA_004024945.1 of Uropsilus gracilis. Taxonomy (NCBI): domain Eukaryota; kingdom Metazoa; phylum Chordata; class Mammalia; order Eulipotyphla; family Talpidae; genus Uropsilus; species Uropsilus gracilis. Next base: position 50,875 of record PVHY01000364.1, on the reverse strand, counting down.
AAAGAGACACAATTAAAAGATTTAAACATGCAGACTCACACACCCCTGATATTTAACTCAGTGCTTTTCAAAGTTGTATATGTCAGGGACCCACAGGTGTTCCTGAGAATTTCTCAGGGGGCTATGAAGTCAAAACTATTTCATGATAGTTTTTCCTGAAATGTTAACTTTCTATTTTACCCTCATTTTGTTACTTTCATGAATAAGTGCAATCTTCCAGAGATCACAGGATGTGTGATCACATAAGACTAAATGCAGAAGCAGAGACACAAAACTATCTTCTGTTGAATTGAACATTAATATAATGAAATACATATAATCTACTTAGATTTCTATCTTCAGAAATACAGTATATTTTATTATTTGTTACTTATATTAATGTAGTAAATTTATTCTTGTTATCTTAAAATGAATTGCTAGGTACATATTTTTGAATGCTCACTTTTTATTTCTAATATAACAAGTTTAGAGAGATAGAACTCAAAATAGAAAAATCATAAGGGGCCTCAACAATCTTGAAATGCTTCGGGGGAAACTGAGACAGAAATATTTAAGTATCGCTGATCTATACTAAGATAAGTTTCATGGTTCTAACAGGTTTAAAGCAAGAGAGGTTGAACAGTAGTAAAGGACACAGAATTTGAGACTAAATGATTGAATACATTTCAATTTTCACAATCTCCTTTGGCTACCTGTCTGCTTGAAGTTTTAAAATTAAAGAAAAAATAAATACAGAAAAAGAAAAGTCAAATTATTGATCCTGGGTAGCACTACTTAAAAATACAAGACATAGTGAGTTCTCAGCATCCTTTCCTTCCTTCTCGTTGTGACTGAACAGCTCTTTGACGCAAACCACTAAAACTCTCCTGTAAGAAGAAGAACAGGAAATTATACAAATTTAAAACAGGGATAATATGATAATTTTCAGTTCTGAGTGTCATGCCATGGGCTTTAAAACTGAACAAGATATGTCTATACATTGAAAAGAGGAAAGTCAATTCTTGATAATATCTATTATGCCCAGCCTGACTTTCTCACAGCCAGCTAAATACCTTTCATTATTTTCATCACTCCTTATGAGTCATTCATTCTTAAGTTTCGATTGCCTTTTGTCTAATTAAAATTTGGACAAACCAAGAAAACAAAACTTAAACATAGGCAACTGCTATAAAAAAGAGCTCCCGTCCTATTTGTTCTTAATACTGTGCTTCTTTTAACACTGCCTCCAGCATAATCTTGACTAACCTTGGCAGACTGATTGACTATTACTGGATTTATATTACACATGTTTTTGTCATATGCTGTTTATCTATATCTCATCCATTTTTTAAGTTTTTCCTTAAAGCCTAATGCAGAATTTTGCCATTGTCTTTATAAAGCATTCACATTATTACCGTTGATTTACTGTTTTAGCTCTATTTATAGACACAGGACAGCAATGTTGCAATAGAATTTCTTGATTTTGGAATCTCGCAGAATGGGGTTAACACCCTGGATATGTTAGTTGACAATCTGATTTCTCCAAACTTGACTTAGCCTTTCCCTTACCTTCGAAATATCAGCCTAAACATTTTGTTCATCTCCTGATACTGAATTTTCTCTGGTCTGTTTGTTTTCCTTAATTGAGGATACAAATTTTCTGAGCTCCTGGCTTTACTGCTGTACTCAGGCTAACATTTCTACTACAGAATAATAAATTGAGGCATATGGTGTGATGTTGCGTCAGAACTAAACATAAATAAAAAGTTTAATTTAACATGAGGAAACATAAGTTACTTCAAATTGGTGTTAACTCAGACCCTGTGATCAAAATTCGTATCACTTCACAGCAAACTAGGAGCCCCATAAATCAGGAATCTATCAAGGAAAAAATCCAATAGTCATTTAAGTAGACACTTAGTAGGTGCTCATTATGAGCTTGAATTGAAATATGCCAAATTTCAGTACATAATGTTGAGCTGGAATCAATCATCAAAATCTTCCCAAAACAGATGTCTATCAGTATGAAGACAATTATACAAAGAAGTAAATGGAACATTAATTTAGATATTCTTTCACTCCAATCAAATGGACAACATTAAGAGTTTGCAGAATGTAAATATTTAAATATAGTCTGTGTATAATAAAGATACAAAGTATATGAAATACTGGTATATGAGCTATAATAAAAAAAACTTAAATCTGCTAATAAATTAATAATTTTTTCTACAACATGACACTGAGAAGTCATTTGCACTTACAGACAGCCTTAATATTTAAGAAATGAAGAATCAAGTTTATTCAGCAATCTGATGGACTACTAAATTCTTTAACCATTTCCATTATCTCAACAATGCAAAATATGAGCTGCCTTTTTAAGCAATAGTCTGTTAATTTTCAACAAGAAATATTTTGTTAAAATTCCTTTTACCTGTATCAGAGCTTGTGTCAATCAGTAATTCTACTAGGTGTTACACTATATTGTAAAGTTACTTCACAATTATTATCCTTGGAATTAACCTCCATCTTAGAAAGATATGCAAAATGTAACGGAGATGCTGAGGCCCAGCAGGATGGCAGTCCATGAAAATGCCATATTTACTTCCTTTATGCATCACAACCAAATTACAGCAACAGTATGGTGAAAGGGGTAAGAAATATAAATGCCCTGTGTTGAGAATGGTAGGGGAAGGCAACTATTGTTGCCTGAAGGTCAATGCTCACATTAATGATTTCAAAAAGCTGGTACTTCAGTGGAGAAGAGGAGGCACAGATTTAGCTTGCAGGATAGAAGGTACACCACTGGAGAACTAGTGTATTAGGGGTGCAGAGTGATAATTACTAGCTTGAGACTGAGTCTTATATATTGGAAGGATTGGAGCCCGGGCTAGTTGGAAGAGCCAAATCAGATCACCTGTATCTCCTAGAGAAGCTGTTATTTGCAGCCTGGAGCTGTGATGATACACTAAATAACTGCCTTGGCTCCATCAAAGGCCAAAACTAAGGCAGGAACTGAATGCTCTCAATGACCAGAGTGGAAAGTGTTGGGTCTTCACTGGAGCGATTGTCCCAAGATTAGGATCCACATTTGACAAGCAAAAAGAATAGCTCTTAACTTGTGGTTGGGTCTTAAATAGAGTCTTCAATCAGCACTGCATCTGTTGTTCCAACACAGCTTACAGGTTGAGACTGGCAGAAAACAAGTCGTTTTGTTTCAGATTTTGGCCTAGGGGTTTACAGTGGATTTCCACCTTTCAAAGCAGATACCCATACCAGTTTAGGGATCTTAAATCCTAGATTTTTACTGGAGGTGACAGTTCCATGAGCTAACATCTCGGTTCTTTTCTACTTATTGTACATTGCAGGCACCAGTACCCCAATCATCTGAATATGTGCAAAGCCATCAATCTGTGAAATAACAAATACCCCAAAAATGTGTGGTATAAAAGAGAAAACAAATCTAAGATTATACCCAGCTTCTTACAGAGATATAAAGCTAACTGAAGGGGGATCAGATCAAGAAGATGTGACAGACAAAACTAGCAAGTTGATCATAGAACTGAAGCATACAGAAAAAAAGAGAGGAAAGGAGTGGGGACAAAACGGGGTAGGGGGAAGAACACAAGGGAATATGATGATAGTTCACACATGAACAGTGTCAGGAGAACTACAGGGATATAACAATAAAAAAATCAATTGAAAAAAGATGTGATAGAGACACATAATGGAAAACTACTATTAAACCAGAGGAAAGGAACATGTGAAGCAATGAAAACAGCTGCTAAGGTGCCCCCACAATCCAAAAGTGAAGTATGAATTGCCTCCAGCAGTAATGAAAAGAAATTCACTTCTTTCACATAAAGTTCTGAGGGAGAAGTTCTGAGGTATTGGGATACTAGGGGGAAAGAAATTCATTCAAAGACTTATCAGGTTTAAGGTTCACCTGAGCACAACTTAACTTCAAACTACACTGCATAAATATAATATTCTGGATCTCATAAGGTTGCTACAAGGATTACAATGTGAGAAATCATAGGAAAGTATTTTTTTGCAAAATCCCCAAAAATATATTATTATATTTTAAATTATTTTTTGATGTTGATAGTATTTTAAATGGTTACTGAAGAAACAGATTAAAAAAACATCCACGGGTCATCATACCATGAAATAAAGATAGTAATTTTAGTATGAGTTCACTAGGACATAAAATCTACAAAGAAAATAAGAAAAGTAGAGGTAGAACTTAAAAGAAGATACATAATAAAAAGACACCAGATGCTTTATAACTAGATAATTTCAAAATATCTCCTTTGTCTAACATATTTTCTGTGACACAACTAATTTTAATAAGTGTTTTTAAGTAAGTATAATTTAAAAAATACTTTTCCCACTAACTCCAAACAGAAGCTAATTTTTAAAAATCACTTCAGAGCGGGCACGGTGGCTCGTGCTTGTAAGCTTCAGCCTATGAAGCGGCCGGGGTTAGGGATTGCGGCTCGAGTCCCGCCTGGGGCCCGTAGCGAGACCTAGTTCCAAAAAAATAGCTGGGTGTGGTGGCGCACGCCTGTCATCCCAGCTACCTGGGAAGCTGAGGCTGGGGTTTGCTTGAGTCTGTGGTACCCCGGGCAATGAGTGCCTGCGGTTCCATAGGCAAAAATAGCAAGACCTAGTCTCAAAAAAATAAAAATAAAAATAAAAAAATAAAAATAAAAATCACTTCAAATCGGCCATGTAAAAAATACTATAGAATACCAAAATTTATAAATATACTTCAAAAGAGGGGGTCACACAAGCTTTTTATCAGTGATTATCACACTGTGTTTTTGATGTTTTGAAGCCATGACTATACATTTTATTCTTAATTTATGTTCTAAAGTGTTATCTCATGCTGGGATTTCTTATAGTCTTGCTATTACAAAATAACATCAGTGCCCATGAGGCAACACAAATAAAAATGTGTTGCAAAACTTCCTATAAGAATAATTTATTTTTCCAATAGTATAATAGAAGGAAATAAAAAGTTCCTAGATTAGAGGTGACTAGATATCAGAAAGGTTAAGATCACTAAATCAACTCACTAACAATGAAAATCAGTAGATTAGCTACAATCTTGCATCATCTACTTACCACTAGTCACCCACAATAAATTCTAAATTGATATCCCTCTTTCTTTTGTTCACCTACCCTATAAAACACAGCTAAATGAATCCTGCAAAATGCACTATTAGTGCATACTCCTGCTTATGTCTTTAACAGATACCTGCTGTTGAGTGAAAGTAAAACTTCCTTAGGTCTTAAATGCAAGACCTTCCCCAACATGGCCATGTGGAAATTCATTACCCTCGAAGACACCATGTACCATCTTTACTCAGCAAGACATGTATCTCAACCATGAATATTTTGTAATTTCTCCAACCACATATTCTTTCTCCCTCCTGTGCATTTTTGAGAACACATTCCAACTTTTAAAGCATTTGCTGATTTAATCTGTGTCCGATTGCCATTCTTTTTGTTCTGTATTTTATCCTCCTCCAATCCTGCATTCATAGATTATTCTTCTGTCCTGAATATTTTTTGAAAGATAGTTAGGCTATAAATAATTCAATAATGTGGTGATAATCTCTTAAATGTAAAATATCACACTTTACTCACAATTCAGTGACTATCCATTAGTACTTGTAAATAACCTGCTATAACTTTCATGAAAGCAATTTTTGAATATCAAATATACCTAATCCAAAACATAACTAAAATAGTTGAAAGATTTCAAACAGTTATATGGCTCAATACAAATCACCAAACATCTGCATTTGTTAAAATGCAAAGCACCTGGCAAAGGACTAGCACATAAAAACCATTCAAAAATTAATAAATGACAGAATGCATTGATAAATAAATGGATATGCATACTTATAAAACTCACTACTGGAATTTATGCAAAATTACACTCAAATATTCTAAATGGGTGAGAAACTGCCAATCAATGAGCAGATCTTGACTAAGCACATCCCCTGGGCCCAGGTCCTTGATGCACACGTGGTATTATCAGGGTGATCAAAGCCAATGTGGATCTAAATGTCATCACTTTGTATCTTTGCTCACACTTTATCTCTTATTCTTCATTGTTCTTCCAGGTTCTTGATCTCAGAGTTCTAGTTTAGGTGTCTTTTTATTGCTTTAGTCCTATAAATGAAGGACTCTAATTTTTGTTTATTATAAGGGTCTACAAAATTTGTAGCATGAAATCCTGCAATGATTCACTGGCTAATACTATTGGCAGATAAAAGGATAGTTTATTGATTTTAAAGACCAGTCAGCATGCCAAAGCAGGAGTAAGTAGTAAAATAAAAAGAAAACATCCTTCACATTTTTGGGGAAAAGGCCTTGGTTCTAAGGTTGTCCATACTGTGAGTCATTGCTGTCCATTGGAAGAGAAAATCAAAGTGCCTAATGAGAGCCAATTCAAAATCATTCTAAGATTTTCAACTAAGATTTTCATTCTAAGATTCTAAATCATTTTCAACACTAAGAAAAATCCAGGTCTCATTTTCTTTTTTTAAAAAATTAATTAATTTTTTAATTTATATATAAATTTCACAACATTGTAATCATTTTCTATATCCTCTCCAACGTGTGGGAGATGACAGGATAATTTGAATCTGAAAAATATTAGCAGGAAAAAAAAGACACAAAATAATTTGATTTGGCAATAAAAACAAATTGAGCTGTAAAAAGTGTGCAGGGCAATTAATGAATCAGAAAGTCTTAAACCATTTTAGTTTCAATTAGCTAGGGGTTAAGAATAGCTCATTCTAAAATTAAATTATCTAAATTCCAATGAGCACATTATACATTAAAGGAATTTGCCTTGTTCTGAGGACAATGGTTATTTTCTTTGGGAATTCTAATACTGCCAACAAAAACATTCTACTCACAGTGGACTCAAGGCAGCATTCACTGATGTGATGAGCAATGTTCAAAAATGTTTGTGTTCATGTTTTTGTGAAAGAGAATTCACTTTTTTCAGTCAAAGAAAAAATCTACAAAGCTAAATACTCTACTTTTTAAAATATTTATCTTAAGATATAAGTAAAAAAACAAAAATAAAGGGAGACCATATTATACATCTTGAATTTAATACAAGATATGACCATAAGTAATAAAATTTCAAGAATCTGAAGGCAAGTATGCACAATGCTCCTAAGATATTTTCCAACTATTTGCATCTATATATCTTATGATCAATAATTTATAAACAAAACATAAAAAACCTATTAACCATTAAAATGTAATTCTAATGCTTTCCCTAATCATTTCACAAATTCTTTCTTGTTGTGTCCCACTCTTGTTATTATTCCGATTCTCCAATTTATCTTCCCAAACAGGAAAGACTGATTTAAGTAGTATCTCTTAGAGCAATGCTATCTGATATTGTTTTATGCTCCCCCAATTTTAAGGTATTTGTGGGGGTTATGTCAAGTAGGAAACATTTTTAAATGATGATGAAGGTCAAAGAAGACAAAGGAGAATATATCAACACTGTATAGTATGCATCTGAACAACTGAAAGAGGTAGGCAGTAGCCAGGGGTGGGTGAGTGTCTTTGCTGCATGAATATCCAGTGATCCAGCTCCCTTATACTTTATTGTTGTACTAGCATATGTCCTTGATTAATAATTGAGCTGAATTACCAGATCTCTATTATGATCCACAAAGAAGGGAAGCAAGATACTCTTAGGCAATTATTTAGACACTGCAAACATCTTTTCTATGATCAGCACAATAACAATCACATGCACATAGCTAAACACTTGGGTATATGAGAAAAAAAAATATCTCTAGGTAGGTACTTATTTTCCCAAATAAAACATGTGAATTAATCTGGGAGAAATGAAGAAAAGATTTCCAGGCAAAGAGCAACCTACTGTGTTGTATTTAAGTATGTTTAAAGAGAAATAATGGTGACTTGGGAAAGCTTGGTCTCTTCCCAGTTCTACTGCTGACTATACCCTTCATTGGGCAAAAGTCACTAAGTGACTTAATCTCTCTCTCTCTCTCCCACACACTTGTCTTAGTCATCTGTGAAATGAAGAGTTTTAATCAAAATATCACTGTTGTCTCCATTGATTTCAATAAACCAATTTATACTCAGTAAGACTCACAATATTGAGGTCATGGTTACATCCTTGACTAAATTTACATTTTAAATGGGATCACCTGTTGTCTACATTTCTTTCAATCTGGAAACCTATGGATAATATTGATTTAATTATCAAAAGCATATATATTTTCATAGAGGATTCTTTTAAGTACCTGCAATGCAATATCATTGATAAAAAAAATTGAGTTTAATAAATGTAACATAGTTACATTTATTATTAGATAGTGTTATTTAACTTGACATTGTTAACAGTTGTCAGAAACAGAGAGACTTCTGTCAAGACATAGTTTCATAATCTAGAATCATTGAAATGCTGCAGAATTGAATGGGAGAGTCTTTATATATGTGGTTGTTAGAATTACACACAGCTAGGTCTACGGCCATAGCACCCTGAACACGCCCGATCTCGTCTGATCTCAGAAGCTAAGCAGGGTCGGGCCTGGTTAGTACTTGGATGGGAGAATTACACACACTTAGGTGTGATTCTGTCATAACTATTCAGACTTAGTGATGCTTTGTTTCTCTCTTAAAGAATTGTAACTTTTTTAAAATCTTCTTTTATTAAAAAATAAATACCCACGTGCCTAATGTTGGTTGAGAAGTCAGAAATCAGAGTTTTGTAGATATTTCACTAACAAGCTAAGTTTCCACACAGATTTTCAAATTTAACACACAATTTTCTTCCTAGTTTCAAAATAATCTTCCAAAGTCAGCAAAGCTCATTTTCCTTCAAATGAAAAACAAAACAAAACTGTTACTATAATCCTAAATTCTTCCCTCTTATGTTTAATCTTTCTGATTCCTTTTCTGCATGCCCAAAGTCATGGTGCAAACAAAACTTCAAAATAAGAAATGTAGAAAGATAAATTATATACCCATGTTTGTCACCAATGATTAACATTTAATTTTGTGGAGTTCATCTGAAGAAAATGCTCCAGGCAAACACTGTTAAAATTATTTCCCCCCCAAGGCAAAATATTACAAAAAGTTGCAAGCATAAATTTGCCATTAGTGCTTTGCATATATCAGAAAATCAACATATTGTACTTTTATCTCCATTAAAAGATCCTGTATTTTATGTGGCATTGAACTTGAGAGAGATGACAAAATACCTCACCCTTCTGACTCTCAAATGCCTGAATTTTATTTTATTTTTAAAGGAAACCACACGGTTGAGGGAAACAGAATATTTGCTGCTGATTTCTTAGAAAAGTTGAGTATTACATTAACTTCAATATTCTCCACTGTAAAACACAAATTCACAGCAGGAGCTCTAAATTTGCACTCAGTTCAGGATTCTGGGAAGAGACTGAACAATGATTTGCCCATGTGCTTGTGTGTGTGTTTATGTGTGTGTGTATGTGTGTGTATGTGTGTCTGTACACCCCATACAGGTAGTACTTTTATTTTTATTTCACTATTCATTATTTCGTTGACAATTGTCTCATATTTTACTACTCTTGACTATTTTTTACCAAATATCTTAGAGAACTTAAAATGTATCTGATTATTCCAAATTACTGCTTAAAATATTTCTGAAAAACTAATATTTTTAATGCTTTTTATCTCTTGGAATATTCTTGTACAAAAAGAACCATATTTTCTATTATTTCGATTATATTAAATACAACCTTCAGCTATTTATTTTTATGACACAATAAATGAATAAAACTGAAGTCATTGTTTACATTCAGCATTTCTGCTGTTTCCAACACTTCTTGAGTTTACCTCATCCAAAATTTCTGTAGCAAGGAACTCTGGGAATTCCATGGACAAATACTAACAGTGAACTGTGGTGCACTCTGGCACACATGCTAAAAACACTGCATGAACACCCTTGTTTTGAACCAATACCGACCCCTTTGTTGTATCAGGAGGTTTTCTGTCAAAACATTTCTTTGGTGTCATGTAAACAGCCAAAATGTTCTGTTACGAGTTTGTGCAATCATTTGAATCAGCATAAAGATTAGAATAGACATGTGGAAAAGGGGAGTTAACAAAACAGTCCTAGATTCTTTCCCACATGCTAGTGACCTTCAAGTAGACCCCAAAAAAACTTTATAAAGTATCTCACAGGGTTAACCAAAATGAAGCATGTGGACTGACTAACTCCACAGTAAGTCTCATGACACAGAGAATACCCTCGAGGGAGATCGTGGGCATTGACTCAACCCCAAATACTCCACCTTGTTTAGAACTCAACAGAGGCCCCCCACCTCCCTCTGGAGATACTCCAACAATCCAAAGTACTTTTGTCTAGGTGTGGTTGAATCAATTTTCTCTTCACTTCAGTTACATCAATGACAAAAATTTTCAGGGTACTTAATAGGTATTTAAGGACAAAAGTACAAAAACATACAAATAAGTACAGGATGTTCTCTGCATGGAAGAAGAACTAAATACTGAAATCAACTTTGCTGGGCTGATTCTCCTCATGAGACCACAAATCCCAGTCATGACTTTTTGTCTGCTAGGTGTTAGATGTCCCTCAGACTTGCTACATCCCCTCAGAGGGCTGTCACCAATGTTCATGATACTTTCATGACTTTCCCTAATCTGCTTTTAGTGTTTTCTTTACATCGGATGCTCATCTTTACGGGAGTGAATTCACCTCATATTCACCTTGGCCCTGCTCCATGAATTCTTCCCTATCAGATCTGTGTTGCCTTAGCAGATGCTTTCGCTCATTTTCTGAACCATGTATGGCTGTTTGTCCCAGAAATTCCTCACACCCATTGCATTTTCTGAATAAAAATAATTCACCAGTTCTTTCTGAAGAAAAATAATTTTCTATGTTCTACACAAGCATTTCAGCCTAGTTACCTCTAAAAAGGGACATTTAATTCATTAGGCAAGTATTTAGTAAGTGGCTATAATAAGCCAGTCAACCATCCATACTCTAGAGACACAGGGGTAAATAAAATAGAGAAATGTCTGCCCATATAGGATTTACACTAAAGGAGACTGACAGTCTACAAAATAGTCTACAATAAGATGTGACTGGAGACAAGAACCCTGAGGGAGCAAATAGAACAGGAAGTTGAGCAGGAGTGTTGCACACACAATTAAATGGGAAGTGTCAAGATAATCCTCACTGGTAAGATTATATTTTAACAAGGACTTTTATTTCAAAGACTCCAAAAAGGACAAGTTATAATAAACGAAACTTGTCACTCAGTACCTTTGACACTGCCACAAACTGTAATCTGTCCTCGTCCTCAACTTTGCAATTAGCCTTTTATTTGAAGATTTCAAGCTGTGATACATCCTCATTTCAGCACAATGTGGTTGAAAGAATGAATTCAAGTGGCATATATAAGAACTATTACTGGATCCTAATTCTTTACTAAGAAAATGGTACTATCTTTATACTTTACTGTCCTTCATTTCTTAGAAGATACTTAGAAAGTACTCTTTAGAATATACTTTTCTCAGGGATCATGGTTCAAGTCCTACCCTGAGCAACATAGCAAGACCTAGTTTCAAAAAATTAGCTGGGTGTGGTGGCACATACCTGTAATCCTAGCTACCTGAGAAGCTGAGCCTGGGGATTGCTGGACTCCATGGTACCACAGGCAATGTGAGCCTGTGGTTCCACGGGCAAAAATAGCAAGGACCTAGTATGAATGAATGAGTGAATGAATGAATGAATGAATGAATGACTATACTTTTCTTATGAAAATACTATGAGATTTCAGCTTACAAGTGGGTCTCCACTTGCCTTTCTACCTCATTTCCAAACATTTTTCTGAGATTTAAATTTATTCCTAATGTTGTTGAGCAGCCAAACTGTTTTAAGTCTCAACTTTCATCTTGGACAATTAAATTAGATCTTAGTTTGTTCAACTGTACAAAAAACCTATAACAGCACCTCCATGACTGTCTGCTGAATATACTACATAGGAAAATGTATAGAAAACATTTAACACAGAATCTTGTTCAGAGTACACAGAATATAAATTCTATATGATAAATTACTCTAACTTATCTGAACCTAACACTGAAAACTAGGTTGGCATTCTAGCATCATAGTAATTATAGAATTAGAAGTTGAAGCACTAGTAGTAATTGCAGCTAATTTTCATGCAGTACTCACTAATGCCAGAAAATAACAAGTATTATACATATGTATTTCAGTTCATTTTGCTGGTACTCAATAGTTCTAAGCTTTACCCAAGCTTAGCTTCTGTTATTTCCTTTTTTTTGTCTTTTCTTGATTTTCTTAATATTCCACAACACCTCATTCATTTAAATAATTCTGTAACAGTGTTTGGAATATGACTGTAAGTTTGTTTCCTTAGCCTCAATGGTACAAAAACTCTTGAAACAATATTTATTCTTTAAGAGCTGTCAGTTCTCTCTTGTCATTCTCCTGGCTATAATCTCTCACCAAAATTTACCTTTATTTAAAATCATGTGAGTTTAGTTTACCTTTGCTCTTTCGGTATATTGAGCACTGAGAGTACTTCTATAAAACATGGCAAGGTCATGATGATCTGTTAAATATGTTTTTACTTGTTTTTGAATACTAATGTAGATATGCTTCCAGTGTAAACAGAATGTTTGGAAATATATTACTATGAAGTAAAATAAAAATAGTTTAATGAGTACAAATGATATCACCCAATATAATATTTAACATTAACATAAACTTAACATTCAAAAGTAATATAACTATGATATATTTACTTTAATTTGACTTTCTCAAAAAATTCTATGACAAAAATAGTTTGTATTTTATACAATGAGATGAACATAGTTTTAGAGAAATTAGTTCTCTATTACTAAAGTTAGAAAGAAACACCATCAAATCTTGATCTCCAAGTCTCTGGCTCAAGTGCCTTTGTAAAACTATCCTAAACTATTTGTGATAATGTGTAGGAAGAAGAATGTGTCTGCACATATTTAACAAAAATCATGACAGCAAAATCACTTGACAACATAAAAAGATAGATGAAACAAATATATATTATGTTTTAACTTAAGATTTGCAGTTTCTCAATAAAGTGTCTGAATTGACCACAAATATGTTTCATTCTGCTGATTTCTATGTTCTGAAATAATATTTGAAGAAGATTAAAGTGTCAAGGTAAGAAAGTACAGTCTGATAAAACAAATATACTACAAAGTTATTTCAGGATTAACTAAGGTGTTCATGAAGTAAAAAGGACGCTTTCCTTAAATTGATAGAATTTGTATTAGTAGTAGCCTTCACTAACTGGGCAATTACTGAACTAAATATAAATTAAATCATAATGGCTGTATATTTTTCTTTAATTTTATAGCTTTAAACTTTGTTTTAAAGCAAATCGGTAAGTTTTATGATTGAAAAATAGGCTACATTAAATTCAGAGCAGGTGTGACTGTCTGGGTTCTTTCATTTAGATTTTTATTTCTCAGAACATGTTTACAGTTTGTGAGAACTTGTGAGGAAATCCTCAGTACCCATTTATCACCTTTATTTTTCCACACATTAATATGATTTGAATAAGATTTAAAAATCTGTATTTAAAATCAATAATTACACTTTTGAACATGTCCCAAAATCTAAATAACAATTCTCATTTCTAATGCAGCACATTTATGTGCTTAAACCTAGTTAATGAGCTTCTGTTAGTTTTTAATGTTGATATTTACAGATCTTGTTAGAATTCTATTTTTTAATACTGGCAACAGTTGACAAAAATACTGATGATCGATCTTTTTTGTTTTTCAAAGATAGGATTATAAGCGCTAACTAAATTTTTTCTGCTATTTTACATAAATTTTTACCGCCATCGTTGTCATTATTCTCACATTATTAGAATGCCCTGAAACTTCATAGATTTATCAGAACATTTTACCTCATTTTTTCTTATTTTAAAAACACTAACAAGCCAATAAAAAAAAGTACAAAGCTCAGGGAGATGATTTTCACAATGTGTTCATCCTGATGACTTCTTTTTTCCCACTGGCAGAGATTGAAAAAAAGAATAAATATGTGAGTCCATGAAGCTGGCATAAGCAAGCATCCCTGGTATGGCTGATATAGTAACCAGCAGGTCAGTTACAGAACCTGGGCATCAATTTGGAAATCAATGGAGGGCTGAAGGGCATCAGTGGTAGCTGTTCAGGTCCAGAGGTAGAAGTTAAAACTATATTTCCTAAGAGGCAGCTTAAAGAAATGTGCTCAGTAACTGTGAAAACCTGCTTTATGTTTACTACTACCATTAATAGTTTGTTCTTTCTAAATAGTCCTTTTTTAAAAAAAATTTAAATTCTTTTAGTCCTCTGATTCCAACAATGCAAAGGTAGGGCCTTCAGAGCATATAAAAACTTTTTCTATGTGAAGTGAAAGCACAGATCAGCTCTACCCCTAAGGAGCAAAAAAGTATATTACACAAGAAGAAAGAAGAGCTAAGATTTTTCCATGAACCTTTTGAATTCTTATGCTCAAAGAGAAAGCAAAAGAATTTAAAACAAATGTACCAGCTCCCCACAGAGGAGAATGGTCAGCAGAGGACTTCTTTGATTGTGCAGGTGAAGGGCCAGGGAGATATGCAAAGATCTCAGATTTTGGAGAAACCATGACTTGCTTACAATATTTACTTTCCTCTCTTGTTTTATTACACTGAACTGATGTAGTGTTGAGAGACAACCAAAAATCCCACTTTGCTGGTAAAAGAGCTAAAAAAAAAAAAAAGTTCTACTTTTTTTCCTTTTCCTACAGTCTCCTCTTAGGAACACTTTTCCCTAAAGCATCATTCTCTTTGTCTCCTTTGAACACTGATCAAAGCAGAGCATCACTACCATATACGCATCTCCTCCTAGTTTTACCGGTCCCTCACATTTGAAACTCCGTAGTGGTGTTACCTCCTCCTGGAAGTCCTTCTTGACTCACACTTCAAACCTACACTAGGTATCTCATATGTGATTACAGCCCATGTGAATTGCTTCCTAAGTTCTTTTACTTCTCATCTGAAAATGTTAACGTACTTGCCAATGTACTTCTCTGTACCCTCTTTGAGGAGAGAGAATATAGCTCCTAAACTGTAACTTTTTATTTTAGATTTTTTATAAAGAGTATGAGGCTCAAGGCAAAATGAAGTTTGGCATGCAAACTATACGAACGTTTAAGTAAAAACATTATTTTTGAAGTGAATGCTATTGTATTGGTCGACTGAATCTAGTTGTTAAATAGAAGTCTCTGTTATATTGTAAGTCAAAGCATCTGACTACAAACTCTCAGCGCTGTCTACAGTGCTAGTCAAAATGATATCAAAAACAAGGTCACCTCGTTGAACTTATAATTATTAATTTTGAATCCATTAAATAATATATTTACAAGTAATACAACTTTACAGTCAATTATAAGGGCCAAAGTATGGTAACAACATTTGTGTTCTCAAAGAAGATATATTTCAATCAGCAGACAAAATCAAGTTAAAATCACATAGTAAGAATTTGCTATTTTAGACTTTTACCTGTAATTGTGTGCCAAACAGAAACCCATTTTAGGAAAAGAAACAAAAAATGTAATTAATTAGCATGAAATGACACTTCCTTATATTCAATTAAATAAAAATCTCATATTTACCATAAATGGCATTTGGTTCATTTTGTTCATTTTGGTCCTTCTCCTGAGAAAACAATCTATGTATTATTTATGCAGGAGTTTGAGTTTGTCAGGAAAGGGAAAACTTTCTAATTTGAAGCACATATTTAGTGAACTTAGTATTATTCCCCTCTGTTACTTAAAAAAAGTGAAAAGTTTGATTGATACCTTCCAGAAAGAAGTTTTTGCTTTCTTTCTCATACCACTGTTACTTGGAATCAAAATCAATGTTTTTACTTTTTAATATAAAACCTGTAGAAATCCTTAGACACTTTTCCTTCTTTAAGAACTTTATTGAGGTAACATTGGTTTACAGCATGATTCAGAGCAGAGGCTCACACCATGCCCACTGACATGGTGCCATAGGACCCACCACATGGACTCTACTTTTGCTAAAAAAAAAAAAAAAAGAATAAAACAATCATTTGCTAGAAGAAATAACAGTAATATCTGAAAATGAAACCAAAGGGATATATTTCTATCTCTCTTTTAAATAATGAATCATAAACTCATTCATATTCTGAAAAATTAAACAAAAATTACACAATAATGTAATATATATATACACACAAAATAAAAAAAAATAAGTCATAAAAAAAGTAAAAATGGGGAATAAGGGGAACAATACAACCATGTAAACATGACCAATATTGCATGATAATCACAAAATAAAAAAATTAAATAAATTCCATTTGCAGAATTACTTATGTGTATGAAACAGTGTTTAGACAAACTGCAGTAATAGAAATCTGCCTTCACCCAAAGCTGTTTAAGGTGGGGTAGCGGTGCTCCTCTGTATTCTAGGATTAGCAAATCCTGCCTGAGAGGGTGCCCTCACAATGTTAACATCTCCAAGCAGCCCAGCTGTCAGGTTATAAGTGGCCACTACCAGCCCTGCAAACACTTCGATATTGTAATGTCAGTTGGCAGCTGTTTCTGAACAATTCCCAGAACTAAATATTGTTTTGAACTGGGATCTGCACAGATGTCTTTGTCAATACAACTTTTGCTCAAACATCCTCCCAAGATCCAATATTCATTTAAGCAAAACCTAGAGGGAAAAGGGAATCCTAAACATAATAGCGTGGCATTCACATCCTTAGCATCGGATATCATTAAAAATTGAAATACAGCAGGAAGACTCAACTATGAACAAGGTGAGCTCTTTTTTAGATCTTGAAGATAAAAATCACGTCCTCCTCTTATTACCTGAAAACAGAAGTGGAAAATAAAAGTTCCCATTTGTCACTTTGTTCATGTCACTTGAAAGAAAACCAGAGGAGGTTTAATGTAAAACAGTCTCCACAGTGGATTGAAGGAAGCTCTTCACAACCTACTTCTGCTATTCCTCAAAGCAGATTTAAATAGAGTTGGAGCTCTATACAACTCTCATCTCTCACTTCTGGATTCTGAAGGAATTCAAGAGATCAGGGCCCCAGGGACTAATGGCAATTAAAAGAAAACGGATGCAAACCTACAATAAGTCTGAGAAGCCTGGCTAACTCTTGGCAGGGTATAAATAGATCCTTGGTCATTTGCCTCCATTTCCCCTGATTGGGAAGTTCAATGTTGAAAAGAAAAGAAAAATGAGTTGCTGTAGGCTAGGTGTTGTGTAGAGTAGGTATTTTAAATGCTTTTAATAGCAATACATAAAGCAAGTGAACTTTCTCATTCATGATTAATGAGCTGATTCTAAATCTTAAACTTGAAGACACAAATAAAGAGAAAAGAACACTTTTTATTCTTTTCCTACTATTCTTCTTCATTAAACCCTTTGCTATCTTTAATCCAAATCTACGGCTAACTATCAAATTTCCAGTATCTAGAAAATAGAAACATTTCATAGATAAAATGATTAAATAAATGCTGACAGCATTAAATCTTTGTGCTTCTGGATTAAATATTGTTGATTGCTTTCGTATCAAATGGGGTTATTGATGCAATTTCCTATTTTACAGATACTACAAATACTACTTACATTTTTAATAAATACTCTTTACAAATATTTACAATTTGTGGTATTTAAAAATACTACAAATACTACATGTATTTGTGGGCACTAAAAGAATGCTATGCATTATTAGATTATGTAATAATGTAATAATGTATATATAGCTCCAGCCATATTTATTTATATATGCTTACTACATATTAAATGCTACATATTAAATACCAATCACTTGGGTACTCCAAATCACTTGGGTACTTCTCTTTACAGAGAATATCAGTAATTAGAGCTGCTTAATTAAAACTAGTTGAATTATAATGCTTCTAATATCCTTAAGTCAGGCTATCTTATGTGCTTATTATATTTATTAATATCTACAAAGAAGTAGACATTTGGAGTAACTTTAACATCGGCTATATTTAGAGCTGAGCATTTTTAAATACCATCATTTATTAAATCTCTTTTATTCAGAGTTGAAGAATATAGTCTAGTATTTACTTACATGTTTCAAATACATAGACTCACTGAATAATGTAAGTAACCCACAAATAACCCCTTTGCTCTGTGAAATCTAAGACTCTTTTTCCACCTTTGATCCTTTCTCCATCCCCTCTCTGTCTTAGGGGTTCTCCCTCTGAGAAACCTCATTCCTTTATCAATGTCCACTAGTTCAGTATTTTTCTGCCTTTGTTAATTTATTCACTACAATTTGTTATACTCAATGTGAAAACATCCAATATTTGTATCTTTACAACTGGCTTTATTATCCTAATTCCCTCAAGCTTCTTCTATTTTACCATAAATGGTGACATTTTGTCTGAAAGATCAGATTCTTGATAGAGTTTCCAAGTAAGTAAGAATCTCTGCCAGTGAGATCGTAGTCCAATGATGATACTAGCATGCTCCCAATTATTTTAGACTCCAGAAAGGTCATAAATAATATGCTCCTACTACACCTGGGGTGGAGCTAAGAGTCAGGAGGACTTCAGAAAAAGTAATTATATATATATATATGTATATATATATATAAAATTTTAACTGATGCTTAAAATTTGGGAAAGAAATCATAAGCAGAAAACGAAGGCAGAAGGGCATGGCAGACAAAAGAGAACAAGAATGTATATATGAGATGATAATACACTAAGCAAACGTAGGTGATTTAAGGGGTGCCGAGAATGGAGTGGCAAGAAATAAGGCTGAAAGGTTACTTGTATGCTGTGCTAATTAAGGCCCTTAGACGATCTTGCAGTGGTGAGAAAGACATTAAATTTTTAACCAAGGAGGTGGCAAAGTGATCTTTCACCTTGAGAAAGACCAAGCAGGTCAAAAGAGTAAGGAAACAAGAAGACCTTGAGTGACAGAAGCAGAGTTTTTCAAAATCTACTGAAAAACAAAAGTAGTCTAAGGGGAAAAAAAGCCAGGTCCACACCTTGGGAGCTATCTGGGGGGTTATAAAGAATGGGACAATGTAAAAACTACTGAGAATGTAAAATCATCAGACTGACAGGAGTATGTGACCATGGTGCAGAAGAAAAGAAGATCAGATAAAATAGAAACAAAACTAAGCCAACTGCATTAACTCATTTAATACTGTTTATTTTACAAAAAAAGGAAATTATGGCTTCAAAAGTTCAAGTAAATTTCCTGAAGTTTCACAACTGTAAGAGGCAGTGCTTGGATTTAGATCCAGGAATTGTTTGTTTTCATAAATATAAATATAAGAGAGAAAAGTAGAGAACATTCATTTCAAGAACATCAAAGGACAACAGCTGATGACAATTTGAAATGACACCAGACTTTAATGGTCCTGGTGAGTTTGTTATATTAATTAACTGGACCAAAGGAGAGCAAATGGTATTTGAGCTTAATTATTGGCGTAGGTGTATATTTCTTGTACAAATTTTGTCATTCCTGCTACTACAGAGGACAGATTGCACTCAACAAATATTTACTATATGGGCCAGACACAATTCTATGCTTGTCAGATACACTCATAAACAAAACAACCCTCCCCTACCCATCCCTTGTGGAGTTTACCTTTTAGTTACATTACAATGGCATTTATTCCTAGAACAAAAGTCACTTTTAAAACAATGGGGAATTTCTCAAATTGTGATCTATAAAAATATTTTAAATAAATATTAAACTGATCTTCAATTTATATATCACAGGTTCCACTTCTCCATATGTTTGTAACATAACACACTCTTTTGTCCCCATGGGGAACTATTATAAATGGTGGTCAGGCTCACAGATATACATTTATGACATAAACTATCAAAACTATACAAAATTTGAAATCTAGTCTGAATTCTTCATCTTGGACAATTGGTCATAAAAATGCATAACAGAAGAGGACAAAGTAAATATCAAAGTTGGGCCTCTCCCCACTGTGCAGAATTGGCTAAGAATGTGTTTTTAAACATGTGGAATTTGTCCCTGGCACTCCCCAACAGCACTACCCAGACCTCCTGGGGATCTCTTGCCCTGGGCATGGAGATGTCCCACAATTGTGACAATCCAAAATACTCTAAATGTTGCTGTGGGGTACATGGGAAGAACAGTCAATCACTATACATTAATAGCCACTAGATTTTATATATATTAAAACCAATATAGCTCCTGGTCACTGAAGTTTTGAATAGTGTGGTGGTCTTGGAAAGACATGTAGGTATCTTCTTTATTTTTTCTTTTAATTTATTTATATATATATAAACATATATGTATTTAAATAAATATTTATATATATTTTTTTTCCACATCTTTGTTTTCCCTGGGGTCTAGGTATCTTCTTATAACATGCTGTCCTTTCATTCTTCCAGAGACCATGAAACAGTTTAGGTGTGTCCCAGCTATGCTATTCCCCTAGCTTCCCTGGCCTCAGACTACTTGTCTGGCTTAAGACCCAAGACACTAGCAAGCAGGTTTCTAATGTTTTGGCTGTGGCTTCATCACAGGTACACAGCCTCTCCAGAGATCAAGGACCAGGTGTCTGTACAGACTGCACTAGGCCCACCATTGGGTTAATCCAGCACACCAAGTGCATGCCTCTGTCTCACAGACTCAAAGAGATATCCAGAGGGGAAAAATGAAGGGGAGTTAGCATCCTTTGGGACACATTTTAACCAGGGAAGCCAAGATGGAAGAAGACAGGAAACTGGTGTGCAAAGAAATCAGTTCCAAGAGGTAGTAGCTCCTTACAAGTTCAATGGAGACGGCTTGTGCAGGCAAGCATCTGGCTACATGCTACCTCATGAAACTGATCAGTTCAGTGTCATCTTTCATTTGCCTTCCTGCCTTCATTCCTTACTTTCCCTTTGCCTTGACTCTTCCAAGATATTGCATATCCCTTAAAGGAGAATAATAAAAACCAGCCTCAAGTTCAGTATGATAAAGACCCTGAGCTAAGACAGAAACTATAAGAAGGGGAAATCATAAGAGGAATGAGAGGAAACAGAGCAAAGTTTCCAGACAATATAGTAAAATCAAATTATGCTTGTTCACTATTTGAAGTTCTGATAAATAAGCAAGATAGTTAGATCAGGATTGCTCCTAATGAACTGGGAATCATAACTTAAGCATAAAAAGACATTACTCACTTGAAGCTTTAAAAGTTCAGATAAAAAATGGACTCTGCCTTTGATGCCTTGTCTATTCATTTAGCCTTTTAAAGCAGTAACCTTTATTTTCTATAATTCTTTATCTGTGGCTTTTATTGAACACTTGAAAGAAGACATCTCAGAGTAGTTAAATAAATAGCATTCTTGAATTATGTCCAAGATTCAAATTATTCTGATTAACTCACATCTGAAAAATTAATAAAAGGTATTTTCACTTTCAGCCTGGTGATGATTACATTGCTTATTTTGCTGTGCCAGCCACAAAATATGATTGAGTTAAAATCATATCAGCTATGAAGAAATAAAAATATAATTTATAGTTATATTATTTTGTTTAATAATAAACTCAAGGTAATTTTCCTACCTCAGAAGCACCTTGGGTTATATACACTACTTTAAAGCCTAAACAAAAAAGTAAACCCCCTCACCAAAAGATAGATCTATATTAACTGGAGGGTAGAAGGTCTAAATATTGTCCATTTTATCTTCAATGTGTTTTGATGTCCTGATTGTCCATCACGTGCATATGATAATTCTATAGTGAACAAACTTCAGATGAACTGTGAAATACAGCAATATCTCCACATTGGAAAAGCATGTTTCTATTAACCCAGTTGTATTTCACTATTTCAATGATTTCTTTCTTTTCTCACTAAATCTAGCCAGTCCTTCTTAAGGTTTAACATGGTAAGGAAGCATATGAGACTCTTTTTCCCAATTTAGATTCTGGTTCAGTACATCTAGATAGATTTCATATTTCTAAAATGATCCAAAGTGAAGCTTTGAGTAGCAAAAGTGGAGATTACCTTTTTATAGCCTGATTCAATCATTCCCCCTTTTACCTGATTTTAAGTATCAGGCTATTTCATCACTATAATTATACCCCACTGCATTGTTCCTACAGTTATCATCCACTGTTTAATCCTTATCTGAATAACTTTGCTTCTTCAGGGCTAAAGGGTAAAAGCTGAGTGAAAACATAATATTTCATTTTTTTCTCATTTTTATACTCTAACAAAGATGGCTTCTTAGGGTTCTATGCAGTAACTAAGGAAAGGAACAACTGGAGAAAGCATATCAAGACACAGGAAGCAAAGTGGACTTCAGGAAATAGACTGTCTGTTAACAAGTACCAACTGTTGTTAAGTGCAAGCCCTGCTTAAAAAAAAAAAAAAACCTGAATTACTTATAACTGGAAACTCTTTAAGTCAGTCAAACAGTTCTGAGTTGAGCCAGTATTATGGAAAAGGCCCTAGGCCATGACATAGATGATGACAAGGAAATGAGAGTAAACCAATCACATGGGATATGACATCCTGGGCTGTACAACCACTCCCCATTGATGTCCCAAAACATAGTATTGTGAAAGTATCATTTTTATAGCCCTTATCAGTCATAAAATGTTTTTATATGTCTATGGGCCATTTATTGCATAATCTTTTGCTTTCAAATACTTTTGAAAGCAAGAAATAGATCCTATTCTTTGTATTGCTGGGGGTGAAAGTGAATGTGAATGTTTAGAATACCCCAGGTACTCAATGAATGTCTTACAAACCATAATGATTGATATGGATGGTCTGCCATCCCTGAACAAGAGACTCTTCATCTAGATGCAACAGCAAAGGACCATGAATTTCATGGCAGAATTGTCTTTCCATTTAGCTCTAGGGTCTAGTTTTGTCATTGGAGAATTCTGAGGAATCCATGATTTGCTTTCTTATCAGCTACCAAAAAAACAAACAAACAAAAAAAACCCGCATTAAAATTCATGTCTTTTCTAAAGTGCAGTATACAGGATATTTTATTTAAAATGAATATTTTGGTGACTTATGAAGAATTCAACAGATAGTAATTAAATGCAGATTATTTGCTTTAGACTCTCTCAGTACAGGGTGTGTAAGTAGTGGTCATGTGGAGACAGATTAGAAAGGTTTATCTTGATTAAATATCCATGAGATTTTAATCTTTTAGGCAAAGAAGCTTTGCATTTGGCTTTTCACTATAATACCCCTAAAAGAGCAGAGGTTCAAAAGTGTAGGGCACAAAAACTATCAATAACTCAGCTGACTTCTCACTGAAAATTTTAAAGTAGGGAGACTCATGGAAGAAGAAATAGTAATATGTATACAAGGTTTCTGTGGGAAAAAAAAATACACACTATTATTCCTTACTCAAGCAGCATATGTGTGTCTAAAATAACCTGTCAGTTAAGCAGGGGAAGTTGGCTTCTAGGGAAAATAAGGGGTATTTCTAATTTAACTCTACAGCTAAAGAAAACTGACTATGAAAGCAATTATATGTCATTTTGACCAGCAGGTTAATACTAAGCAGAATCTTCCTCTCAGTTGCTTTGTTTGGAGGCTGCAAAACCAATTGATGAAAGTTGCTAAAGTGAGGTGACACTTACTGGTACCTTCCTTAGGTATTTTAAATTACTCTGAAATATTTTAAGAAATAAGGGGGTATAAGTGAAAGAATTACACTTAACACCCCCAAAGACTGCCCTCTCTCGACTGTTCCCAATGTCAATATCACCTTGTGATATCAAGAGAATAGACTCCCTTTAAAAAGGAATTTAAAATAAAATAAAACAATAAAAAGGAATTTGAAAAATCCTCCATTGCTATTTATTTTCTCTCATACTTTATTATTAAATGCATATTTCACTTAATATTCCTCTAATGTCACAATGTCTATCCTGTCCATTGGAATAACAGAACATATGGAACATATTGCATCAATTTTATCATGTATGATGTTCTGTTTCATAACTCTGTGTGTAAGAGAGAGGATATATATTAAATATACACATGTGAATCCATAATATATATAAACAAATTTACAATGCAAGAAAAACATGCTTAGATCATTTTATTGTTTTTATTTTATATCATATCTATAACAGATCTGATGGTATTTTTCTTCTTTAAAACTATACTCATGGGTGTGGTGGTTCACGCCTGTAATCCCAGTTACCTGGGAGGCTGAGGCTGGGATCACTTGAGTCTGTAGGTTCAAGACAATCCTGGGAAACATTGCAAAACCTAGTCTCTTAAATAAAATAGTCATTATAAATCCCAAAAACCTCCATTTCTTTTAAATATATGCATAGTCATCTAAGCACCATAAAATAATGAAAATTTCCATGAGTACATGAAGAAATGCTAATGGGACACTAGTAGTACTTCCCTCTTCATTTAGAAAAATATCCTTATTTGAAGTTTAAATTCCCTTTAAAGCTTAAGACATATGTATCCTTGCTTAAGATCATAGCAATGAACTAAAACTGTCATCGCTGAAAACTTTTCATGGGATAAAGAGTGGGTTCATTACAAAATCTGCCATCCTCTCATTTGAAATGCTTTGAGGTAAACAGATACATTTCAAAAAATTCAAGTGCAGCCAAAAAGTTAGCCTGTGGGTGTAAACGTGACAGGAACAGTTACTGAATTCCTAGTGGGTACTCATGGGAACATGTGCTATCTCTCTTAATGTTTGAATATTCAAGCTAAAAACAACATTACAAGTTGTCTCAACTTTTGGTACTTTTAATAAGGACTTTGCATCTATTTTAGCCATCTCATTCTAATATTTCAGATGGATTCTTTTACTACCCAAGCTAAGATTTTATTGCTGGAATATGAAAGACTTGATATTATCATTTATATCACGCTATTCAACAAGATCCTTTGATGTTTACTGTGTGTAAAACTACTGGAAATAGAAAACAACAATCAAACATATAGGTCTTCTCTTGAAGAATGTGTGATTGATTT
Organism: Uropsilus gracilis; assembly: GCA_004024945.1. NCBI lineage: Eukaryota > Metazoa > Chordata > Mammalia > Eulipotyphla > Talpidae > Uropsilus > Uropsilus gracilis. Next base: position 25,798 of record PVHY01000364.1, on the reverse strand, counting down.
GGGAAGAATTCAATGTAAAAAAAAAAACATGCAAACAGTAAAAACTATAACTTTAGGGAACAGAAGACAACACAATATCTAAAAGCAGCCAATTTTTTGTTTTGGGACATTTGGTTTGTTTCCAAATCTTGACAATTGTAAACAGAGCTGCAGTAAACATGTGCATACAGGTGTCCTTTGGAATTAATGTTTTCAAGTCGTCTGGGTAGATTCCTAGTAATGGGATTGCTGGGTCGAATGGTAAGTCCACTTTCAATTGTTTGAGGTTCCTCCACAGAGTCTTCCATAGTGTCTGGACCAGTCTGCACTCCCACCAACAGTGTAGGAGAGTTCCTTTTTCTCCACATCCACACCAACACTTGTGCCAACACTTGCTGTTGTCCATTTTATTTATGTGGGCCATTTTTACTGGTGTAAGATGGTATCTCAATGTGGTTTTAATTTGTGTTTCCCTGATTATTAGTGATGTGAAGCATTCTTTCACATGCCTATTAGCCATCTGTGTCTCCTCTCTGGTGAAGTGTTTTTTTCTTCTCCCCATTTTTTGATTGGGTTTTTTGCTTTGTTTTTGTTGAACTGCAGGAGCTCTTTGTGGATCTTTGTTATCAGTCCCTTGTCACTTGTCTGGAGGGCAAAAATTTTCTCAATTGGTTGGGTTTCTTTTTGTTTTGTTTATTTTCTCTTTCGTTGTATAGAAACTTTTTAGTTTGATATAGTCCCAGCTGTTTATGTTTTCCTTCATTTTTCTTGCCAGCCACAGCTGTTTCCCGAAATGGATTTCTGAGGTGAAATTCATGAAGGGTTTTGTCCAGGTTTTCCTCTATGTATTTTATGGTTGCAGGCCTCACGTTAAAAAAAAAAAAATCTAAAAGCAAACACCTAATTAAATGATCCATTTCATAAGAAAGAAAAGTTTCCAAGAGTAGGTGTGTCTTTAGTCTAACTTTTTAATACCAGCCACAGAAACAGATATACTGAGAAAAAAAAATCAGTATTTTCTAGGAGAAACAGCAGGCACAGAGAGATTTGGTGAAGACAGATCAATTCCCAACATAAAATGGTTCCTGTTGAGTCTGTGACTATCTTATTCCAACTGCCTTGAATTCAATAAATACATAGAGGCATAATTTTGTGGTTAGGCACATAGACTTGGAAGTTAAAGAGTCTGGATCCTGCCCCCTGTTATTTACTACTTGTGTAACCTTGGGAAAGTTTATCACATAAGTCTGTGCATATGCTACCACATCTTTATGATAATAATAGAATCTAAGATAGAGGGTTGTTCCAAGACCATGATAATACATGTGAAATACGTGGTAGAAATCATGATAAAATATAGGATACAAAGCACATCTGCTAGGGTTAGTGTTGGGCTGAAATAGATTAAACTTGGAATTAAACATGATGGATATTAAATTAAACATGATGGAACAGTTTAGACAATGATTTTACAAGATCCTGGGGGTGGGGGGGGGGCTTGTTAAATGAGAGCTGGATGGACGCCACCCCCAGAGTGTTTGATTCTGAATCTGGGATAGGGCCCAGAATCTGAATGCTTGATAAATTCCCAATGATGCTGGTGCTTCTCACTTTGAGAACCACTAAAGACTCGTGTGCCAGGTAGTTATTTTCCCCCAAGTGTATTCTAAGGCATGTGTGAACACCAGAGTGAGTACTTCTGGATTTTCTGCATTTGTGCCCAGATGTTTGCAATAGTTACCCTGACACACACACACACACACACACACACACAACTTTGACATATTTAAAATTATCTGGAATTATCCACCCTCCTGCCAAATACAGAAAGTATGCACAAACATTGGGGGCAAAAAAAAATTATAAAACACTGAATTATTTTCAGTTAAGATGTGAGCTAAAAAGGAACAAAATAAACAATAAATTCTGTGGAGTAATTTATCACATTTCTCAAATAGCCACCTGAAGTGTGGTCTTGGTCTGTGAGATAGTTCCAACTGCTTCCATCTTCTTCACATTGTGTATCTGGACAATGACTTCAAGGGGTAATTGATTTCAGAACCTTTGAAAAAGTCTGATGAGATAAAGGAAATATGTCACTCAGACTTATTAGGGACCCAACCAAACCATTCAATTTTATTTTTGTGAATAAAAATGATTTATAGTAGGGTATATTCCTCTAAAGAGAGCTGTTATATGTGAAAACAGATGGATAAAATGTATCATATCACTATCACTGTCCTTTCAAAAGCCAAGACTCAAGAAGTTGATTCACAACCCATCAATCAGACTTAACATTGTTGGTCCTCTTGCTAGATTCAATCATTGCATAAAACTCCTATTTCCTCTTTCTTCCATCTTCTAGGGTAAAAATATCAAGCCATAAAGAAATAAAGAGGAAAGATAATGCTCTCTACCTTTCATTTTCTCCTCCTCTCCTTCTAAAAATAGCTTTTCTGCCACTACCTAGATACAAATTACTCACCTTTGGCACAAGTATCAGGTTTATATTTATTCATTAGGGAGGTTGCCATGACTACACTTGAGGTATCAAGCAAAGAGAGATCTGACTCATAAAATCTAGTGTAGGTTTGTGAATTTTTGATGAGTTCATGATATTCTGGAAATAAGAGAGCTGACTTGAAGAAATTAAATAAATAGTCTTTATAGAAGGAACCCAATTGATTTGATGACCCTTGACATGGTGCTACTTTCTGAGGGGAACTGTTTACTGCAGTACTTTGCTCTGTGATTGACACACAGGAGAACAGTTCCCACGAGTTCCCGCAAACACCTGTTCTTCTCTTGGCATAAGCTTAAAATTATACTTTACCTCCTGCTTACATTAAATTGCCACTGTACTACACAGCTCAGTCTAACAATTCATCTGACAATAGCCTATCCAAAAGTGTAGCAAAAATAAGTTCAGTACATCCATTACAATATGTCAGCACACCTGTGAGTGTTTTATGTAATGGCACACCTCATTGCAAATTCAGAATCAGTGCAAGGGCCTACAAGAGGATTACAGAAGTGACTTGTCCCACATGTTGAGAATGGAAGATCCACTACAAGAGCCACACCAGGGGCAGTCTTGATGTTACGAACTGGTATGTCGTGGCATGTGTCTATTACATATGAGATAAATAACCGGAATCAAGCAAAGAAATTCATTTTCTGGTACAATTAGTTTTTAAAAATTGTGAAGAAAGAGTCACCCTATATTTCTAGTTCCAGTGTCCAGAATTACAGAACTTTGGATATGATAAATGAAAAACATGCTCTCAAAATGAAATGGTTCTAGAAAATCTCACATTTCTATAAGATCTGGGAAGAGAAATGCTCTTTGTGACTATTGGTGGTCAGTGGTTCATCATTTGACTGAGATAGTCAAAGCAAGTTGGAACATGATGCAGAGACTTGAACTAGCACTCATGCCAATACAATACACAGTTTAATTCAGCTTTGCTGTTAGTAATTTAGACCAAAATTCTCTATTCACAGCACATAGAATAATAGTTTAAGCTCATAATATAAAATAAGCTAGTGGATTCACTAGTGAATCTAGTTTGACCACTTAGAAATAGATTTTATTCTTAAACAAATCATACTTCACTCTTGACAGATATGACTCTTCAATAGATAAATTGAAATCATTGATGTTGGAACTACTGGTTTCTACATATGAAATTTCATTGTCTTTCCACTGTCTCAATTCACTAATTGCTATAATACACATATTCAAGGCATGATCATGGCCAAATAAATTCAAACAAATCTAAGGGAAAAGCTATTTGCTAAAGAAATTACTTTTAAAAAGATTTAAGATTTAGAAGATTTGAAAGCTGATACTATGTGCTACAGATAATCAAAATATTTAAATGTAAATTTTCTTTTAAATAGTGATGGATAGAAAACAAATGAGAGCTTATTTTACACAGCCAAGGAAAATCATTTGTTTCTTATGCATTCTGGGCAGGTTTCTAGAATTAAATGGGTAGCAGTAATCATGTTGTTATTAGTGTAATTGCTTTCTGACATGTTTCCCTTTCATAACCAGTTTTTTTAAATAATATCAGTGACAAATAGCATATATCTAATCAGGAATGTTCAATAATTCACCAAAATAAAATGAAATTACATACCAATTGTATACGCTCCTCAGCAAATTTTCATCAATCATGAAATGTTGTTGCTTGATGTATGTAGTAAGGGTGGATCAGCTCTGATCCTTCTCTGAGAACAATTTATTTTCAATATTTTTGATTCCATATAAATGAGAAAGGCCTTTGTAAACTAGTATGAACAAAATGTGTAGGTTTTGTTCAGAGCAGTTATGTGCAATTTATTAACAGATTTTGTTCCTATGGACAGTTTACTATCAAAGCCAACTATTCAGGGTATACTCTTGTATTAGACCCATGAGCTGGCTTGGACTCTTTAGAATGCTAGATTTAACTTAACATCTGTAAATGAAAATAACATTCTGGTCTGGTTCTGCCACTTTGACTAGTGTTGCAATCTCTACAAGTCATATTAGCTTCCTGGTTTTGTTTTCCAATTATTCCTCTACATCAAGAATCATTTTTAAAGACCCTAACCCTAACAGATACAAACTCCATGAAATTTTAGATCTTTGGGAGATTCAAATGGCATTTTTTTAAATAAATAAAATCAGATGAATCATGGTTCCAACATTATTATCATTAAATACTAATACATTTCAGCTTAACCTGCAGAAGAAAACTAGAGGAGCACACCAATGCGCATGAACAGCTGGTGGATGGATATAAGCAGTGTCAACCTTTAGTAAGCACTTTCTATGCTCTAGACCGGGTAGTGAGGATTTTCCATATTTTACACTGAAAGTCTCACAGAACTGTGATTTTTTTTACATGATAAAATCAAGGAATTGAGGAGGAAACAACTTCCCCAAGATCATAAAATTAGCAACTGAAAAGGAGAGATCTTTTATTTTTCTGTAAGCTAATTCTACTCCCTTCTACACTGTGTCTAGGCTCAATACAGTGGAAAAGTGCTCTTCATTGAAGACAGAGTTGCACATAAGTTGTATTTAACTTTGCAGCACCCAGTCACCAATATTCACTTGTGAACTCAACAATGTAGTGTGCATTTGTCACCACACTTCTAATTAATTAGCACACTGCACAAATCAGCAATTGTATTACATTTATTTATCTTTGGAACCAAAGTAAAAAATGACCATGCAAATAAATTCTAATGGGTATAAATCCACTGATGCTATCTGAACAGGCCATAATCACACTTGAATTCCAAACAGAACTGCAACAGCAGCAACAAAAGTGTCACCAGTGTAAAATGCAGCATAGAGTTGAGTTATGCAGTTAATACTTAAAACATAATCATCCTTTTGGTATCCACAGGGGATTGTACTGGAGACTCACAGGAATGAAAATCTGAGGATACTAAAGTCATTCAAAGTAAAAGGCAAGTTTTAGCATGTAATCTATGCATATCTTCCCACAGACTTTAAATCATCTTTAAATTATTTACAATGAAAATGTCTTCTAACTAGTTGATACAATGTATTGTTTATGGAATAATGACTAGAAACAAAAATGTCTGCATATGTTTAGTGCACACAAAACCACTACATAGTATGTATTTTCAACCTCCAGTTGATTGAATCCACAAACATGGAATTCTCAGTTTAGAAGGGTACCTGCATCTTCAAGAATAATTGAAGTCTTTTGTATTTTCTGGAGTCATCTGCTTTTTGATATTCATCCTAGATATGAAGATTTACTGATGGAGATCACAAAATTTACAAAGTTAAAACTGTACATAAATCTAAATATTGTTACTAAGTGATTATTACTTAATTCCAGCCCAAAGATAATCAATATCTATAATGAGTAATAACTGGTTGGTGTAATAGTTGTCAAAAACAAGCTTCTTTACTGTTAAAGATGCCTCTAGAACAAAAGCTACCCACATTTTTGGAGAAGTTTACAATTAAAATGTTATAAGCTAATAGTTTTACAATATTAAAACTAATGCAATATGCATAAGATAAAGTTCACTTACCTATATATAAAAATAAAATTAGATTTTTTTTTACTGTGTTCAGGAACACAAATTTATAACAGTAATTAAGAAAATTCACTGCAAAACTGCCTCATTCATATACATGAGAATGTATATGAATTTTGAAGTCATTACCTTTTTTTTGAGTATCTATGATTTTAGATATTTCACCATACTTAGAACTTCTTTGCCCATACTGGCAATGATCAAAGCAGCATTGTCCAACTATCCATGTTGATCCATGGATGTATGAAAAGAAAAATGTAGAATATATATGCAATGGAACATTTTTCAGCCTTAAAAACAAAATCTGGCATAAACTATTCGAAAAAGTCCTTAAGATATTATGCTAAGTTAAATAAAGCAGTCAAAAAAAAAAAGACAAAGACAAATGCTGTATGATTTCATGGAAAAGAGGTACTTAAAAGCAGTCAACACCAGAGACAACAATGGATTGGTAGAGGAGTAGAAAATGGAAGGATGTGGTTTAACTGGTATAGAGCTTCCGTTTTATAAGATGTAAAGTGGTCTGTTGACAGATGGTGGTGATGGTTACAAATTATGAATGTATTTAAAACCACTGAATTGTACACTTGAAAAAGCTTAAATTGGTAAATGTTCATGCAATGTAGTTTACCACAATAAAAGTATTAGGAGGAAAATCAATGAATCTGCAGAAAGATGAAATATGATATATGGCAAAAGGCTTCATAGAGTTAAGATACCACATATGGAGTGGCTTCATTTAATCTACCCATCACTTTTTCAGAAATGAAGCTCACTCTAATTCAAGCCTAGATCTGCCTGCAACTTTGCAGGAAAAGAGATAACTCTTCTAACAAATGATTATTGAGAACCTGCTTTGTGTCAAGTCATGTGCTAGAGGCTAAGAAGGTAGCAGTGACCCAATGCCATCATGTCATGGTAACTGAGGATAACATGTGCAGAGGCTAAAGAAGCACGTGTTTTCAAAGAAAAAGACAGTTGCAGAAAGCAGATACAATCCAATATTCAGTCAGTGAGAACATTACTGAAAGAGGATGTCTGAACTAAGACTAGAGTAACAAGAAAAGAAGGAGGTCCTGTATGGGGCATATACCCCACAATAGAGGAAGCAAGGCCTAAATAAAGTCTGTAACAGACCAAAGAGGTAGGCAGGAACCTGTTCACACAAAGCCTTGGGAAAGAGAATGAATTTCATACTTTACAGCAGACTCTATACTTATTTTAGTGGACATTACCGGAAAACTTTCAACAAGAGAGCACCATGATTCCCTTTGTGTGGCATATAAGGCTAAGGTTTAATGGGCACTGGCCTCCTAACTACAGTGCCATGATCCTGAGGTAGATGATGCAGTTCTTTGACAGGGCTTTTGAACTCCAGACAGATGAAGCCCTTCTGAAGAGACTGAGATATGTAGCTGCCACTTACAGTGTATCTGGCTACGTGCACATCCCAGCAGGCACAGGCTGTGTAGAGAGACAGAAATGCAACTAGACAGAGGCCGAAAGAACTATGGAAAATGTCTGACTGAAACCCCTCCCCCCCATCCCCATCCATGAAGTCCATCACACTGCAGTGCTTTCCTTGGCCTTGGGAGAATTACCAAAAATTTCCTGTTTTAATTAAGCAAGGTGAAGCTTAATTTCTCCCACTTTGCAGAAATAATCTAAAGTTTATCAGATTAGATAATACCCTAATTTCATTATTGTAAGTGTGGGTTATACAAAATGCTAGCTGTCTGTACACACTATTCATTGAAACATTCCACTAAACCCTGCAGAGCAGCATTAAAATAAACAAACTAAGAACAGCGAAGCAGGTGTGTCAGTGACAGCCAAAAAAGTGGTAGGGCTCAGTTCAAACCCAGGTCTGTCTGACTCCCAAGTGTTTGTTACCAATCAACACCACAGGTCGCTCCCATCTGTGAGAAACTGCAGTGTGCCAAGCTCAGCAGGTGGCAGGATGAGACAAGTCATCCCACTATGGGAGTGCCCGCAGGCAAACAGGAGAAAGAACCACCTAATAGCAAACCAAAGTCACTTCTGCAATTAACCCCTCCCCACAGATTGCCATTGTTATAGGTAAAGAAGTATCTTATCCTCTAGTATCAAAAGAGGTAAATCAGTGCATGGCTCAGTAATGTCCACATCTTTCCTTGCAAATTGGTCAAATTACAATACGTACGAATAAAGAAATCAGAAAATGAAATGCATTACTGTTATCAGATTAGCAGGTGCACACAATACCTGCAGGGACACAGAAGAGGGCAAAGACATTTGAAGTTTCACAGGGTACTTTCAAGTAATGAGTTTTCCATCAGAACAATATCCAATGTTCCAATCTTTGCTCTACAGGGTTCAATCATTGACTTAAGTTCATCTGAGTTTACATGTTTCAAACTGTTTCAAAGTTCCATTACATTAAAAACACTAACAAACTCATTCTCCTTCTTTACTGGAATTTAAATATACTTGACTACAAATTTCAAATGTTGTATTTATGATGAAAAGCTGGAAAATACTGAATAGTTGAAACAAACAAATAAATGAAATATCCAAAATTTTCACTGTCCTAGAGTGTAGAATATACATTCTCACATCTGTACCTGACTAAAACTGCACATAATCTATGCTAGACATGTAAGTGGGTATTTAAAGTCTGGAACATTTACTAAGAAAAACATAAGTTCACTGAATTTTAACTAATTCTTTTGCTTGTCTCATCAAAATGCAAGTGAAGACTAAATGGTTTTATGATAGGGACTTTCTACTTCTATCTTATCAAGTTAAATATTAGAGTCTTAAGTGAACAAGAAATACACTAAACAAACAGAAAAAGAAGATTGTGTTTCTGATTTACAGGAAAGCATATGACAAAACCATTTACATAGACAAACAATGATAAATGACCTAACAAGTTCAGTCACAATCTGAAATATCACTGTAGATGAATGCACATTTATATTCTACAGTCTCCATGTTTTATTAATTTTGCATTTTGGTGTTCTAGTCTAAGCAGTGCATTACAAAGTTAAAGTAGGACAAGAAAACACAAATGAAATAAGTACCTTATGGTACATACATAAATAACATCAAACTATTAGAACTTGTTGCAAAACATGTCATTTTTCATCTTTTACTCCAACCCCCCTCTTGCCCCTAGTTTCACTATCACTCACACACACGCACGCACGCACGCACACACACACACACACACACTGAGGGCAAGGAGCAATGTTCCATTTGTTAAGAAAAACTAAAGTATAATCTATCATGAAAACTATCCTGCAAATAAGAAGAATTTAGTTGTTCTAACTTTTGTTCTTATTTCAATTTCAAAGTTACATAAGCTTAATGTTTGAATTTTTTTTACTTCAAGTTTGTCAGGAATGTCTTGCTGAGTAGCATGTTACAGATGATAACAATGAGTACAATGAGTCCTTTTACAATCTTCTAGCAAAGTTATAAAATCACTGTTCATAATAACTCTAACTCACCTTGAAGGCAATATCGGGAGAAAATAAATACCTCTTTTATTAAAGCTTACCGTTTCTTAGTGAGAAGAAACTTCCAAAATTTGTATGAAAAAAACATTTTGACCTTTGTCACCTAGATTTCTTAAGTACCAAGAAAGATTAGAAAACTCACAGTTCACAAACATTTATTAAACACCTACAATGTAGAAGGCACTGCGTTAATCTTTACAAAAATTAATCTTCAAAAGAGTCATTAAAACAATAACAATGAAGAAAAACAACCCTGTGTCTTCAGTTTATTATTTTATTCCTTTTCTCCATATTGGTGATGGAACAATAAAGCCATTGCTTCCCTTCCTTCAGCATGTATGTTGGCATGAAATAAAAAATGTCAAAAACAAAACAAATTGTTTAAAATACCCTCTCCCTAATGCAACTTGCTATCAAATTGTTTATCATGTTCAACTATTTTGTAGCAAGACTTGACAGAAAAAATAAACAGAACTTTTTCATTTTTCCTGCTGCTACTTAAGAAGAAGCAACAAACTTTATTCCATTGGAAAGATTTTATAGATTTAACAACTTTGGATTACATAAAATGTGATATCATCTAAGTCTTAATTATATTTTTATTAGATGTCACAGCAATCTTCTAACGTGTCATAGAATAAAGTCAAGATGCATTTGGGGAAAGCTGGGATCAACTTCCAGAGACAGCCTAACATCATTTATTTTGTTTATAACATAGTCATATTCTAAACTACCCAATTATGTAGTGGCTACTTCTGCTATTCCTATAAGGAGACAAATTTACTACTCCAGTAAAACTCTTCTCTTATCACTGTGCTCACCTCTGGCTACTTCCTCTTCATCATTTTTCCAGTCTATGCTTTGCAAAGATCGTAGTTTCATTTCTATCACTACATCCTCTTTTTAGCTTAATCGCCCACTCTATCAAGATCTGATACCAGCTGGCCCACATCCTCCACCTAAACTGCTCTTAACTAAATCCCAGATGACCCCTCCATGCCAATTCTCATGATTCTGCCTTTCACCTAGCCAATCTGCTTCCCTCTCCAGTTACTCATCCTCATTCCCCACCTCTACCACCACTGGCATCCTTCCCAGTACAGTTCTCCAGGACTCTGACCTTGGTTTTTGCCCAGTCTATTCCTGGATAGTTTCCACCACCACATATGCCCTGATGATTCCACATCCTGATCTCATCTAAGACCTCCCCCTGGTAGCACTGGTATCATTACTGAGATGTCTCACAAGCATTTTGATATTCAACCAATCTAAAGCTGAATTCATTTTCCTATTGCTTAATACACCTCGGGAAAACTGGACATAATCTTAGAAACTCTCCCATTATTTGGAACTTCATCATTTTCATCCTTGTTGATCTATTAGTTCCTAAATCTGGTCTATCTCCAGGTATGAGTTTTCATAATTATTTTCCAGACTAATACCTCAATACAAAGAACTTTCTAAAAGACCCATCTGAATTTCTCTCAATTGACAAAAATCTTTGACTGACCAGTATACAGGGCAGAACAACATCTGTCTGCCTGAAAGATATCTGAAAGATAAGTGTCTTGTCTTTCCCAACAGGCTAGAAGTTTAGGAAACTCTTCAGTTTCCTAAACAGTACCTTGATCCATTCATCAGTTTTTGGGCATTTGGGTGGTGAGAGAAACTTGAGATACACATCAATGTAAGAAAATTTATATATTACAAAAGAATACCTTATTTTCTAATTCCAGGCTGTCTGTATGTAATGTAGTTCTACTTTCTGCACTCTACTAATTCTCACCCACACTTCAAAGTGAGAATGAAACATCCTCAGTAGGAAGAATTCCCTATGCCTCTAGTCTGAGTCCCATGTCCTCCTTTAATAAATGCCATAGCATGTTCTATACCTGCCCCCACCCCTCCCACATACTATAATCTCTTAAAATTATCTGTTTATTTTACTGCACTGCACTGAAACCTGTACCTGGCAAAGTTTTTCAATAGATAGATATGCATATATAGACACATATATATTTTATATATATGTACATATATAGTATATAAATATGTACATATATAGTATACATATATAAATGTGTACATATATAGTATATAAATACTATATATGTACATATATACTGTATATGTGCATAATATATATGTACATATATATGTATGTATGTTCATATGTACATATATAATCTCTTTAAGGTATCATACTTTACTGTTTGACACATAAAATGCATCTAGCAAATCATTATCAAATGAATAAATAGTTATGGGAACTAAATTTCACCATTAACACCAACTTTATGGTCTATCAATTTCAACTGTATTGAATCATCTCTGGCAATTCCAGTTTATAGGCTAATCCAACTGGCCAATTAGGGTATCTCAAAAATCTGTATTTACATATGATAAAATCAGGAAACAATGTATCAATAGTGTGTATTAAATGGTGCCCCAGGCACAAGCTAACACTTAGAAGCCTCCAACTTCCCCTTGAGCAGTCCCCTCTAAGGTCTCTACTGGTGTTCCTGTTTCTCTATTGCTGTAAGCTGTAATCCCAACAGTTTCACAAACACACACACGAAAGCAAACACACTCCAGAAAGCATGCACATGACCACACATATCAGTAACTACTTGCTGTTTGGTCAAACAGAACCCTGCCTTTTCCTGTCTGTTTAGACACTATCACTATCTCTTTGAACACTAACACTATCTGTTTACCACATCTGTTCTTTCCATAGGTTCATGTGTGAAGGACATGGATGACCACTGCTCCCCCTATCGATGTTGACATTTTCCTAAATATACCAACTAAATATCCACATGACCCTCTACAGTGAAAGCCTCATGTACATTAGATTAGAGGCCAGCAGTATAGGGAAAGGAGATGCTCCATCCCTCTCAGTTTTAACCAGAAGCACATCCACTTCTACTACCAGGTAAATGGGGTTAGCCTAGACTAAATGCCTCCATATAAATTTTAAATATAAATGTCCAGAAAATTGAAATCATAAATATCAAGGTAGTTCCTTGATATTCCTGGATTTTTAAAAATATCACATTCATTCTTATTTTTGACATATCTGATATATCACTGAACTCCTAGAATAGCTGTCTTCTGTGTGTGTGTGTATCCTTACTTTTCAGATTAACTCACTCAAAGACAGGAAGCATTTTGGATCTCTTTATAAATAGAATATCATTATCCACCCCTCCCCAAATAAATTGACTTGTCATATTATAGAGTTGTGTAATTTCATAAGGCAGTTTACCTCTAGAAACAAGTATATAAATAAGGTCAAAGTATTATTTTCTTGTTTCAAAGTAGATGACACAGCAGAGTTTCATTTCACATCCTCAGTCAGGCCAAGAAAGATGTATCTGGACACTTCATCTTCTTTTACACAAACATGAATTTGTTAAAAATAAACTATTTTATTGTCCATTTAATGCATGTTTTATTGAAATAATGTTCTTAAAATCAAAATCTTACCACTGGTTATCACTGAGTGAAGGGTAGGAAAACAACATTTTGCTTTCCTAGTGGCCCAAATTGAAGTTTGCCAAGGAGTCTGCCCACGTGTCATTTAATGTGCATGTGATCATAAAGGCACTAAGTGGGACTTAATTTTCCCTGAAGTCATCAGTGCACCACCATATAAGATGATTACTAAACCAAAGATAATATGGTTTTATGTGTGGCAATTTGAGGCATGGACAGTTCATTTTAATATTTCGAATTTATTTTTATGAGCCTTTTCAGATCACTTGTGGTTCTGCAGAAAACTCTTTGCTTTCCTCTGCCCTTCTTGTTTACATTCTTCTATCAACTTGCTGCTTTTATGTTTCCTTATATTTCTATGGTAATCCCACCAAACCTTCAGAGAACAGAAATTTTTCGCCCCAGTGATTATTATCAGGCAGATAAGTAATGTTATTTCCATATTATAGATGAAGAGATGGAAGTCTGAAGGGCTAATATTTTTGTTCACCTAGCTAGTAAATGCATAGCTAGGCAAAAGAAGGTTTGAAACTAAGCCTGTTCAGCATCAGAAACATCCTTTAAAAGCCACAGGGCAATTGAGTGCCATCTTCATTAGAGAGTCTAGGATTAGACTCTAGGATTAGACATTAGAAAGTCTAGGATTGCCTATAGATTAGATTCATGTCTTCCCAAAGCAGAAAACCTCCAATTTTTTTTTAAGATTCTCTTCTACAATATGCACTTAGGGAAGGACTTATTTAACTGATAGAATAAAAATATCAGATGTTCACTGATAGAGAGTACTCAGGAGAATGTTTCAAGAAAAACAACAGACAAAGTTGTAAAAATTACTCTCAAAAAAGAACAAGGAATGGTTGTTGAATACATGGAGCATTTCATCCTCTTGCATCCTTGGAAGGCCTTCCCATAGCTTTGCAGCCCCCAGTAAGCACTGAATATTTTAATCTGCATTACATGCATGCTTGTATAGTTCTTGCACTGGACTCAGCCTATGCCCATGCTCATATTCCTCTATAGAACACATTTTTATCTCTAACACTAAATAATGAAAATAAATGGATATATTAGAAACATTCCATCTGAAATTATTCCATATAATTTAAGTATAATTCCATATAATATAAGTTGAACTAATATGAAAGTTAGATTACCTGAATTTTAGAAAGGAGTTTCAAGCTACATCATGAAAATATCATATATTTTAAACATATATCATACATAAATGTCATAATTGGGGAGTCCCCAACTTAATTAAAAGATTATGAGACAGAATGGCTGGTTTCCCAGTTAACTTACAACAATCTATTTTATTTTTCAATAAAGATATCTATTCCTCCATCCATGTTTTAAAAGTATTCATTATTGTTGAGAATAAAATGACTATAGGGATGAGTTGATGTGTTATTAGAAATAAAATAGAACTATAAGCCTTTATACAATAAAAAAACATGGTTAAAATTGATTGTGTACTGGGTGCTATGTTGAAATATAGTTTTACTATTTTTGTTTTATTCTTAAAATTTTAATGGTCTATAAATCCCAATGAAGAAAACCATTATATAAATATAATGAAAATAATTGACTATGGATCAACTATTATTAAATTTTTTTTACCTCTCTTTTGGGTACTGAGTAATGAACTAAAAAACTTGCAATGTGTCACCTACCAAAGAGTTGAGGCTTTCTCCTTTTCCCTGTCTGAAAATTTATCTATACACATAAGAAAAATAAAATGATAAAATAAGAAATTCCTGGCAAAAGAAGAAACTGTACCAAAATTAATACAAAGAAAGAGTTAGAAAAATAAGATGCAGGTAAAACAATTTAATGTGTAAAATGAATAAGGGGACAAAAAATTACTTAATAAGACCAACAGGGAAGACTCTACTACTGTCACAAATTTTAAGTATCTGATAACGTTATCCAATAGATGAGATTTGAATTATTTTATAGTCACTAAATGGCACATTACTAAATTATGTTTGCAAAAAAATGTATTTATTTTTCAGTGCCTTCTACATTGACAAGCACTATGTCAAGCACACACTAAAAGAAAAGTAAAATATACTCAAAAAGTTTAGAATTTGCTAGGGGTAAAAAGCCCTCTATTAAAATTAAAGTGGAATTATAATTGAAAGTTTCAATGTATTTACCAAGACTAAGTAGTAAGAAGTCTCCATTAAAAGCTGGAATCTTCTGATTTATGCATTGGAAAGTCTAGGATTGCCTATAGATTAGATTCATGTCTTCCCAAAGCAGAAAACCTCCATTTTTTTTTTAAGATTGTCTTCTACAATATGCACTTAGGGAAGGACTTATTTAACTTACAGAATAAAAATATCAGATGTTCACTGATAGAGAGTACTCAGGAGAATGTTTCAAGAAAAACAACAGACAAAGTTGTAAAAATTACTCTCAAAAAAAGAACAAGCAATGGTTGTTGAATACATGGAGGATGCTAACCAGAATCAATAAAAATGTCAGCAAGATCACATTGAAGACCCTGAAAAGAGCTAATGCCCATCTCTGAGAGCAGTATTAAGAGATATTTCAGACCCTTAATGAAAAGATGCATGAAAGACTGCCCAATGATTTGTATCTGGATATCTTTTAAATATCCAGTTTCAGAAAGTATATTCGTTTACATCTTTAGTTTTATAATACCTGTAAAGCTGTTTAAGCAAATTTCAAGCTTCTATTTCAAATTTTTGTTTTATTCATTGTTAAGTCATACATCCTCTCTATGGAATATTCTCCAGAGAAGCAACCTAACTACTTATTTTTTCATTATATAAAAATTGACTGAACCATCCAGGTATGTGGGCTACAAATCATTGAAATACCACTCTATTCTTCCTAGATTATAAATGAACTGATTATTCCTAAACTCTCAAGTGTAAATGAATTCTCAATTCTTCACAAATGCATGTACAAATTTCCTTAGTCTGAAGTCACTCAATCTTCCTTATGTCTATTTAGTCCGTGATATTTAACCCAGAGGTATGATTCTAAAGAAATAATAATCTAGAAATATTTTCCAAAGAAATATGTAGAAATAAGGCATAAACAAAGCCTTATTGAATGATAAATCTGCACAAACACAGTACCATCATACAAGTCAAACTCTAAGAAGATTCTTCAACAAATTTTCAGAGTGCTTCCTAATTTTGGAACTAATGATTTATCCACATATTATCTCTAACCTGGGTTGCTTACAGTTAAATGCAGACTAACTACCTTAAGATGAGAAGTGACTGGAAGAGGAATGTAGAGTGTACTTTGACAGGGCACTCATCTCAGACTTGAAGTTGATAGTGAAACATAGAAAATGATACATGTGCCCCAAATCATCAAACTGAGGACTGATAGACAAACAGCCCAAAAGAGAAGGAAAACGTGTTCCAAAGTGAAAGACGGACATGTGCATTCTCAGCAGGTAGACAGTGGGTGGAAACTTTTAAAGAGCAGAAGGTAGGAAAAGATGAATTTGAACATAGGAAGGTAAAACAGTACCAGACAATTGAAGACCTTACCCTTTAGTATGAGACTGATAGGAAGACATGAAGACATTATTAGAAAAGGAACAACACAGTCATATTTGTGTTTAGAAAGGTATTTCTGGTCATGGAATTAAGAATGGATTCCAACAGGACAATTCTGGAGGCAAGGTGGGAAGTTGTTGACCTACACTGGGTTGGAAAGGATGGCAACCTGTGGAACCAGGATAAGGGCAGTGGGCATGAGAAAAGCTGTGTGAATCCCAAATCTCAGTGTCTAGGATTTGTTAGTTTGCCTTTTTAAATCAACTTCTTAGTAGCAATGCCTATGTTACAAATTGCTATTCTAGAAACAGCTTGACAAAACTGAGATTGCACAAATCTGGCTTCCTGCATAAAGCTATTTTGCAATGTCCAGACAATGAGGCTATCATCTGCAAAATGACTTTGAATCATGCTTGTTTTTAAAAATATCTGAAATGAACAACAGATGTTAAAAAGATAAGGAGAACTAAATAACAAAGAAATAAAACAAGCTTCCTGGCTTGTTCACTTGCTCCTGATTAAAAAAAAAAAAAAAAAATCCAGATCAGTATGTCTGAGCTCAGAGCAATCATTAGTTATAAACTGTGCCACCACAAAAGTAAAGTTAGGATTTTCAAGCCAAGAAAATCCCTAATTTATAAGTATTTCTACTTTATGGTCATAATGTGTTGCTAACTCTCTTCCAATGTAAATTTCCCGTGGATTTGATATTAATTAGCTAAAAAGCAAACAGGAGACAATCCTGAATCCAAGGGATTTTACCATTCCCACTAGAACTATTTCTTGTGAAGCAGCAAACTTAAAGTCTTATTTAAAACTATTATATTCTTCCAGGGGGTAAGTCAGTAAAAGTAATGCTGCAGAAAGATCACCCTTCATTTGTGGTGAAAGTTCTTTCATGGTGAAAGAATTAAAGTTCTTTCCTTTAGTTGAGCTGTTTATTTTGCTTAACCTATGATTCCTTAGAAGCAATTAGATGTCTGCTTAGTTTCATGATGTGATCAAGTAGCAGTAGCACTACATCTCAATCCAAGGACATCATTTCAACCAAAAAAGGTCACTGCCACATTGCCATAATTAGCAACTTAATATGAAGGGATGTGGTCTTTGTTCTGGCGCCCAACTTTTTTAGAAATGGTTATCTTTATCTGACTCTGGGATTTCAATAAAAAAAAATACAACAGAATTTCTAGTGAATTCAGGACAGTTCATTGTATAGTAAGACATAGAAAAGCAAGCTGCCTTCCAGAATAACCAGGACACTTCTGATCTGATGCTCTGGAGTTCTTATTTCAAGAACAGGAAGGACAGGTTTGCCTCACCATATGTAAAGATGTATTATAAAGTTAAAGTAATTAAAAGATTATGTGTAATGGACAGGGATAATTATCAGCATTTCCCCTGCCCCTACCTTTGAAATATTTAATCTTGTAAAATCTATCAGGCTTATCCCAGGAACTATCTTTTATAGTAAAATATTAACAAGTCCAGCAACCCATGAACTCTCTAAACATGATCAGAGTAATTCCTGCATGTAATACAAAGAGACATATGCAAGTATAGCACCAGGGTTGAAAAATCACGATCATTAATGGCTAGAAGAGCAAATAAATCAATTGTGGGAAAATAATTAGAAGTTTGGATAAATCAAGGACATGTAATACATGTGTACGAAACAGCAATATGTTGTGAAACAATTTTGGGTTAGGCAGACATGTGATTTATCACATGTGATTTATCTGCCTAACCCAAAATTGTTTCACAACATATTCACCAGTGTTTTGCAAGTGTGGCCACATTATCAAATGTCACCACAATATTGATCCAGAAAACATATTCACATGTTTCATGTAAAATGAAAAGCTTTGTAAATTTTATTTAGTTTGAATAAAGAAAATCACATTTTAAAAAACTACCTAAATTTTGAATATTTATAATAAAATATGCAAATGTATTTAGTTATAATAAAATATGCGAATGTGTTTAGTCCCAGAACCTATACAAATACTAAAAGTAGCTAATATTAGATGATATAACTCTTGAAATAATATGTATGAACAGTATACTGTTGCTAATTTTAAACATAAAATTGTGGACTGGTGAAACAGTTATGATTTTCTTAATCAAAATTCCAGGATAGGATTCCTTTAAATGTTAGTAATTTATCTGAATTATATGATTGAGAATAGCAAAAATTATTTCATGAACTTTTGCATGAAAAATTCTGCAAAGCAGATTCACTGAGATAACTTGTGCGAAGGTCTCTCTTAAGGTACTGAAGGCACCAGCAAAAAGAGAAGAGGAAGGGCAGTCAAACACTGGACTTGCTACCTACTACCCCTCTCTTGAGTTCACTGGGCTCATTAGACAAACAAATGAAAGAAATATACCAATTTAAAAATCAGGCTCATTGTGTTAGTGGTGGCCACATTCTAAGTCTACATCTTAGACAGAAGTCAGTAAACATGTACTACATGTTCAGAATGAACTACATCTGAACATACAGGCTATTCTGAACTATACCTACATGCTATTTTATTTCTTTAAAATCGTTATTTTGTGTGAATTTTATTTCTCTGATAAATTGTCTTACTCCTCTTTTATGGTTTAGGAAAATAAATCTTTTATTGGATGGTCAGGTTATGATTTCAGGGAGAATAAATGGGGAGCTCGCAGTACAAGTACATACATATAGAGAAGAACACCAATACTATAACCGCCCCCCCAAAAAAAAAAAAAAAAATCCATGGCATTTTCAATGCTGTGCATTACAACTGGGCCAAAAAATATGTCCTAAGCAATTTTATAAAGCATCATGCTTTAAAATAATAATCAGCTTTATTTAGAGTTCCTGTTGCTGCATACTCCAAGAAATGTATAGGAATTGACATTTAAATGTTATGATTCCTATGCAGTTTGTCCACAAGGAAAATTCCTCATATTTTCTCTAATTTCAAGGACTCAGTAATCTATACATTTTTCCTATAAATCCTTGAGCAATATGGATTCGGGGGAAAATTTCCAATTAATGAAAGAAAAATAAATGTGGGTGGGTGCAGAAACTAAGTATTAAATAGTAAGATTGCAGCAAAGTATAACACAGTCTGCATCCCTGACTCTAAGATATTTTAACAAAACCACAGACCAATATCTACTAGAATGCCTGAAGCAGAAACAGAGGAAAGCCAGTTTTAATTTGGAGGGAGAACTGGAGCAAGCAGTGTTGAGATCTATTTGGTTAGCCTCTTGAGGAAGGGATTAAAAGTCTGGATTTCAAGGAAAGTCATACAGTTTCTGACCCCATGTTCAGATCTGCAATTTTAATGAACTATACTAATTCCAACAGGCCCCAGACAAGAAATCTCATTCTATTCAAATACCCAAATCTGTACCATCATCCCCTATCCTACCACCTTTTAAATTAAAGAGAGATGTTAAATCAAGGGACAACCATTAAATTGTTCAAAGTTGGGCTACAACATAGTATAGAATATCTTAATTTTGAGTCTTCCCTAACATAGTGTTCTCTTCACTTGAGCAAGGAATATATGACAGAATCAAAAGTCAGAGATACTGCCTTAATAAAAGCATCTCAGCTTGATTTGCTATTGGAAAGTCACTTCAGTCGGACAGAATCATTGTCTGAAATTCAGTGAGAGCAGACATCCTGTGTGAGCCTCAATGAACAGGAAAGATCTCTCAGGGAGGAGAACCATGAAGAGATCCATAATACTATAATACCCAGAAGATATAAATAAACCAATTCAGAAGAACAACCATATCTCTTGTAACACAAGGTCTCACACTTCTATTATTTTCTTCTTTTCTCTCTGTCCCTCCCTTCCCTTCTGCATTTAGGGAGCAGAAACTGTGTTTGCTGTGTTGAACAACATTATCTAATCATCTCTCAAAACAGCTACTGTAACAACTTTTTTAGACTATGCTTTTAAAAGCTCCTTCAGTGTAACATAATGACAAGTTTAAGGACAGTTCAGTTCAAAAGCAAATTCACAACTAAAATTATATAGTGAATAGTGTTCACCTTCACTAAAAATAGACATCACCAGTAAATAGATATGTACATATATACAGCTTCCTATATGTTTATTGTATATACACACGTGTATCTTTATGCTAATTAGATAAGAACCTAAGAAGTGTAAATACAGTAAAAATCTAGAGTATAGAAGAATGGTGGGATGAATTTTTTCAATGTTCTATCTATTGATAGAATATCCACCAAAAAAAATCCTGACAATTCTGAAGATGTCAGGATCCTATTCTCCTATATTTAACTATTATTCCTTAAAGTCAATCTAAATACTTACTTCTCTCATATTCCTAGAAAAAGTCACAGAGTGAGAAGCATAAAAAGTCTCCCAAGGTGACATTCAAAATCAATAGTGCATCTAGCTTGAAAATATAATCCCATTCGGTTCAGTCACTTCAACACCTATTTGTTACCCACCTATGTGGTAGAGGTTGCAGAGGATTCAGAAATGAATGTCAATAAGCATGACCTCAAGAACATAGGATTTAAGAAAATAAACGAAAGGGGTGCAAAAGCGGGAAAGGGAGAAAAACCTAGCATAATACACAAACAAATGCCTCAAACAAGACACAGAATTATCTGAGAATTCTAAGACATCATGTTTTTCTGTAAAGGGCATAACTTCAGATAAATCTTTAAGGGAAAATAGTAGAGGGAAATATGGAGGTAGACTTAGGGATGGACAGCAGGAATATGACAAAGTAACACATTGTTACTATTTTTTGTTACTCAAGATGCATCAGGTTAGATTGTCAAACATGCAGAGAAGTTAGAGAAAATTGAGTGGAGGCCATCATGTGGTCAAAGGCATGTGGTCATAGTCTTAAAAGCCAGGAAGAAGAAGAGAGTGTATTTAATGAGGCAGGGAAAGAGTTCAAAACTATAGAGCTCATGATCACTTATGTTGATCAATGCATTTACCTTTTTACAGTTTCTAATAGAAAACATACATCTAGTTACAAAGAACCCATATAGTCAACAGCTTTCCATGAAAGTATCTTATTCTTACAGAGGAAGAAATTTGCTGGGAGCAAATTACTAAGCTTTACTCAAGCAGTCTTTGAGATAAGAGTTTGTTTTTGAAGATCTAAGGACTACATGCAAACTGCCCTAATAATACTCCCAAATCTCTATGCAATCATGCATGAACTAAAACCTTAACTGATATAAATATTCCCTTTCACATTCATGTCTCAGCCCAAACTTACCCAACATCAGATATTAACTTGTAACTGTTCTTCAAAGGAAAATGACTTTCCTCTTTAAATACTTTTGCAGGTAGTCACATGTCACAGAAGAAAGCGGTCATCTGTCAAAAATCTGACCCCTATCCATTTTATAGGGAATATTTACTTGAATTAATTATCTGCTATCTTTTGTGCTCACATTCTCTCTCTCTCCATATATACATACATATATATATGTATGTATGTATATATGTATGTATATTATAAAGAATGTCTCAACAGAGATACTCTCATATCAAAATCCACCAATTACTAATATTTTAAACTTAGGTTTCTAATTCAATGAAAGCAGAAAACAAAAACTCAGAGAAGCTACTAAAATAAATATGAAAGGTTTACTAAATATAAACTATTTGTCTCTAGAATAAGAGCTGCATTAGTTTAAAAAGTGAAATTTCCTTTGGATTCTAAGCTATTTTTCTCTATATACAATAGCAATCGTGAGATTTTAAAGTTCATTTGGGGACTTCACCATAACTTGATAATTATCTCCAATAATTATGTAAAAGAGGATATTTGACTTATTTCCTACTATATTTCTCCACAGAAATGTAGCCCAAGTATAGAACTTTGCATATAGGAGGTGCTATGTAAACTTTAAATAAATGAATATATAGCAAATTTCAATGAAAGTAGGAAACATAATAAAGTCTTACTATTGTAAACTGCCATTCATCTGCAAAATGCTAGGTCAAAGTGTTGTCAATATTGCATATAAATAAAACAAATTACTGAGAATCATTAATATGAGAGATTTGATAGAAAACAGAAATACTAACAAAAAATTACCAGTTTCTCTGCCCTCTGGTGGCAATAAAATCAACTGCAGTATTTACGAAAGTAACAATATAAAATGTCCCTGTTATGAAATCAGATTTTTTCACTTGTGCCAAATGTCTGTAATAAAACTCTGCCAAATGCCAAATTTCAAGATTGTTGGATTTTTAAAAAAATTTCCCATATTTAACTTTTAGCTAGGCTATTTTTACAAATAGGAAAATCTTCCTTTTCATTGCTACAGTTTACATACTTAGTAGGCTTAAACATTTAATTCCAAGATTATTTGGAATTCCTAGAGTGATATCTAGGAAAGAAGCTACTTCATCTTGTAATAAATTTCTAAAGAAACTGCCACGACATTTGTAAATACTTCCTTTTCACTCAATCTTGTAAATATAGAGTTCTTAGAGTAGTTTTCACCAGAGATATTGAATTGGTTTAAAATACCTGCATATTTAGTTGGAAATTTTAAAAATTTATAGTCTCCAAAGCAAAGGTTTTTATCTGGCAACCCTAGGATGAATGGATTTCATTCTACACTTGAGGACTTGCAATAGCAAATTTTATGTATAGATGAAAAGTTCAGAAAACATAACATTTTGTTGACCTTTTAGCTTTTAATTTTGCATTATTTATTTCATTGTCAAAGTTTTCTAGGTAATAACTTGAGATGCATTTTGACACACACTTCTCTAACCTCCTTTGGAATAAAATGAATTACTTTAAACAATTATTCACTTCTTGGTTATGCCCATGGAAATTACTTTAAGTATATTTTAAAGTAAATGTTTTTAAAATATACTTTAAAATAAATATACTTTTACCAGACAGGGGGACGTATTATTATTTTCAATTCAATGATGATATCTACAAGAGAAATAAATGAAGGTCTATAGTGTACTCAAATAAAAGTCAACCAGCGTTCAAGTACACGATTGCATGTGACAAAGAAAAATCAACCAACAGAAAATTTGAGTTTCATTGTTTTAAAATTGTGACAGTGCTGGTCCCCATCCCTCCATCAGCAGCTTTGCTTTCTCTCTAAGAAATCCCACCAGGATCAGACATGGTGCTTTTCTGTCGTCTGGGTAAAAGTTCACTGAACACTGCCTTCAAGATTCATCTTACCTGGAATCCCCAGGTGACCTCCCCAGTCTTCCACCTGAGACTTACAGGGGTGTGACGTGAGTGGTGAGTGAACGCGTGTACTTTCCAAGGCATCTCTTACCATCACCATCAACTCTTGGAATGAAGCCAATCATTTTATCCTAACCAGAAAGTTTAGTTTCTTTTCTTTTTTTCCCTCCAAGTGTGTGCTTTGCTCATTTCGCCTCCTCTCGAAGTCTAAGTTCACGAATTTCTGCCACGGTTTTTTTTCTACCTGATTTTTTTGGTTGTTTTTCAACTTTTTCCTGAGGGGCACAAATGGGGTGTGGCCACCCGGCGGTCAGTGGGCACAATCCGGGGAGGCAGCTGAACGTCAGGTTCAAGGGCGCCCCGCAGGGAGGAACTAGAAGGCAAGCGACCGGGGGCCGCACGGACAGTCGGCCCTCGTTGGGGGTGCGGCTCCAGGCTGTACCTGCACCTGGCAGCAGAAGCCGCGGAACAGGAGCCACTGCCCCTGGGAAGACACGGAGGCGGCGGCGCCGTCCCAATGCAGCAATGTCAAGGCCCTGGGAGGAACCGCCCGCGTTCAGGCTCGTCTACGAAAGCGGCCCACGGAAAACAATGGGGCCAGGGATTGGTCTCCAGAGGTGCGTCTGCCCCACCTCTGCCACCAACTCTCCTCCTTCACGCCCCAGCGCACTAACCCCGCCCCACTTCCAGCAGCCTCTCAGCCCTACACTGCGAGAAGCTTAGGCGGGGACGTCCGTGGGAAGGAAGGCGCGACCACAGCCAATTTTCTCCAGCTGAGGGAAGCGCTGCCATCCTTGGCTGTCACCACCCTGGCCACCCAAGGCCCCCACCACGCACCGGCTTAGTTTATCCGAGCAGCAGGGAAGGGGGGGAGGAGCCAAGGAGACAGCCCTGGGAAGCCAGGTCCAGGGCGAGGTGGTCACAGAAAGACTTGCTCTTCCACGAGGGCCCTCTCTGGACGATTTGGTGGAGACAATTTGACCACCTAACTGCTCAGGTGAAACAAGCCCTAAATCCTTAAGAACACCCCAGTCTCCAGCAGCCTCCTCTAGGCAACCGTGTTCCACTCAGCAAACCCAAGTTTCCCCGAAAAGCAATCGCGACAACTTTAACCCGGGCTGAGGGATGAGGAGGGCATAAGGTGGGGTCCGGGGGTGCCAGAGAGATCTCCGCGGTGCACGAAATCAACAAGCAAAAGTGCATCTTACCATTGGCTCGGCTTCCAGGCTCCCCTTCAGCAAACTGAAACCGGTCGGTTAAAAAGTGACAAAGTAACACAACTCCTGCAGCCGCCAGGTCGACCCTCAGACACCCGGCCATGCCTCCGCCGCCACCTCCCTCCGGTTCCCCGCCAGTCCTTCCCCGCGCCCAGCGCTCTGGGGTCTCCGGGGAGAAAGGGGCAGCTCCGAGCTGAGAGCCGACGACCCTCGCGGCTGGACCCCGAGGTCTTTGTCAGTCTCTCCGGGCTTTCACGCCCGGGAGCCGGGGAGAGGAAGGAGGGGGTGCAAGGAGCAGAGTGCTCTCCGGACCTCCGCGTCTCTTCGCAACTTGCCACAGCACTCGCAGCCCGCAATCCAGACGCAGAGCAACAACCGCGAGGAGGAAAGGCCACTTGCAGCCGGGGCTCGCGAACTCGGTTCCACGAACACGCGGTGACTTCCGAGCCCCCGCGAGACGCTCCACCGGGCTCCAAACAGATCTAGTTCCACGCGAGCGCGGGCGCCTCCTCCAAATCCAAAAGGGCTGTCGCCACCAAGGAACTTTCCCAGGTCTTGGGATGGCCCCGCGAGAGGGTTGGGTTGCGGGAAGGGGGTGACCGTGGGTTGGCGAAATCCCTCCGGCAAGTTTTTCTTCTTTTCTTCGCCCGATGCAGGGCGCGCGTCCTTTCTCGCAGCCGGCGGGACGGGCAGCCCCCAAGAGCTGAGCCCCGAGAAGGCTCCGGCTGCAGCAGTCTGAAGTCCGACGCCGGGGGTGGGGGGGGTG